>JAZKJV010010449.1:1200000-1688411 GCA_037367405.1 Ottelia alismoides
TTACTCGCTGAGTTTGTTCATAAATCTGAATATGCAATAAAGAAGATGAATTGGAGTTGTCGCCTTGGGAAACTTTACTGTGACTCATCTTTCAATGAACTCATTGAGATCAAAAATTGCATGCTTGTCAACAATATGATTTATAAGACAAAGTTAAGAAGTGGCATGATTATCACATAAGGTGCAACAACTATATCCCTGGATAAAATTATGTGGTTCTTCAATAAGAAGTTAATGGTTTTACATGGGAAATTAAAATCAAAATGGATGGGTCCCTATATAGTGAAGAAAGTGCACAGTAATGGAAGTGTAGAGATATCTGATCTTAGAGATGGTGCACTATCTTTCATGGTGAATGGACAGCTGTTAAGGCACCTTGTTGAATAAAATGAACGACCAGTCCAAGTTGGGTAGATTGACTTCGTGCAAGGTGATTAACAAGGTGAGCAAAACTTAAGCCTCTTTATATGAAGCTACAGTAGAAAGATTTAGATCCGAGCAAATTCAACGTCTTTGCAAATTCACACATTCTTTTTTCTAACACTAATTCTTCACTTGATTTATTCTATTTTTTATGAGTTTAGTTTCATTCTTCTTTAGAATTTTACACCATATTTTGTCTATATAAAGCCTATGTATAGGGCAATCGACACATGTTCTATACATTCCTTAGTTTCTTCTGTTCATCTCTCGATCCCTTTCCGTTTTCCATTCCTTCCTCATACTTATGTTATCTTCAGCTTCTGTATAGGGGGGAACGAGTCCTTGTCTATTTCTTCTACTAATTTATTCTATTATTTGATACCCTCTTTCTTTGTACCTTCTTCACTTAAGCAATTTAAATCCTAAATAATGGGGGGTCGTACATGTTTCAGTTCTTGTATTTTCCTTCCTCTTTAAGCTTAGTACGAGTTATGTTCTTCATTTCACTTTGTGCCATTATGACATAGCATGAGATAAGTATAGGGGTTATATATATATATATATATATATATATATATATATTTCATATATACTTTATCTGTTTTTTGTGCTTTAATAAATGTTTTCATATTATTATGGGATATGGTATGAGGAATTCAAACTACTTTTTGCAAAATGATTTATATATATGTGACATGGTCTTGTAAAAATGTCTTAAATATTGTTTGTAAAAGGGTACAAATTATTTGGGCACCTTATTTTCTATATACTTACAAAATTATTTGAAAAAAAACTCTCAAAATCTAAAAATAATAATTAATAAATGGTTTTGTACCTAACACTTTCACATCACACAAGACATGTGTAGTTCAGGATACTTGGTTTAGAGTGACACTTAACTCTTATTTTAACCATTCTTAGTCATTAGGGTCTTCAGACTAAATAACATGAACTACCTAGTTTGAAATATATATACATTCTATATTACATGCAGAATCTCTATTCTCAAAAGAACAACACAAGTACTGCACTTGTGTGATTGCATAGATAATGTTATGTGTTGATGTTTCTATGGAGGAGCTAGGATGAGAGGTTTGATTTTAGACCTGATTTAATGATGCTCGAGGATGGAATAAAAATAATAATTGCATCATGAAACCTAAGTGACCATTTTAGCAGGTATGAGAACAAGGATTTTATACTATCTTCGATTAAAATCTAAGATTCAGTGTGAGTAAAACAATTAACATTGTTCATTAGTATGAGCCAACTAGTAAAAGTCGTGGAACTAGCCAACAATAATAGAAAAAAGAAAAGATATAGAAAATAAAGCTTATACATTCCAAATAAATATTCAAAGAGCTTATGTCAATAGCGAGTGCTCCCAACCTTTACAAAGTGTCCAATATGATCAAATCAATTTGGCCATACGAGTTAGGCCAGCATGATAAACGAGCTCTACAATGTTAGTGTTACAAGTATGGGTCTTGAAGGTAAGATACATACTCAAAAGAGACACATCCTAATGTATCCAACAAAAACAAGTGTACACGACTCAAAATTCTTGATAAGCATACTAATTAACACCAAAAATGTGTGTGTATGTTAATAAGGCACTCGAGAGGTCCTTCTTACCATGTGAGGAGAAAAGAAATGACACAAACCTATATCATCCATAATTGGTCATTCCATCTGATAATTTTAAGTCTAGTAACTAAAGAGACAGTGGAATGAAGTGGGACTTTTTTTATTCCCTAGAGTTGAGCGATGTGTCCTTAAAGAAGATCTTTTAGACTGAAAACTTGGGCGAAGATTTGAATCTACACCAGTACATGTAATCCACACTAAATGTCATACGTCATATATATATATAGCACACACACACACAAAGAGAGAGATTGATAATTGGGGTAGTTGAGTTTGTTTTCACTAAGACTTCGTTGAGATTTGAGTTTAAGAGTCACATAAAACTCGTGCCCATAATGTCAAGTCTTGTATTCCATGTGCACAGTTAGGGATTCAACTAACTTCTTCATTTCATTATTTGCTCGAGGATGAGAAAAGTTTAAGTATAAGAGGGTGATGAATCTCTTATTCATTATCTTCATCTAAATTAATTATCCCTCTACATTATACTAATTAATTCGTTTAATAATTAGTTATTTATATTTAATATCGAACACCATATAAATAAAACAGGCTATAAATGTATATAAATAAGTACTAAATATTTGTGTTTAAAGTCCCCTTATTTTCTGTCTATTCTCATTAAGATCCAAATAAATATTAGTTTAATATTGGCTATAATAAGTTGTATATTATTCTTTATATAAAATTTTAAAAACTAACAAAATATATTAAAAAAATGTTTTTATTTATTAAAAAGGCTTGAAAAAAATGTATGTACGTATAATGTATTTTGACATTGAGTTATACATGAAAATTGTAGATCTTGAAAAATTACATAAATTCATGTAGAATACTTTTTTTACTCTGTTGAATATTTTATTTTGATTTTTTAAGATTTTATTTGTTTCTTTATTTTTTGGTTGTGCCTCGTGGCCCAATCAAAGCCAACCACCTGGATAGCCCTTTATATGCCCCTGACTTTGATTATGGTCGTCTGATTATGGGATGCGATGGCCCTGCTCAAGCCCCTCCCACCGAATCGCTGACACCTTAATCATTTTAATCAAGCGGCTCGGGTTAGCAAATCTACATCCCATTCCCAACCGTCTGATCACATGATCATACGGTTGGGAATCGACATCAACCTCTGCAACCTCTTCTTCCTAGTGACACAGCCTTTCATTAGTGGTAACTTCCCCCATTTCTTCATGTCGACCTACATGGCTTCAAATCATGAGATAGGTACCTGCGGAGAACACCGTATATCCTCATCTTCACCATAACTTCTACCTCTAGCATACCCCTCACGTGACCTAAATGGTGGTGTTGAAACCACTGCCTCTAAATGCTTTGAGCCGGTCAAAAAAACATCTAATACTCCCTTTGATGGCCATCTACCCTAGTGTGAAGGTTTCACAGAGCTTAGTTCTCTCCCTAGTGATAGTTTGATTGATAGATTGGGTGCGACGATGGTGAATACACTCCGATGAGATACTTGGAACTTCGAAAAAGTCACAGCAAGTCCCTATATTTACTCAAGCTTCCACCCTCTAATGAGGTGGTCAAGAGAAGACCGTGAAGCTTATTGGAGCTTCAATTCTTGTCTGATTCCTCTACCATCTGTTCTTCATCATTCTAGGTGAATCCCAGTATCTCTACTCATGTATTTTTTTACATTTTCCTATATTAGAGCGAACATCATTTTGATCAAATAAGTACTCCATACTACCTTCAACATTGCATCCCCATCTTCACACACATCACCAACTTCTTCTCCCGCTTCTCCATCATCTCCTCTGCCTCACACCTTTCTCCTACTTTTGTAGGAGGGGAACCCACTAGGGCTCTAGTTCCTCCACAACTAGTCATCCCTCCATCTCACCTCATTCCACTCCAAATCCTACAAAGAGCTTCGATTAAAATGCTAACACTTGCATGTACAAAGAGGCCTTTTAATGGTCGGAATTTTAATCAAGCTCTAAACAAACTTTCTTCCTCACAAGAGCTTACATCGATCGACGATTCCAGTCATTCTCAAAGCACTGTTAACTACCTAACACATTCTAGACTTTCAAGGAAGGTTCCCCGACTCTCAGCACAAGCATAGACCCAAGGAGAAGCGAGAGGTACCCTATTAGACTCCCATTTTGCATCCACTGCATGTGGTAAAGGGGACTAAAAGTAGGAGAGTAGTTACCGTAGGATTCTCTTGATCCTAATTTCCATAGGATCTTTGCCCCATCTCTTCATACATGAAGGCTCGAAAAAACCGACTCGAACCAAAGATGTATCATACCTCCACGTGGAACAAGACTTAAAGTGCACTCCATCCGACTCTCGAAGCAGACTACTTTACATGACACACATGTTTGCCCAGAGAATTTGCATGCAGGTCGTGCCACAAATATGAAATCATAGATAAAACCCCGCACATTTTTTTCTTATACGAAAACCAAGAGGGTTTTGTTATTTGCATATGTAACTTTCAAGGACATTATTGTGATAATTTTGTATGTATTTAATTCATGTTTTATTACAATTTATCCCCTATATTGTACCTTCAATATCTTGAGTTCCATAGATCTAAATTAAATGAAATTGGCATCATTATAAAGCAAATTAAATCCTCTTTGATATGGTCCATTTTATGTTCTTATGTGACACACTGTTCATTAACTCGAAATATAGCAAAACTACATGCTTTATAAGTAACTTGTTTTTACCTTAAATCTTGATTAAACATTGAATTAAATAGTTAACTTATGGTGATTCATTCTTGTTGATTTATTCAATGTTAAGTGACTTTTAATTTAATCTAAGTCAAATTTATCTTAATATAAAAAGGGGATAAATAATTAATACTTAGAAGAATCTTAGTGAACTTATTCTTTTAAATTCATTTCTAATATAATTTGTGCAACGTCTTCTAACGTAATTCTATTAACCAAAAGATAATTAATTCGGCGTGCTTAGGAGCTTTGTTGTAGTTTCTATTATTAGCATTTGTATTTAATGTCTTAGATGCCATTATGCATAATTTAATTGATTTGAATTGAATTTATAAAATCTAAAACTATTCATGCATCCATTCTATTGTGCTTTCATGAACTAGATAGCATTTTAATACACTTAACATTTAAACCCTAATTAGATAAACTAAGATGTGTGTGCCCTTGTTTTCGACCTTCGACTTATCTATGTTAATCAAACCAATTTCTCTTAATTGAGATTCCTAGCTTGCTTCTAATCAATAAATAATTGTTCATATTACAAAGAGTACAAATTAAATTAGTCGGTTATAAATTCATCATCTTCAGAAATAAGGATACCCGATGCGAAGGTATACACAACCGTATTCATCGTTATGTGTGCAGTCCCTTTAGTATAGTGACTCAAAATGGATATTTTGTGACATTTGTTGATGACCTTTTACGATACAGATTTGTCTTTATATTACATCACAAATATGAAACCTTTGAAAAGTTCAAAGATTTCATGCCTTTGGTTGAGGACCACACTGATATGAAGATTAAACACATTCATCTTACCAAATGACGAGTACCTCTCGGATGAATTAAAGGAATGCCTTGATGAGAGAGGAATCGTTTCCAGTCTTACTCCTCCTGGAACTCCCCAACTAAATGGTGTTGTTGAGAGATGCAACATGACCATAATGGACATGCTTAGTTCAATGATGAGTAAAGAAAAATTACCTTCTAGTTTCGGGGGATAAGTAGTATAGACTACAATATATACATACATATATATATATATCCTTAATAAGATTACATGCAAATTCATGTACAAAACCCCTCGTAAGCTTTGGTTTGGAACCAAATCTTGTGTTAGATACTTGATGATATGTGGAGGCTTGGTCCGTGCCAAAAGCATGGATGCACGACATTTTCCATGTAATGGGAGTGGTAAGGAGTGCAGTGAAGAATATATTTAAGTATCCATGAAAGACGCAAGACTATATCTTGATATATGGATATAGGATCTCCAGAACCTAGGATAAACATAATCAATCTTCTAAACTGAGATAGATGATTGAAAATCTACTTTATGTTTCTTATTCCTATTGAACTGTGGTGTCATAAAATGGAAATGCAAGAAGCAGATTAACATGGCCGATTCAACAACTGAAGCTGAGTGCATTATCGCATCAGATGTTGCAAAAGAGGCAGTATGGTTGAGCAAGCTCATCTTGGAGCTAGTCATATTTTCTTTAGACACTCCCATACCGTTACTCTGTGAGAACATGTGAGCCATTGCCCAGGCAAAGGAACCCATGCGACATCAAAGGAGAAAACACGTGGAGTGGAAATATCATATCATTCGGGAGATGCAGAAATATGGTGGCATCATAATAACCAAGGTTGCCACTACAGACAACATTATTGATCCCCTTACCAACATTTACCATAAAAGGTTTTTGACCAACATGTAATGAGTATGTGTTTAAAGATTGTACCTGAATGGTTTTAAAGATAGTGGGAGATTGTTATAATGTTAGTACCTAGCGAATCATTTCTACAACAAATGTTATTATACATTTCTTAACAATAAAAATTATTGATTTTCACTCCTTTTCTATGATTATAGCATGCAATCACGTAATGGGTCCCTCTGTACAAATATAGTTGTGTACCTTGGCTATCTTGAGATGATACAGTTAATGATCTAATTGTTTGATCATAGAGGTTGGTGTAGTGTCAAATATCTAAATAGTTGGGTTGCGGACTCAACTGCATCATCAATTTATTATCAATAAAGGATCTTCATTATGAGAAGGAGATGTCAATCCTTACTCCATACGATGACATCCAGCCGACCTCTTGTTGTAGGTCCTCATGAATAGAGATTAGAAGGTGTTGGGCAAGTTATGTCAAACGGTTGGATAAACGATATCGAGATAACAAGGCCCTATTTCATATGCTATCACTATATAAGTCACATATTTTGACCGGAATGTATCACTATATTTTTGAGTATGTAAATTTGGCAGACCATTAGATTGATGGCCTAGTCAAGGTCTATATACCAACAAATGGGTTTCATATAAAGACATATTAGTAATACGATATCTTAAATGGAACAAACATTTTCATTATTTAGCAAGAAGACATGAGATAATTTTTGAGTTAATGGGATAAACAAAATTCCATCGATGATCATCATATTTTTGAAATAATACAGGATTTATAGGTATGATATATGTTCTTGGAAAGTATATGATTAATACCAACTCTCAACGAGCGAATGAGAATATTATTGATGGAACTCTGAAGAAGACAGTTCAAATGAGATCAGAACCTCATGTTACTAGTCACAGTATCCATTATGCATGATGTACATGTATTAGGAATACTCGAGGGTGATGTGATCTTAAAATAATTATATAGTATGACACCTCCATTCCATGGGAGTTGTGAATATTTTTGGATTTTAGAAACTATGCTAGGTGAACTAGTTATCCAATCTCAGTTCAAATGTTGGACATTGTTCTGAATGATATTTGAGTACAATCAGGAGATGACACATTGTCTTATATGATCAAACAACATTGAGAGGGCTTTTAATTATTGATATGAGATAGAATTTCAATATCGAAATCACTATACATGGACAATATAAGCACCCTTATCCTATGTCCAAGTAACCATGGAGAAGGTATACTATACATGAAAGAGATCATGGATTGTTTCATAAGAAATGAACTCCAATTACTAAATTAAGAGAGAAAATTGGGAGAATTAATTGAATTCAAATATTTATGATAAAATTAATGAAGATAGTGATATCTGGTAATTTCTAAAATAGTATTGATATTATACACATTTTTTTGGAAACATATTTTATGAATAGGATTCAAAAATTATAATGTTTATGTGAATTGGATCCGCATTCCAATATAAATAAATATGATTTACGTTTTGTTATGGGCTAATGAGTTTGATTCATTTTAATCTATGGATTAATTTGTAAATATTACAAGTTATCTAAATAAATAAATAAATGTATAATTTGTTGGTGCTAATTAACTAATATTAAGATAAATAAAAAGGATGGGATAATTCCACTCCATATCAGAGTGAGAATTCTCTCTCTTTTGTTTATCAATTATTTATTTGTTTATTTGTTTATTTTAGATAATATGATTAATTAAATCGATATACCAATTTTAATCATTCTAGAGGTTGGTTGCCTCCTCTTATCATGTCCTTTGATTAAATGGTTAGGATGGCAGCCTAACAGTCTTATTTTTTATAAAAGGGGTGTTACCCCTGACTTTTTTGTGTAGAAGTTGGAAACATAGAAAAAGTATATATATATATATATATATATATATATCCTTGGTTAAGGATGTCCCCTATTCCAAATCTAACAAAGAAGAAGGTTGTATCGTTTCTGTGGATTGTGGGAGTTACGTGATTCATCCTCGCACCCACAAGTGATGTCTTTGTCGAATCGGACTTATGTAGGAGGTCTCTTGTTTTAGAGGCTATAGGATCACTAATATGCTTCAAAAGGTAATTCTATGATCATGTGAATTTATGAAACAAATGTGGAATGGTTTCAAATACATGTGGTTTAATATTTGTTTTATTTTTAAAATTTCGTTGCTATCTAGATTAGTTTGACACATCTATTTATTAGACCAGAAACATTTCGATCTACACGCTTACATGATGTGTCAGGTCTAAAAAACTTCACTTCATCAACAACAACACATGAATCAATCTTTTTGCTCCTCATGATTCATAGTTCTTTACATGTGTTTTACTATCTTCATTTAGTGGTATCTCTCTTTTCCAATGGCTTAGCACCATTACTACTTAATCATGTACAATTTGCACAAACCATGAGAGTATTAAACAAAATAAATGTAACGAAAATAAATAGTAAATCCCAAAATCAAGTATCGTGTCAGTTTTATAAAGAAATAAATAAGAATTAATGTAGCATAAGATTATCAAAACATTTATTACATGATTGGAGACAATTAGGACGTTAGCCCTACTCCATGAGAGAAGTAGCCTAATAGTTGCGTTGCCTCGTTCAATCTTATAACTAAAAAATATAGAACAAGGACCTACATGCATTCCATTCTCACACACAACTCCCTAATTTTAATAACTATATTAGAGTAAACACAATGATCCCATACCATCAAAGATAGACTTACGCATAGATCAAACAACCCTATTGATACATATCTTTTATAAAAATGAAGAAGGAATTCATGGCGTATGCATAGGCTTCCTTTCATGTCATAGTGACATCAAATTCATCAATTATAGAACCATGGTCTTTGGCAAAGGTGAGCTGGTAATATTAGAACATGTTAGGATCACATGTTATATACTCAAATTCGATACAATCAATGATACATTCATTATTCTGTTCACTTGTCATAAGATATCCTTGTAGGTAGAACATGGCTAAGTTGATTTGATTATTATAAATGAATAAGTATAAATAAATGATCCATAGATGAAAATACATTGGTATAATTCTTATCGTAACTAAATCCTTATTTTTTGTATTTTAACAAAATAAATTGAAGTGTATTTTACTAGAGTTTTATACATAGTGTTATAGTGTGAGAGAAAGCAAATTCTTTTCCTTGGGGTTCTAGAAAGAGAAATAGAGAGAGAAATAACTATTAATGTTTGATCGATATAATCCCCTCCTAGAGGGATCGCCTAGAAAGCAAATAAGAAAAGCTAACATAGATGATATGGATCTAATTTTATTTAGATTTACGATGACTTCCTTTTTTCTAAGCCATAACTATTTTGGGCATTTGTGCTTAGATCCAAGAAAAACCAATCAAACTTGGATGTGATCAACAAAACCATGGATCATAAACTAAACTGATCATTTTAATCTTTAAGAAAAAATAATGTATGTTATCGTGAAAATGCCTAACCTGAACTAACAAGTTTAGTATATACAAGTGATAAGTTAACAAAAAATCACTAACCAATAATAATTGATCAAATAAATTGGTGATTTCTACCTAAAGTGTTGGACATGCGAGCCCACAGCGAGCCATTATGCAATAAATGTTATTGCGAATATCATTCCCTGATCTGAAATGGAGAATAGATAATTTGCATAATAGGTACCTTAGTACAATTAGGGTTGTGTACCATGGCTATCTTGATGATCATATAGTTGTTGATTCAAGTTTTGAATCGTAGAGGTTGGTTCTCGGATGAACATCTAAAGAGTTAGATTGAGGACTCATCAAGCACCGCCAAATGATTGTTGAGAGATGATCTCCAGCCTGAGTAGAAGATGGAAATCCTTTCTTATTTAGGCTAATATCTAACCAACCTCTATATGCAGGTCCTCTGCATGGGAATAGGGATTTAGAGGTGTCAGATTTGTTAGGTCAAAGAGTTGACTTAACGAGATCGAGATAACCAAAGTCCTATGACGTATGTTGTTACGATATAGGCACGCATCCTCCGACCGGAGACAGATGTGTTACTATATGTCTGAGTACGTACATTTGGAAGACCAATAGGTTGATGACCCAATCAAGGTATATACACCGGCGCACTAGTGTGCATACAAGGGCATATGAGTAATACGATCTCTCAAAGGGATCATACATGTTCATTATTGGACTAGAAGACATGAGCTCACTCATGAGATATTGGGAAAAATCAAATTTTATGGACGGTCGTCTCGCCTTGGAAGCTTGACTGCATTTGTAGGTTTGGTATATGTTTTGGAAAGTATATGATCAACACCAAGGTATGATATATGCTTTTGGAAAGTATAAGATCGATACCAACTCCCAATAGACAAATGAGAAACATAATGATAAAACCCTGAAGTAGACATTGTAAAATTGATCTTATACTTCTGGTTTATTCTGAGTCTTCTAGTATGCAGGATGTACAGGTATTGGGAATACCTAAAGGCGATGTGATCATAAACGGTTGTATAACCATGACACTTCCATTCATAGGGAGAGATGAAATGGGTCTAGATTTTAGTGACTCCTCTCAACAGAGAAGTAATCTAATCTTAGTCCAAATGTTGGACATTGATCTGAATGTGATTCAGATTCAAGGAGAATACTAGATTTGCGGCCTTGATTTAATCAAGCATCTTTGGGAGGCCCGAGATCTGGATTTGAGATGTGATCTCAATATCCAAGTAACTATATGTGGAACAATACAATAACCCTGTACTTATCTCCATGTATCTGCGGAGAAACCGCATTATCCTTGAAAGAGTTCAGGATAATTTTGTTGTTGATATAAGTATCCGAGCATTGAGAAAATGGATAACTAAATGTGATTTAATTGTCATGAATAATATGAATTTGATTCATATTATATGGAGAGTTATCTAAGATAATTAAATGTGATTTGATTATCAAAGATGTAAATAATGTGAATGTGATTTACATTGTTTGGGTAAATGAGAATAGAGATCCAAGATGATTAAATGTGATCTAAATATCATGTATATGAATAATGTGGATAGCACTATCCATAATAATCATATATATTATAAATGTGATTTATAATATATAAGAGAGAGCTATTTGTAATTTACATTTATTAATTAAATGTTAATGTTAATTGGATTGACATTGGACATTAAATTGAAAATGTAATTTACATTTTATTTTGGGTTGTTAATGTGATTTACAATTTTCCAATGGCAAGATTGCAATATTCACAAAAAATTATGAATTATTTTTGTCGAATAATTTACAACAAGTGTTGTTTTAAATCTTTGATATTTCCATGGAATAATGTAATTTCATGAGATATCATGAGATTACATTAGATTGCCACCAAATCCCAAATTATGGAAGGATGCAATCTTCATTCCATAATCTCCCTGCTTGATTGATTTAATTTGGGATTAAATCGTATTGATTTATAGATATATATTTAATCTAAATTTAATTATTTTTTGTTGGTTTTTTACCAACAATATTTTGCCCATTAAAAGAAACACAAATCAATATGAGCCATTTGATTTGTGTTGCCCATGGATTGAGATCCATGGATCCCAAAATATTATAAAAGCAGAGGCACCCCTTTGCTCTTCTTTACACAATGAGAACATAACTCTCTCTCTCTCTCTCTAGACACCCTCTCTTCTTCTCTCATGTGGCCATCAACCATGGATGTCCTAGAGAGGTTCACCATCACTACAGCGTCGTCGTTATGCTGCCCAATCGTTTGCTCGTGGATGTCCGTCTCCTTCTGTGTGCCTCTCTTGTGAAGAAGACATCGGATCTCGTGTGTCGAGATCAGGAGATCCGCCTCTTGGGTCATCAACATGGATTGCGAGAAGCACGTGTTTCATCAACACGCTCGCAAGCATCTCCTCCGTCGGATCGGACTTGAGACATGAGGTCTCTTTGTTAAGAGACTTGATCGTAACCATGCTTCAAGAGGTAATCCTATAACTTGCATGTGGTTTAGATGAAACGATCCGAGAAGTGTTCTTTGATCATGTGGTTTCGTCGCATTAAAGTTTCATTTTCGCTGCATCGAGCAACTAGTGCGACTAGTCGCTCCCGATCGCATACGATGCGATCCTCACGCTTCTGTGATGCACATAAGGATCTCCCCATATCCTTCAAGTGGTATCAGATCCATAGGTCGGAGGTTTTGGATACGATCCATGAGCCTAGGACGACTTGGGGTCGTTAGGGTTGCAAAAGTTTTATCACATTTCATTTTCGCATCTCTATTTTGTGAATATTTTCGACCCTGATTAAATTATTTTACTACAAAAATAAAAATTTTATTTTGTTCCCCATTAAATAAGGAAACTATAGGATCTGAGTTTGCATGATTTCGAATCCGTTTGCTCAAGTTATGATCAAATTAGTGAACATGTATCACCACTGTTTCAGGGACTACGAATCTCAACGTAATTAAGGAGTTAATTATTGTTTAGAAACGCCAAGAAATGTGTGTAAATCATGTATGTTCTAATTTAAATCAAATTAGAGAACTTTGTAAACTTACTTTGCTTAATGTGGATTTAAATTGATTGAGATAAGCTAATTTTAATAAGTGAGGGTCACTGTTGTAAATTACTTTCCTAATCAAGAACCTTGTGATTGTCATTTAATTATTCAGTGAAATTAAATGGTTTAATTTTCTGGAATAATTATGAAAAAATATTTTTTAAATATTTTATGATAATTATTTCTTTAAACGATATTGCCTTAACCAATAATTGATTAGATATGATCTTGATCATAATTGGTTACACAATCTACTTTCCAACAAACATGTTGCTTGAATAGGATTTATGATTTGTTTAGCAAATCTCATTATAATGTTAACTAAATTTGTTTTGATTATTATTATATGGTATAATTTCGGTTGGAAAACCCCTGATCATGTTAAGTACAAAATGATCTATTTTGTATTATCCTTTCTCGAGGCGAATATGGTGTCTAGTTGGGGAGCGTTAGGGTAGCAGGTTGCATCGTGTGCGGTCTGTCCCACTCCCGCCGGTACTGGCCATGACAGCGGGTAGGGTTGGTATAATGCTTAAGAAATCATGATGTATTTCTAATTATTAAATTTCGAAATAATACGTATTTGAGATAATACCATAACTCAAGTAACGATAAAGAATGTTTGTTGGATATTAATTTAATCATTAATTTAATATGATTAGATTAATTGGAATCCAATTAAAATTAAAACACTCTATTATTAATAGAGTTGTTATTTCCCTTGTAAGAATTAATTATGTGAATATGATTCATAATAATTAATTAGAATTTGAACAAGATATGGAGCATCACATAAGTGACATCCATGGTCTCCCGTTAAGGCGAAGGTTTCGTCGTCAGATATTGTATATAGGAGATGCCTTTCCGAAGTGATGGCTCCTGCATACAAACTATTTGGATCGGGCTCTTCGCTTCTCGAAAGAGTAAGGACGTATGCGTAGTGACCCTAATATCGGGTCCTCATATTATTGGGGTGATATTGGATTGCGCATTGTGAGTTGTATTCCTGTTGACGGTTGGTTCAATTAATGACGGGTCAACATCACCTTAGGTGTGTTGGGCCTGGGTGTTAAAGACCGAATTGGGAGATGCAAGTTGGACTTGCAAGGAGGAATGTATTCCCTCTTCTTTTTATGCAAGTTACATGTTCTCATGTTATTGAGATGTAACAAAGATAAGGAATGAGATACCATATCTTGCTTGAGATATAATGGTAAGTATATCTCTTACATTGAAAGTGAGTAAGGGAATGAACTTTCAATGTTGACAAGGCAAGACTTGATATAAAAATTCCTAAATGAAAGTAAAATGTGTGTGTGTGTATATATATATGCAAATTTCTTATTTCAGATAATCCTTCATTAAACCCACTCAACGTTATACTCAATAATAACCAGTAAAATGTCATGGATTGGATCATGATTATGATATTGTACTTGCCGTTGGACATATATTGTATGTTGTTGCAATGTGCAAGGTTCCTCATTATATTGAGGAATGACAATTATAATAGATGATAGGACTTCAACCCTAGGGTTTGTTTGTCTCTATAGTCTTGATATCTCATCGAATGTGCTTTAGAGGTGACATGTCGATGATGATCGTAATTATAAAATAATCCTTATAAAATTCTAAGAAGATGTTCTGGCATTCATACGTCCTCTCGACATTTAATCATGAATGATGTGGTTCTCTGCATCATGGTCGCTTTATAAGAGATGATGTATTCAAATTGTTTGAGTACCTACATGAACCAATGTTTTAAGAGTTTAGATGGATGCAGATATGATGAGTATCATCATTCTACTGTCTATACTCTCGTCATTCATGATGCTTCATATTATTCATATTGTATGACTTGAATGAAGCATGAATAAATGTTGAAATACTCTTATATTGAAATTTTAGATTTCAACATATGAGATCCTTTGTTTTGAGCAATGGTTGCTTATAGATAAAGGGAGAGCAGTGGAAGCATGGGTTGGACCCAAGTAAGAAGGAAACTCAAAGAGTTGATTGTACTTCTGTGACTTCCATATGACATCCAAAGAGTTGGATGTCGTATGCCAATACTGCAATATGTTGATGTGTTGATAGTATGACTATCAAATCTATCTAGAATCCTCAGAGAAGGAATCAGATAGTACATCACAATAATCTACATATAATCATTGAAATTGACTTACTTATTTGATAAGATAAAGTCTAATAATTGTATCTTAATCTTCTAATGACACTTGCAATTGGTTGCATATGTATTACAATATTAGAAATTTGATCTTAAGGTTTAATTGTCATCCATGTTGAAATTGATGCAATTGTTGCAACAATTTTCACTGTATCAATAGACTTCATATTTTCAGTGGGAGCCCTTAGTCTTAGAAAATGTTTCTGTGACCTGGATATTAGAATTCACTCATAGTCTAACTCTAAATGTTGGAAATAAACATGAATTCCGGAATAAACCTATCATAGAGAGTTATGATGGATATATTTCAGATAGTAATCTAACATCTAAGTGGACTCTACTAAATTAGAAAATTAATGAATTGTTCATTAGCATTTCTAATACTGAAATTAAACCTTAAAAAGATCAATAGGAGATGAAGATCATTTGAAAAATGATTTGGCATCAAGCCATGGATTTATATCTATTGGTGAGATCAATGGACTAGTAAGAGATGAAACTTTAGAATGTCTAAAAGTTCAAATCTTACATACTTGTGAATATTGTATTCAAAAGTAAAAATGTTCAATACACCCTTCCTTGGAATGGTGTGGGAAGTCAAGGTATTCAAGATCTCATGCATATTGATGTATGCAAATCATCTATATCAGATAGATATTATGGATATGTGATATCTATTGATGATTATTTGTGATATGAGATTTCTTCTCTTCACTTAGAAACCTTTGAAATGTTCAACAATTTCACAAGTTTGATTTAGAACCAAAGTTTGAAGGAAGATTAAATGAATTTGATCTAATCTAGGTAGTCAGTACTTATTAGAAGAATTCATGGAATACCTTATAGAGATATGAATATTACTTTTATCTCACTCCTCCAAATAAACCTAAACTCAAGAGAGTTGTAGGGAGATACAATTGGATCATATATGACATGATTTGATCAATAATGATTTTTAGCATAATTACCTATTAGTTTCCATGTATATATGTAGTAATGACTACAATTTGTATCCTTAAAAGATTCCATGATGATAATGAGGCTCTTGGAATCGGAAACTAAAAGGACAATTAAAGATGAAATACTAATACCTCTTCAAATAAGTTTGAAGATGGATTCCATGTGTCAGTTGAATCTGACAATGATCTAACTTCATATAATGAATCTTCTAAAGATCGTGACATGGACATATGGATGTTAGCAATAAAGTCTAAAGTAGACTTAATATACAAGTGTTGTATATGGACCCTCGAGGATCCACCTATATGGGTAAGACCCATTAAGGTGTAAATGGATCTTCAAGAGAATGAGGGAACCTGATGAGAAGGTAGAGACCTTCAAAGCACGGTTCGTAGCCATGAGCTGCACACCGAAGAGAAGACATTGCTTGCGATAATACTTGTTCTTCAGTGACCATGATTGAACCCATCATAACATTGCTGACTACAGCTACACAACTTGACTACGACATCTTCATGATGAAAGTCAAGATTACATTCCTCCATGAATATCTCTTTCAGGATGCTCACACAGGGCTTCATTGTTGAGGAAAGTAAGGTGTGCAAGCCAAAGAAACTCCATCTATGGATTCGAATAAGATTCTTGTAGTTGGAACATTGGATATGATGAATTCATAAATGTTATGATTTCAGATAGTATCTTGATAAACCATGTGAAGCTTAGTGGGAGTGCCATTGTGTTCATCGTGCTAAATGTAGATAATATCCTAATCATTTGTAATGATCTAAGGATAATAATAATAAGTGTTTTATAGTCTGGTTGTTCCATATCTTGAGATATTATATCAAGAATACCTCTTAGATCTTAGTTCTGAAGTTGTTCAGAAGCAAATAAAAGAGGGTATTGGGACCATCAAATTAGTAGTACACCTTGGACATTTCCATTTTCTGGAAAATTCCAAGAAATGCTTCTTTCCCTCAAGATATGGTACTGACCTATCTAAAGGGATATCACCTCAAAGAGTTGAGGATGTGAATGCTAAAACTGCTTGCCCTTGTGCATTAGTTTCGAGAAGCCGGTATATGCTAGATGTGTACAAAAGCCAGATGTCTGCCATGCAGTGGGAGTAGTAAACTATTACTAATCCTACTATGGTGATAAAACACTTGATTGCAGTAATAACAATATCTTCATAGAGGACAAGACTTTTAATATAGTGATCTTAAAGTCTTATCTTCAAGAAATTAAGACTTTATAAATAGTAATCTAAAAGGTCTTTACTGTGAATACCTTATGAGATAGAGATCTTTAGGAATAAGGGTATTCTGATAAGGATAAATTGAAATTACATACTGGTTATAATAATTATTGAGGTGTAGTGTCAAGGGCACTATGACTGATATGATTGACTATTGGTTGCATGAGATGCAACATTCGCATTGGATGTAAGCACTGTCACTAGGAGATATGGAAGTGCCGTAAAAGGACTTTGCATAGTCTCTTGGGAACAGAGTGACTGATCAGCTTACCTAGATATTTTCTACATAGCCCATGATTGTCACATGAGTGTAGGTTTAAATGATTAGCCCATTAATGGATCTTTGGGCAAGTGGGAGATTGTTGGACATGCGAGCCCACGGCGAGCAATTATGCAACAAATGTTATTGTGAATATCATTCCCTGATATGAAATGAAGAATAGATAATTTGCATAATAGGTCCCTTAGTTTAGTTAGGGTTATGTACCATGGCCATCTTGATGATCATATAGTTGTTGGTTCAAATATTGAATCGTAGAGGCTGGTGCTTGAATGAACATCTAAAGAGTTAGATTGAGGACTCATCAAGCACCGTCAAATGATTGTTGAGAGATGATCTCCATCCTGAGTAGGAGATGGAAATCCTGTCTCATTTTGGTTGATATCTGACCGACCTCTTAATGCAGGTCCTCTGCATGGGAATAGAGATTCAGAGGTGTCAGATTTGTTAGGTCAAAGTGTTGACTTAACGAGATCGAGATAACCAAAGTCCTATGACGTATGCTGTCACGATATAGGAACGCATCCTCTGACTAGAGACATATGTGTTACTATATGTCTGAGTATGTACATTTGGCAGAAAAATAGGTTGATGACCTAATCAAGGTCTATACATCGGCGCGCTGGTGTGCATACGAGGGCATATGAGTAATACGATCTCTCAAAGGGATCATATATGTTGATTATTGTATCGAAAGACATGAGCTCACTCATGAGATATTGGGAAGAATCAAATTCCATGCACGGTCATCTCACTTTGGAAGCTTGACTGAATTTGTAGGTTTGATATATGCTTTTGGAAAGTATATAATGAACACCTAGGTATGATATATGATTTTGGAAAGTATATCATCGATACCAACTCCCAATAGTCAAATGAGAAACTTAATGATAAAACCCTGAAGTAGACAGTGTAAAATTGATCTTATACTTCTGGTTTATTCTGGGTCTTCCAGTATGCAAGAAGTACAGGTAATGGGAATACCTGAGGGTGATGTGATCATAAAAGGTTGTATAATCATGACACTTCCATTCCTAGGGAGTGATGAAACGGGTCTGGATTTTAGTGATTCCTCTCAATAGACAAGTAATCTAATCTTAGTCCAAATGTTGGACATTGATCTGAATGTGATTCAAATTCAATGAGAAGACAAGATTTGCAGCCTTGATTTAATCAAGCATCTATGGGAGGCCCGAGATATGGATTTGAGATTTGATCTCAATATCCAAGTCACTAGACCTAGAACAATACAATCGCCCTGTCCATATCTCCAAGTATCCGCGAAGAAAGCGTATTCTCCTTGAAAGAGTTCAGGATAATTTCATTGTTGATATAAGTATTCGAGCATTGAGAAAATGGATAATTTAATGTGATTTAATTGTCATGAATAATATGAATTTGATTCATATTATATGGATAGTTATCTAAGATAATTAAATGAGATTTGATTATCAAAGATGTAAATAATGTGAATGTGATTCACATTGTTTGGGTAAATGAGAATAGAGATCCAAGATGATTAAATGTGATTTAATTATCATGGATATGAATAATGTGGATAACACCATCCATATTAATCATATATATTATAAATGTGATTTATAATATATAAGAGAAAGCTATTTGTTTTTTAAATTTGTTAATTAAATGTTAATGTGAATTGGATTCACATTGGACACTAAATTGAAAATGTAATTTACATTTTATTTTGGGTTGTGAATGTGATTCACAATTTTCCAATGGCAAGATTGCAATATTCACAAAATAATTATGAATTATTTTTGTTGAATAATTTACAACATGTGTTGTTGTAAATCATGGAGATTTCCATGGAATAATGTAATCTCATGAGGTATCATGTGATTACCTGAGATTGCCACCAAATCCCATATTATGGAAGGAGGCAATCTTCATTCCATAATCTCCCTATGTGATTGATTTAATTTGGGATTAAATCATATTGATTTATAAATATATATATATATATATAATCTAAAATTTAATTTATTGTTGTTGGTTTTTTACCAACAAAATCTTGGCCATTAAAAGAAACACAAATCAATGTGAGCCATTAGATTTGTGTTGCCCATTGATTGAGATCCATGGATCCCAAAATATTATAAAAGGAGAGGCACCCCTTTGCACTTCTTTACACAATGAGAACATAAGTCTCTCTCTCTCACTCTCTCTCTCTCTCTACATGCCCTCTCTTCTTCTCTCATCTGGCCGTCCACCATGGATGCCCTAGAGAGGTGCCCCATCGCCACATCGTCGTCGTTATGCTGCCCGATCGTTTGCTCGTGGATCTCCATTTTCTTCGGTGCGCCTCACTCACGAAAAAGACGTCGGATCTAGTGTGTCGAGATCTGAAGATCCACCACATGGATCATCAACATGGATTGCAAGAAGCACATGTTTCATCAACACGCTCGCAAGCGTCTCTTCCGTCGGATCGAACTTGAGAAGGAGCGTCTCTTTGTTTAAAGACTCGATCGCAATCACGCTTCAAGAGGTATTCCTATAACTTGTTTGTAGTTTAGAAGAAATGATCCGAGAAGTGTTCTTGGGTCATGTGGTTTTGTCACATGAAAATTTTCAATTTCCGCTGCATCGAGCAACTAGTGCGACTAGTCGCTCCCGATCGCATACGATGCGATCCTCACGCTTCTGTGATGCGCTTAAGGATCTCCCTATATCCTTCATAAAGGTATCAATTAAAGATCATCAATTATAAGTAATCTACCATATTTACCATAAAGTAAAGGCATCCGATCAAATCAAAGGATTAGATACCCAACCGGAATCTGTGCCATGTAGGACCTGAAACTTGTCCCATTTACTTTTGGATGGGTTTGGGTTTTGAGTTTTCGACCCATGCTAGTATTATGAAATTGAGATTGCCTTATGGGTCAGCAAAACTGTCCCAAACCTGGCTAAAAAATAAATATAAATATAAAAATGTGTATTGCATTTTAGATAAACTCATCAAATCAATTTCATATCTAATATGTATTGATCTACATATATTAAAATCCAACTCAATTTTCTCCTCGCCATCCATTTATTCATATTCCACTTCTTTTTAATTTATTGAATAATAATTTATCAACTAAGAAGAGTTAAACTATACATATCCCAACACATTGCACATATCTGTGTACCACTATATTACATGGTCTTCCTTTGTTTAATCTATGTGTGAAGAACTAATGTACACTTACGAATAACTTAATATTTTAATATGTCGAATATATGGGATCCCATTTGTAGTGACCAAGATTTCTTTAATGAATTAATTAACTTACATTTCTCGCATCACCATTATTACCATTTTGATTACCCAATTGAATGAGAGTTGATATTTCATCAATTTCCCTCATTGATAGCCTTTAAATCACACTAATCACTCCCTTCTTAGTCATCAGAAAAATTCCATGCCTCTCAAAATACATATCAATTGCATCCCTTCCAAGTTCCATATGCGATAATGTGAAGGGCCATGTATAAGGACTCACGTCTTCTTTACCAGAGGTGCCGATGTCAAATCAGAGGAGCGCGTAGACATGCAACATTGACGAAATCACGGACTAATTATTACAAGTTCAAGGGATATGCAATCAAATTGAGGTATGTATCGGTTCATGATTACGTGTAATCATAGTTCAGATTTGAGATACAATTTAAATGTATGTGTTGCCATAGGATTATTCATACGAGAAAAGATAATATTTGATATACAATCTCTGAATTTATATGTCAGATTTCAAATTAGTTTATGGGTATATTGACTTGATTTAGAGAAAACCTCTATCAATAATATGCATACATAATGACTAGATTTAAGAGAGAACATATGTGACAGACATTTAGGGCAATATCCTTATCGATGGTGTCAAGCTTAAGCATGAGTTTTGGGTGATTCAATAACATTATAGGGGATTCGGTGAAACTCTATATTGAAAGCGGTTATGATTTTACTTGCCAGCACCGTCTATTCATTACAAGATGTTCGAAAGTCATGATTGAGCGAACTTTAACTTTCCACGTGTACAATCCTAAATGTAATTTGATGATACATTTAAACACGTATTATATCAAATTCTTTGATAAGAATGGTAGAAATGATGGATACAAACACATTATGTGATCATGGAATGGGGGATTAGTATTTTATTGGATTTTGTTCAGATATCCTAATGATGCTAGTTAAGGTCGCCAATGAGAATTAGCATTATAGAAGATGTTTTATGTAGATATGGTTGACCCATATGGACTGGCAAGGTAACCCTCTAAACTCAAATCAATACATATAGATATCCAAGAGAGAGAAATTTCACATGTATAATTCCAGGTAGTACAAGTGGAATCTTTTTTTATTGGCATTCGTAGGATCTTAGGATGATGCTTCTATAAATAGCCTCTTATTCTCAAAATATATTCCCACGGTATGACCTTAATTACATATGCTATTTTGTTATTAATGCAGAGGCATATTCATTAGTCCTTGTAACTTATTGGATACTATTATACTTTAAGTTCACTTAATGTCTCCAACATGGTCAAAGAGGAACTCAACCTATTCGATGCACAAATGTTCTGATAATTTATATTTATTACAAGTCTTATGCAACAACATCCTTTAATAAGATGTCAGGATAACCCACATGTATACAATCTCGTATATGATATGTTTAGAGCTATTGGAAAGATATGACATAGTTTTAACTACAATGTAAAGGAAGTTACGTATATGTTATATCATGCAAGATATAACAAAACCTAAATCATCCTACATTAAAGAAACTTCTTATGATTTGTATGTTAATCACCAGTATAAAAATTACTTTTGCACGTTTGTGCAATCAAAGTTATATGTTATAAGATAAAATGTACGAATATTATATCAAATGATGCTAACCAATTCTATCAAGTCGATGGTAAGATATTGGAATTGAAATGTTTAACATGAACCACTATTGTATAGAAAAAAGAGGAATTGGCATTAAGGGAAATAGAATTTCCTTAAGTAATGGCACGATAACGATAAGCGTAGATAAATGCTATACCTAATGTCGAGAGCCACTTCTAGAGTCCAATTATCGTGTTAGCCCAAGTGGCAGTCGTTAGGGGAGTTTTTTTGCAAGGAACCATAGAGGCAATAGCTATGTAATCTACAGTTGTAGCTACATTGTCATGTATGTTATGTTCATGGACCGCTAGTGCTAGCTGTAAAGTCATAAAAGATGCTTAATGATTAAAAATCAAAACAATTCTAAAAACTCAATAAGTTAAGGTATATATGCAATTATGATAATGTTAAGGCATATGTGCAATTACGTTAATATCATGGACATATGAGCAATTATACCAATGTTAAGATATATGTGCAAATGTATTTAAAAGTCATATAAAAAACAATTTATAATGGTAGACCATTAAAAGTAGCAAAGAAATGATTTATAATAGTAAACCATTGCACTTATGCAAATAATTGATTTATAAAGGTAAAACATTACAAGTATGTAAGGAAATAGTTTATAATGGTAAACCATTGCAAGTACCCAAATAATTTGCTTATAAAGGTAAACCAATACAAGTTATGGAAGATATGATTTATAAAGGTAAACCATTACATGTTATAGATGAAAATGATTTAATAAAAAATAAGCCATTATGTGTTATACGAGGAAATGATTCAATTAAAGATAAACCATTATATTTTATGAGAGAAATGATTTAAGAATAATGAACCGCCGCAAGCCTTATAAAAGCTATTTAAGGGGTTAACATGAAAAAATGGTCTAACTTTTAAGGAAGATATGTATATGTCATAAACTTCATTAAACATACCCCTTATAAAAAAATGATAGTTTATTTATTTTAATGTATATTGTACATACATACTCATATTTATGAAAGAAACTCTATGTAACTTGTTTGTGAAAGAATTTAGATATGCATGGGAGCAATTAGGCATGTAATAATGTTTTTCCCAAGGAAACTCTAGTACATGCGATTCAACTGGTTAAATGACAATTATAATTCTCATGCATGGACAACGATACATACTAGCATTAGGCTCATGCCAAATTATATTTTTTATTTCAGGTAAAGAGCAAGATTGATCAAGCACTCAAGATTGTGCGATAGACTCAATAAGACATTTAGCATGGTATGGATATTACATGGTTTATTGGGGATATCTGTATGTCCAAAGGAATAGAGAGCCATGTTGTGAAATTATGTAGTATTCTTTTGCAAGTATACCCTAATTGATGTTGTAATAATGGAACTCTTAGGAATTGGATTTTATGGATCCTTTTGAGAATGATTTTTATATAATCACCGATTACCATGCATGTTTCGGTAATGGTGTATATTCACGAATATGTTGTATGCTTCCACCGATCAGTATGATACGTTCTATTACACCATTGGTATCTACCTGTTATATGGGTACCTATTGACTACAATTTTTTGGGTTTTAAATTTTTGATGTGAAATAAAAGTGCAGTGGTCATTGACCCAAATAATCCCGCAACAAAAAATGTTATTTTTTCCTTTTTAAACTGAATTAATTACAAAAGAAATGTAGTATAGCAAGAGAATTTTTTGTTATTTAATAAACTTGTATAACAACAAGATCGAACTCAGGAAAGATACAATTCCCGAGGGTTACTCTAATAATCGAAAAAAATAATTAAAAGAAAAAGGGAATCTAAAATGCTAACAATCTTGGTTTTTTTGAAATTTTTATTTTTTAAAAAAATTTTCATTTTTTTTTATTTTCTGATTTTTTAGTGATTTTAATTTTTCAATTTTTATTTTCAAAAATATAATTTTCAAAACAACTTTATACACAATAGATATGCATTTTTTTATTCATCAAATATGAAAAAATGATAAAAAATGTCCAAATAAAATATTTTTTTATTTTTTGATGATTTTTATTGTTTTTGTCATTTTCAGATATTTTAAGATAGGTTTAGCTTTTTTAAAAATCACAAAAATGAGGAATAATCAAAACAATGAACAGATGGGACTATTTTGCAAGATAAAAAAATATCAAATGAAATAAAATTACTATAAATATTTTTCCTAGAAACTACATTGAATTATCTCCAATAGGAAGTGAAATCCCTATATTTATATTTTCTTCAATTTTTGTGATTTTTTTTAATATTTTATTATTTTGCAATTTTTTGAGTTTTAAAAATATTTAATGCATGAAAATTGGACAGAAAATAAAAGATACAAAAAGAAAGCTAATCTATTTTTTTAGACTTTTTCATGAAATATTTGAATTTCTATGAATTTTCAAAGATCAAACATGGAAATATTGAATGTTTTTTATTTTTTAATAATATCAAGTGAAAATAAAATGCAATGAAAATTTTATACAAGGATCAGGAACACAGCAAGAGTCTGATTTAATTTTTGCAAAATTTTCCGAGCAATAAAAACATTTATTTCAATCAAATAAACATGCAATTTTAAAATCTGGAAATGCAGAACTAAATGGCAAATAGTTTATAGTTTTTACATAAAAAATAAGAAGAAAAAAATGCATGGGAGAAAATGCAATTTACCTAATAAAAATTGTGCCCCACATGACTAGCTATACGGCTGGGGTGCTTTTGCAAGATTTGAAAGCTCTAGGGGTGAAATTGCATTATATCCAATTTTTTTAGTACCCCCTTGGATTCCTCTTCGTTCCTTCTTGTTCACGCCCAAGGTAAAATGGGAATAGGTGGGCGCTACCTTCATTCTTCTTCTTGGAATCAAAAGGGGAAGCATACTGCGGATCTTCAAGGCAGTAACGGTGGCGAGCTGTGCGGAAGGGATCTACTGGCGTTGGACGGCGGGCAGACGCGTGTGCTGATGGTGGTTTTGTGTTCTTCTTCATGCGGGTGGAGTGCGGCAGGTTCCTAAAGTTTGGCGGGCGGAGCTGCTCTACGTTAGAGGCCCTTGCACGGCGGTAGGAGCGACGACCCTCGCAGGTGGTTGGTAGGCTATAGATAGGCAGCACGGCAGAGGACGGGTGCTAGGAAGGAGATGGGCTGAAGGAGGTGGGGCAACACATGCCCTCCGATCTTGCACCATAGGAGATGATGGTGGTGCAGATGAATTTGCATGGCTTGCGACAGAGTTGCGATCGGCGGAGGGGAGTCTATTCGGTGGTGGAGTAGATCTGGGCAGGAGAAGGTGCTTGTGACGACGGTGGAGGTCTGCTAGGCGGATTGGGCCTTGCGTAGGGGCACAATTTCTCCAGGAACGGGGCGGCAATCGTGGCCCCAATTTTGTTTTCATTTTTTGTTGTTTTCTATAAGAAAAAAAGAAATTGTAAAAAATATTTTTTTATTTTTATTTCTTTGAATATTTTTTTGAAAAGATAGAAAATTCATTTTTGTTTTTTTCAGCAAATAGAATATAGATAAAAAACGATCGAGCACGACATCTCCGTCCATAAATAATCATGTAAAGAATTAGTGGATGAAGGGTTCCGTCATAGGTGATGGATTGGAATCTAGTATCCAACCACCGTACGCGTCCAGAGTTGGAAGATCACGTGATGTAAAATGTGAAGCGATGAGATCGAAAAAAATGGCGTGCAGTCGGTAATCAGAAATTAGATCGATTTGTGATGAAAAATTAGGAATGAAAAATATAATATCTAGAATAAAAAACAATGAAATAAAGACGAAAATTCAACATAAAATTGTCTAGAATGGAAATCGAGAAATAAAGGGATGTGGATCCCACCGTGGGAGCAGAAAATGTCGTAATGGCCTCGACGAAGGCTGACTCGCTATCATCGGAAGGCTCGGAGGCTAGGCACCTTTCTACAACTAGAAGCTCTCAGAGATTAGGCTCCTCTCACCCAAGATTGATCAAAAGAAAATGAGGGAGGAGGAGCCATTTTAATAGAAAAATAATTGAATTTGAATTTCAATTTTAAAAATTGGATGGAGATAAAGATAAGGGAAATCTGAATAGATATAAAAATAAGAAAGTAAGTTAATGTTATTTACATAATTAAGTAAATTTTTTATTTTTTCCCTAAATTTCATAAATCAAATAGTAAGTGTTAATTATTTGTTTTTTGGGTTTGTGTAATTAAGGGAAATGATTATATAAAAATGCTATATGCATATTGTACATTATATACATAGTAAAATAAGGAAATTAATTTTTTGTTTTATTTTTTATTTTTATTTTAAAAAATTACTAAAAAATATTTACAAATACAATATATATATATATATATAAATAAATATAGATATAAAAATAAATCATAAAATTACATAAACCACCCCAGAAAACCCTCTTGCAAACCGTAACTCCAAAAAATAAGAAACAACTGCTAATTTAAAGATAATTTAATTTAGAATACAATGGAAGTGGGTTTGGTTCAATTTGAGTTCATATATAGCCAGAATTGGTCTTTTAATTATCTATTTATGGCTTTTTCCGGATGTGGTTACTTGTACTCTACACATGATTTTATTTTACAATCATTTTTATTATTTAGAAATCATTTTTATTTACAACTTTTATTTTGAAAATTATTTAGTTTAAGGTCAATTTGAGTACAAATTAAATATTGTATGTTTTAAACAATGATACATAGAAAAGTATTTACAAAACCTTTTTTTTTGGATTTTCTGATTAAGGACCCTATCCCCCCTACTTTATTCCTGGTCGATCAGGTCAAGTCTTGAACTTCTCTCAGGATTCGGGTCTGCCTGTATCTATTACATATATATAGTACTTTTTTATTTTCCTTATTTTCCCTTTATTTACTTATATTAGGTTAAAATAATAATAAATGTATAATTCTTAAACACAGATGCAAGTTAGTAAGAATATGGAGTTAACATTATATATATGTATTTTATAAGGGATTTTATGCTAAAATAAATGAATAAAGATATGAAATGCAGATTCATCATCCCCCTCTGCTTTACCTTTGTTAGTCCCTTAGCAAACACTTAATTGAAAGAAAAAGTGAATAAAAGAAAAATAAAAGAAAAATAAAGAAATTAGGACAATATTGAGTATTAAACTTATCTTCATAAATTGTAGTATAGATCTCTGTCATACCTTTGGATTATTAGTGTGGCTGAACCTTAATGGGAAATAAATTTAAAATCTAACAGCCTTTATGTTCCACAAGACTTCTATTTAGGTATCCTCAATAGTCAGGTCAGAACAAGTGTACATATAGAAATTCTTATGACTATGAATCTTTACTTGTACGGTGTTAGTGAAATATAGCTCCCCATCTCAAAAGTAGCAAAGAAACAACTTCTCTCAGCAAGGTCACTCTAGTCCCCTAGTCTAGCAACTCTTTCCTCGAGGAGAGGGGATATTCCCTTTTAAGATCAAGTACAACTAGCTCAATAAGAGGAGATGGAGGAAAGAATGGACGATAACCAGTGTATCTACCTATCCTTGGATGCATGACCAATGAAGTCAAGTCATCCAGTTGTAAGCTTACAAAAAAATGACTTTGATGCTCTTATTGTTTTTTTCACTTGTATAAACACTCCGACATGCATTTTACTTTTCAATCATGCATGTCCACTTTTGAAGTTTATGTATTTTTTCTCTCCTTTTTTAAATATATATAAGGCGCATCATGTACAAAAGGAGTTTTTCCTCTTGAGCTAATAGACTATCCCTCTTTTGAGGCATTATTGCATCCCCACAACATCATTTCTTTAGACCTTAGTGTTACTAGATCAGGTTGAGATGCACAACCCTCCCTAGAGGAAGACACGAGGTTCTGTCTAGGTGTACTACCCTTGTATGCTACTCCAATCTAAAAGATTATGCCTCCTCAATACCTCCTCCATGAAGAGCTCTATGTAGAGTGCTTATCCAAGATAAGCCACGATCTGAAAGAATCATGTGTGTGTTGTTAAATATTATACTTAGACTAATCGACATGACATATGAACATAGTCTTAAGGACTCAAAGAATAAAGTTGCTAGGACCTGAAATGTTTTTACTCCATTTCTTGTAAGGTTCCTCTAAAATTAAGTGGATTAAGGCTATTCTTCATTTTATTCCTGACTTGTACAATGAAAAAAGAAAACAAAACTTCTTCTTTTTTAAACAATTTTCTAATTTTGAACTTTTTTATGTATTTATGAAAAGAAATAAAAAAATAATGCACATGTAAAAGAGATTTTTTTAAAATTATCTAATTTTTTTTAGACTTTTGGCTTTGTTGTTTTTAGGGATTTTTTTAAACGAAAAAATGTTAGTAAAATATATACAAGTATATACAAGGAATTTTGTTTGTTTGTTTGGTTTGTTTTTTGTGTTTTTGTTTTTTTGTATATATTTTTATGCTTTTTCTTTGTTTTTTTTTGTTTGTTTTTTAATAAAACGAGACCAGAGTCTATAAATAAATGTGGATTTTACGAATTTTTATACATATCCCAAAAATAATCATATCTAAAAGTACGAGTTACATATAAAGTATATATACAGTATATAAGACACCCCCTTATACTTAGCTCGAACTGTGTCCTCTTAGTGATCAGAGAGCGGCAAAGGAAGGCATAACTCGTGCTAAGTATTGAAAAGTGAAAAGACTCCTATGCTACAACGACTCAAAGAAAATATGAAAAGAATAGAAGTAAGTGATCCCCCCTATACATAGGATCAAGTAATCCTAAGTATTGAAGATTGTACAAAAGGGAAAAACCGATTAAGAGAATGTACGGACTCGACGGCTAGACTTCCCTCTATACTTAGGGTAGAATAGCCCAAAGTATAGAAAATCAAGAAGTTGGGGGATAATCGAGAGAATAGAAGAATAAAACATAAAAGAGACAATTTGAACAACATCACCCCCCTATACTTTGGGTAGAGTATCCCTAAGTATAGGCAACAACATGAGTGATGAACAGGATGAATATGAACAACTCGAATAATTCACACCCCTTATACATAGGAAGAAGAAGGAGCAAATCAAGATGAAACACATAAATACGAGGTAGACATTGTTGAGGTGCCACTCAATAAGTGCTAGTGTTTACGCCTCTAGCTGGGCGCAAAGGCTAGGATAACAATGTATCATGGTTCAGGATGACATATGTAATGCGAATACAGTATTGTCATTGTTGTCACGGTGTGAGAAAAACAATGTGGTCAATAGTGAAAACAATGACACCCAAATAGACAATCAGGCGGGTGTCTTCTTCCGGGTATATAGATTTGTAAATAAAATCATGCACCGGTAGGACAAAAGAAATCTTCGGCTCATCGTTAGAGTGGTGTAAATGGTTGGAGCCAAAAAAGTGGAAAGTGGAGAAGGAAGGATCTATCATGGAATTTTCCACGTCAATCACTGTCTTGAAAATGTATGGAAGGTCAAGACCAGGAGACTCACTAAGGAAGCAAATATCCGATGCTTGTAATGAAGAGAGATCAGGTATAGCAACAAATAAGGGTCTTCAAGGAGAGAAGAAAGATCAAGTTCAAAAAACTCTGAAGAATAAGAAGAATCAGAAGATATGGCCTCGTGATCTGACAGATTAGATGTAAAATTAGGGAGTGAAACCAAGTACAAAGTACACAAGCCCCAGATAGATATTGGCAAGATGTGGGAAATCAGGATAATTCGAGGGGGAGAATGAATGATTATATTAAAATAATATGTTCTCTCTCGAAGTAAAAGAAAAACCACCCAATGGATCAGGAATATCAGGCTCAAATAAATCTTGGTCAAGATCAAAGAGATCATTGACCTGCCAATGTGAAGGGATCCGAGCTTGGGAAACATTGAACAACATTTGACCTTAAAGTTAAGGGTCGGAGGGAGGGAAAACATGTGTGATGATGATTTTTTATTTTTTTAGTGATTACAAATGGTCTTGAGAAAATAATCGTAGCCAACTCAACACCAATGACATACAATCACAATGCAAACCTCCGATTAACCTACTCAACGCAATGTGAATACCCTGAAAGTTCGATCAATTATCTTATAAATTTTAGAGTTAGGTGATCAAACACAAAGTTGTAGAAACACTTAGGTTGGCTTATTAGATTAGAGCACTAACCTTAGTGTGTACGTGAGTACATGCGAATATAATGAGTGGGTTTCTCTTCCAAAACAATGATAAGAATCAATTACATTTAATTTTAGTAGTTCAAGTGATATTTGCAATCCTAATTTTAGGCAGTTGTCACTTGGGTTGAATACTTTCACTGAATCGCCTACCAAGTGTCCAATTTCCTTCTTTACTTATGTGAGTGAAAACAAGGAAGGGGATCGGAAATGCCAATGCACGATTAAATACAATGATGCATGCAGGGGTTGGAGATGCGTACCTCGTCTCCAGCACTCTACATGTTGGGTGATCCATGCATAATTTAAATAAAGAAAAAAAATTAACCTATATGATGCATGTGAACCGTCCTCACACTAGCTTCTATTAATGGGAAACAACCGATTAAATTTGACTATGTTCAATTACGCTCTATTCTATAGGAATAAAAATTCTTGTTAGGGTTTTTGGACCTAATTAATTAGTTGGCTCAAGCAAATTAATCAAAGCAATCAATAGGTAGATCATGAAATCCATGTGAAATAAATAAATATAAATCTATGAAAACAAATTCGATGAGGTCCCCTAAGTGCACCGACACTTGGCGAAACAGACCCTGCAACAAATGAATGTCCTATTACAGGAGTTCAAATGCTAGAAATAAATAAAACAAAGTCGAAATTTTTTTGCTTGGTCTTTTTCAAATCTTCTTCTTCTCCTTTCACACTCTATTGTAGCTTCGAGAAGAATCAAGTCGCCTCCGCTTTGCTTAGGTGCTTCGGCTCTCCTAGGATCGCCTCCTTCGTTCCATGGGCCCTAACAAGAAAAAAGAATGAAAATTTGTGTAAGAAACACAATTATAAAATATGAGTGGGAAAAATGAAATAAATACAGTAAATAAGAACAATGGAATAAGTGTGGAAAAATATAAACAAATATTTACGTACAAGAATAGTAGATCAAAAGAGAAACCTTACTACCCTCGTTGTGCCTCTCCGAAATGGCACCATTTTGTTCACCGAGTTTTTTCGGGTTTTAAATTATTGATGCGAAATAAAAGCGTAGTGGTTGTTGTCCCAAATAATCCCGCAACAACAACTTTTGTTTTATTTTTCCTTCTCAAGCTGAATTAAATGCATAAGAAATGGAGTGTAGCAAGACAATTTTTTTGCTATTTAATTACCTTTTATAGCAACAACATCGAAATCAGGGAGGCTATAATTCTCGAGGGTTATTCAAATAATCGAAAAAATCAATTAAAAGAAAAAGGGAATCTAAAATGCTAACTATCTTGGTTCTTGTGGAATTTTTATCTTTTTATTTTTTTTAAAAAAAATTATTTCTATTTTTTTCATTTTTTGATTCTTTTAGTGATTTTAATTATTAAAATTTTTATTTTCAAAATATAATTTTCAAAACAACATTATACACAAAAAGAAATGCAAAATTTTTTAGATTTTTCAAATTTTACAAAAATGCTAAAAAATGTCCGAATAAAACATTTTCGTATTTTTATGTTTTTTACTTTTTTTATAATTTTTCGTATATTTTTAGTTTTTTTAGGATTTCCAAAGTGTATAAAAATAAAGAATAATTAAAAAAGTGAACATACACGACTATTTTGCAAATTAAACTTATAAAATGAAATGAAAAATTACTGTTATTATTTTTCCTATAGACTAGAATGAATTATCTACAAACAACAAGTAAAATCGCAATTTTTTCATTTTTCAAAAACTTTATATGATTTTTTAATATTTTTGTATTTTTTAATTTTGAGTTATAAAAATATGTAATGCAAAAAAATGGACAGGAAATAAAAGATAGAAAATTAAAGCAAATGTATATTTTTAGAAATTTTCATGAAATATTAGAACTTTTAGGAATGTTCAAAGTTCAAACATGGAAATATGCAATGTTTTTTATTTTTTAATAATATCAAATGAAGATAAAATGCAATGAAAAACTTTTACAATAATCAGGCAAACAACAGGAGTCTAATTTAAGTTTGGTAAAATTTTCAAACAATAAACATATTTATTTCGATCAATTTAACGTGTAATTTTAAAGTCTAGAAGTGAAGGACTAAATTGCAAATGGTTTACTGTTTTTACATAAAAACCAAGAAAGAAACATAGGGAAGAAAATGTAATTTACCTAATAAAACATGTACTGCACGTGACTAGCTATTGGGCTAGGGTGCTTCTGTAATATTTGAAAGCTCTAGGGGTGAAATTGCAATTTGTCCAAATTTGTTAATATTCCCTGGGGTTCCTCTTTGTTCCTTCTTGTTCACACCAAAGGGCAAATGGGCACAGGGGGAACCGCCTTCGTTCTACTTCTTGGTATCAAAAGGGTCGACAGATTGTGGAGCTTTAAGGTGGTGATGGTGGCGAGCTGTGTGGAAAGGATCTGCTGGCAGTTTACAGTGGGCATACGCACTGGTTGATGGTGGTATTGTGTTATTCTCCACACTGGTGGAGCACAGCGGGCTCTAGAGGGTTGGCAGGCGGAGCTGCTCTGTGGTGGAGGTCCTTGCGTAGGCGGTTGGAGCAACGACCCTCGCAGGAGGTCGGCGGGCTCCTGATGGGTTGCGCTGTAGAGGTTAGATGCTAGGATGGAGATGGGCTTAAGGAGGAGGGGCGGCACATGCCCTCCTATCTCACGGGGGAGGAGAAGATGGCGGTAAAGATGTATCTATAAGGCTAGCAGCAGATTTGCGATTGGTAGAGGGTGGGTTTAGTCAGCGTTGGAGCAGGTCTGGCAAGGCGGAGGTGCTTGTGACAGTAGTGGGCATCTGCCAAGCAGTGTGGGCCTCGCATCGCGGCGCAGATGATCCAAGAACGGGGCGTCGGCCTTGGCCCCAACTTTTTTATTTTTTTTTATTTTTTTATTTTTTGTTGTTTTTTTAAGAAAAATTGAAACTGTAAAAAATATTATTATTATTATTTAATTTTTTGAATTTTATATTATTATTATTTAATTTTTCGAATTTTTTATTAAAAAGACAGAACCTGTATGTTTTTGTAATGTTTTTATTCCAACAAATAGAATATTGATAAAAAACGACTCGAGCACGATGACTGAGTCCACAAATAATCAAATAAAGAATTAGTGGGTGATGGGTTTCGTCGTAGGTGATGATGTGGAATCGGGTATCCGGCCCCCATACTCGGCCGGAGTTGGAATATCCATTGAGATAGAACGTGAAGCGATGAAATAAAAAAATGGTGTGTTGAAAATGGATCATTTCGTGATGAAAATTAGTAATGAAAATATAAGATCTAGAATAAAAAATGAACAATGAAATAAAAACAAAAACTAAATCTAAATTTATCTAGAAGAGAAATCGTGGAATAAAGGGATGTGGATTTCACCGTGGGAGCGGAAAATACCATAATGGCCCCGACGAAGGTCGACTCGCTGTTACTGGAAGGCTCGGAGGCTAGGCACCTTCTTACAACTAGAAAATCTTGGATATTTGGCTCCTCTCACCCAATATTGATCAAAAGAGAATGAGGGAGGAGGGCCAACTAAATAGAATAACAATTGAATTTGAATTTGAATTTTAAAAATTGGATGGAGATAAAGATAATGGAAATTTGAATGGAGATAAAGATAAGAAAGGAAGTTAAAATAATTTACATAATTAATTAAGATTTTCTATTTTTTTCATCACTTTATTAAAGCAAATAGTAAATGTTAATTATTTAATTTTTTTTAGATGTGTTTATTTTAGGGAAATAATTATAAACATATTCTACATACATATGGTACATTATATAGATAATAAAATAAGGAAATTATTTTTTGTTTAAATTATTTTATTTTTATTTTAAAAAATTATAAAAAATATTTACAAACACAATATATATAAATATATGGATATATACAATAAATGGTAAAATTGCAAAAACAACCCTAGAAAACCCTCTTTCAAACTATAACTCAGAGGATATGATACCACATCCATTTTAAAGATAATTTATTTTAGAATACAATGGAAGTGAGTTTTATTCAATTTGAGTTCATACGGAGCCAGAATTAGTCTTTCAATTATTACTTTATGGCTTTGGATGTGGTTACTTTATTCTATACATGATTTTATTTTGTAATTATTTTAGTCATTTAGAAAACATTTTTATTTACAACTTTTGTTTTGAAAATTATTTAATTTGAGGTCAATTTATCTACAAATAAAATAATGTAAGTTTTATACAAATATACACAAGAAGTTATTTACATAACATTTTTTTGGGAATTTATTATTAAGGACCCTATCTCCCCTACTTTATTCCTGGTCGATCAGGTCAAGTCTTGACATTCTCTCGGGGTTCGGGTCAGCCTGTATATATTGCATATATACAATTTGTTTTATTTACTTTATTTTTCAATTTTTTCTTTATTTTTTTATTTTAGGTTAAAATAATAATAAATGTACAATATTTACACACATATGCAAGTTAGTAAGAATATGGAGTTAGTATTATATACACATGTTTTATAAGGTTTTTAAGCTAAAATAAATGAATAATGACGATGAAATTCAAATTCATTAGTACTTACAAGAATTTACCTGTATAATAAATGGACGTGTATTGTAGTGATTTTATAAATAGCCATGGCTTCGTGAATATTGATACCTTCCCCAATCTCGTCCCACTGGCATTCTTAGTCTTAACACTAAAAAAAGAATTATAATATTTTTTTCAAAAAAAGAATAAACATATCATTGTTAATAGAGTATAAGTGACTAATCACCCAGTATATAATGATCAACCAATGGAGAAAAGACAACGGAGATATTCACAAGCATCTTCTTTAGCCCCTTTGAATAATGTGCAAACATGTGAGTTATTGGTGAACCATTTCTACAATAAATGGTATTGTAATCTTTTTATTTATGACAATAATAGTTATTGATTTTCACTCCTTATTTGAGATTAATGAATATATGCACTTATTGGGCTCCTTCCATACAATTAGAGGTATATACATTGACCATCTTTTATAGTCATATAGTAGTTGATCTAATGGTTGGATCATAGAGGTTGGTGTTGAATTGATAATATAAAGTGTTAGATTGAGGACTCAGCTGGCACCGTCATATGATCGTCAAGAGTAAATCTCCATCCTGAGAAGGAGATGGAAATCATTACTCCAAAGGCTAATATTTGACTTACCACTTGATGCATGTCCTCTTCATAGGAATAGAGATTAGAAGGTGTCAGATGTGTGAAGTCAAATATTTTACTTAGAGAGATCGAGATAGCTAGTACCTTCGTACGCTCTAACGATATAGGCTTGCACCCTCTAACCAGAGACAGATGTAACACTATATGTTTGAACATGTACATTAGACAAACCATCAGGCTGATGACCTAATCAAGGTTTATACAACAATGAGTTAGTGTGCATGGAATGAAATATAAGTAATATGACTTCTCAAAGAGATTATGCATGTCCACTACCGAACCGAAAGACATGAGCTCAATCATGAGATATTGAGAACAATCGAATTCCATTGATTATCGTCTCGATTTGAAAGCAAGATAGGATTTATGGATATGGTATATGCTTTTGGAAGAAAATGATCTATACTGAATCCCAAAGATCGAGAAACATAACGATAAAACCTTGAAGGAGACAGTCCAAATGAGACCAGAACTTTGGGTTTAATCATGGTCTTCTAGTATGTAGGATGTATGGATATCAGGATGAAGATGATGTGATCATAAACAATTTTATATCATGTCGCTTCAATTTAATTCAATGAATCATGTTTAATTGGATATCCAAAAGATGATGCAATGAAACATGTTTGGATTTGAGTGATTCCTCTTAGTGGATTGGATGTTCAAATTTAATTCAATTGTTGGACATTGATCCAAATATGATTCGGATGCAATGACAAGATGGGATATTATGTCTGACATAACCAGATACTTGTGAGTGGTCTTATAGATCTAGATGTGAGATTAGATATCACTATCCAAGCCACTATACATGGCATATGCAACCGCCCTTACCTTATCTCCATGTATTCGAGGAGAAGACACACAATTCTTGAAAGACTTCGAGAATTCTTGAATGACTTTGAGAATTGTTACAAATAACGTGGATATGATTCACATTATTTAGACAAGTGTAGAGAGACATCTTGGATCATTAAATTAGATTTAATTATCATGGATGGGATTAATATAGATAACACTATCCATAAAAAAATAAAGGACAATGTGGATATGATCCATAATATCATGGAGAGAGTTAATTGTGAACAAGATTCATATTTATAAGTTAATGTGAATTTGATTCATGTTATTCAGTTTAATGTAATTCAGATTTTACACTGAATTTTGGATGGAAGAATAAAATTCTTAATAGTCAATGGTCGAATTGAAAATCACAAATAATTTAGAATTATTTGATGATTATTCAATTATTAAATCAATTAATAAAGCAGAAAAATTGAGAGATAGTGCAATTGACTCATTCGACTCCTCATCGGGAGTGGAAGACCATGGTGGTTACACCATGGTGGTCGCCTACCCTCATCAAGGGCGGCGGGTGGAGTCAATCCTAATCCTAATGGTAGGTGACTAATTGTTCTAACTAAATAAAAGCTTTGGAAATGGTTTCCAACTTACTTCTTTGAGATTTTGTGACATAGAAGAAGCACAAATTAATCTCGTCCATTGATATTTAAGAGCACAAGGATTGTAATCCATGTACTTCCAATTTGTTATAAAAGAGAGGCTAACTCTTCATAAGAAAGACGAGTAACGATTTCTTAAGTTAATTTACATTAATTATCGTGTTAAACTTGTTGTCACATTGTAAGTGGATAAAAGGAATCGTTCAAGAAATAACCACGATTAGTTTATTCAATTTTAATCGGAGTGGTTTTATGTTTATTTTACTTGGGCAAGTTCTAAGGTTGAACTCATGGAGGCAAAGGAATAATGTAAATTATGACTATCAAAGGTCGTGCATGATTTTCTGGGTGGATTTTTTATTTTTATGCAATTTTCGGATGCAAATGCAAATGTGGCCAATTTAAGGGACTAAAATGCAATTATAGTTAAACGTAGTCAAAAATTTACGAAACTTGACAAAAGGTGATAATGCTTAGATGAATGAACTATATTTTTTTGGATTTTCTGACGCAATATGAATATTTAATTAATTTATGAATGCAAATAGAGTTAATTTCAATAACTAATTCTAATAATATTAATCTACTTATTCTCAAAAGATAAGATTATCTGAGATATATCACTGAGTAATATATCTTAGAAAAATCCTAAACCCTAAAAATTTAGAAGTGAACACCAATAAAAATTTAATTAATGAACTACACAAAATGATTTTTATACAGCAATAAATGAATGCAAATGCAATCATTTTTGGGTACTATGTTAAATACAATTTATTTCTACGATCTACGAATTTTTCGCAATTTTTGGACTTATGGTTAATTAATTATGGATTTCTATGCACATATTGGGTAAAATATGCTAATATCTGCAACAAAATTAAAAATTAATTTACCACAAAGCCTAAAAATATTACAAGCATAACCTTATGTAGAAATTTAATTATAGAAGAAACTTCTATTTTTGGAATAATGAGATAATGTAATAAAGATATTCAAAATTACAGATAAATTCGGGTGTATAAATGCAATCTCAGAAAATGAAACAAGATGCAGAACATGGACTTGACTGTAAGGGGGTGAGTTTGTAAAATTTCCATAAATTCACATCTCGTGCACGTGCCCCTTCGTGGTTGGATCACAAGGTGATAAAGGGGGTCTTCTGAGCTTTCTATGTAAAAACACCCTCCCCCCACTTGTCGATCACGTGGGGACTCTCTGCAAAAGTTCCTTCTATACGTGCGCGGTGCATATGAGGGCCTCAAGCTTCATGCCCGGTAGCTTGCAGTGGAGATGGGCAGAGGAGAGACTGGTGGGAGTCTGGCGGAGTCGTAGCAAGACCGTGGGTGAGGTGCGGTTAGGAGTTGCGGAGGAGCTGGAGGCCTGCGGCGGGGCTCTAGCCTTCGAAGGCGGAGCAACGGTGGCGTAAAGTTAGTGGAGGCGCATGACCGACACGTTGTGGTTGGCGTGACTTTTGGAGCAGGATCTTAGCGATGTGGCGAGGTCGAGTAGTTGCGAGGAAGCGTCAAAACGGGTGTAGGGCAGAGGTGCAGTGGCAGAGCAGTGAAGTCGTGGTGGGAAGAGATGCAGTGGCAGAGCTTCTGGTTGAAGTTAAAGAAGATAATGCCATTGTCTCAACGGGGTTGACCGAAGAAGAAGCAAACACATGGCTTAGACGTGTTGCTACGAGACAAGTGGGGCTAGGATCTCTCTGATCGGAAGATCTCACGGTGTTGTCAACGGTATGAGATACTCCTTGCAGGGACATATGATTGATGTCGTATGAGGATGGCGGCACTGGTGTTTAAATAGGGGTGAAGAAGGGTCGATGATGGAAGGTAGCGTGAATCGCTTGGGAAGGATTGGGACGATCAATGCTTGAGGGAATCGAGGATTTAAGTCGAGTGGAATAGGAAGGTGGAAGGAGACAGCCGGCGAGATTGAAAGGAGATTGGGAAGTGTAGTAGTGCACCTTGAATAGCGCGGAGGAGCGATGATCCGTGATGCGACACATGAAAAGGAAGGGGAAGGGGGACCACGTGCAGAGCACGTGCATAGGAGGCACATGCACTGCACAGGCATGGCCTATTTTTTATTTTATACTATTATTTGTTAATTTTTAATATAAATAAATAAATAATAAAGGCAAAAATGAGTGACACGTAGTAGCTCCAGGAGCTGCCACGTATCAACTCCATAAAATTCAAAAAATAAAAATACAAAGGAAAATAGAAAATAAATAGCAACTGACCCGGATCATAAAATTTTCTTAACAAAAGTTGCTCGACTTGATGAGATCTACAACTTTTATGAATGTATCTAAACTAAAATCGATCATTTGCATAAAATTATATTTTTGGGGTACTCCATGTATATAAAAATCTTTATTTTGGGGTTTTATAATTTTTTATTATTTTTAAATAAGACAAAATTGAGAATATATTTGATAAAATCAAAGATACATATTTATTTTAATCTAATTTTTATTAATGATGAAAATGAAGAAATAAAATAAAGTACGAAAAAGACAATTTATGTACAAACAGTCAGTGAAGACTCGGACTCAGCTAGTTTCTTTGATTTCAAGCTCGTTTTGGATTTGTATTTTTGCGCATTTTCATAAAACTTTCATCAAAGAAAATAAATAAAAATAAAATAAGTTAATTATGTACATAAAATGATAGGTCAAAATTAGGTAAAATAGACAATGTATAAAAGATGCCCAAAACAAAACTTTCACACCGTATTAAGATTCACTTGAACATCACCTTGTTTTGAAGGTAATTGAATGTACATTTGTTCAACAGTTAGTATGATCAAATCAGACGTTGTATGAGGAAGATATCATCGTTTTAGTCTGAAAGTCCTGGAATTAGGGTTTGGGTTTCTGGTCAACTTACTTATGTTAGTGATTTTTTTATATTTTTCATTTATTCTTATTAGTATGTACACAATGGAGTAGTTAAAGGTCATTTGGAGTTCGCCTGAATTAGTTAAAAAGCAAGGAAGTTAGGCTATTTTACTGGTCAATTGCACTGTGATTGTTGTCTCCTTATTTTCTAGAATTATGAGTGATCAAATGCAATTATTATTTATACATGCATGGATGCTAATTATGCAAAATGAATGAAGAAATGCCGATGAATTTTTTAGGATTTGAGCCTAATTAATCATTTTAGAGTGATGAATCTCAGATTCATCAAAGAATACACAAATGTAATTGTTGTACTATTAAAACTCTCTCTCCCTCACATTTTATCCAAATGTCACCACCATCTCCCTCCACAACATTAGGTTGTCCCTTTACCCTAGCTTAGTGGAGATTGTGATTATCACCATGATGTCGTTGTGCTATCAAACTAATCACTTAAGCAACTTGGTCTTCTTCAGTGTCTCATGCTCATGAAGAAGATAATGGATTTCATTAGATGAAATCAGGAGGTTCTATGCTCGAATTATTAATCAGTATTGCTGGAAGCATGTAGCTCATCAATGCACCCGTAAGTGCACTCTCGTCGGGTAAGACTTGAGTCAGGAGGCCTCATTAATTAAAGGTTTCAGAATCAGAACCACACTTCAAGTGGTAAGCTTAAACTCGTGTGATCTTGATGAATCATCATGGGAAAAGTTCTCGTGCCATGTGATTTCATATATATATTTTTATTTTTCTGATGCCATGTTAACTAGTACGATTAGTTGACCTTGATGAGATTTGTTTTGATCTTCACATTTTTGTGATGCACGAGGCCATCCTTCAAAGTGGTATTAGAGCCATTGTTAAAGGTCTTGGTGTTGGACATGCGAGCCCATGTGGAGCCATTATGCAAAATGTTATTACAAATATCATTCCCAGATCTGAAATGAAGAACAAATAATTTGTATATACGTTCCTTAATACAATTAGGGTTATGCACCTTGTCCATGTTAATGATCATACAACTGTTGCTTGAATTGATGAATCATAGAGGATGGTGCTTGGATGACTTTATAAAGAGTTAGATTGAGGACTCATCAAGCACCGTTAAAAGATTATTAAGAGATGATCTTTAACCTGAGAAGGAGATGGAAATCCTTTCTCTATTTGTTGATATCTGACCGATCTCTTGATGCATGTCCTCGACATAAGAATAGAGATTAGAAGGTGTCAGATGAGTTAAGTCAAAGTTTTGACTTAATGAGATCGAGATAACCAAGACCTATGTTGTATACTTTCATGATATATGCATGCATCACCTAATCGGAGGTAGATGCTTTGTTGTATGTCTGAGTTTGTTCATTTGAAAGACCGATAGGTTGATGGCCTAATCAAGTTCTATACAACGACGAGCTAGTGCATACAATGGCATATGAGTAACACAATCTCTCAAAGATATCGTACAGGTTCACTTGTGAACCGGAAGACATGAGCTCACTCATGAGGTATTTGGGACTGATCAAATTCCATGCATGGTCATCTTGCTTTGGAATCATGACAAGAAATTGTAGGCATGATGTATGCTTTTGGAAAACATATGATAGATACCAACTCCCAATGATCGAATGAGAAACTTAGTGATAAAACCACGAAGAGGACAATATTAAATTGATCTTTATCTTCAGGTTTATTCTAGATCTTCGAGTATACTGGATATACATGTATTAGCAATACCTGAGGCTGATGTGATAAAAAATAATCGTATAACCATGACGTTTCCATTCCATGGGAGTGTTGAAACATGCCTGGATTTTAGTGACTCCTCTTATTAATGAAGTGATATGGTCTTAGTCCAAATGTTGGAAATTGATCTAAATGTGATTTGGATGCAAAGAAAAGATTAGATCTATGGCCTGCTAGCCAAGTGAGCTCGAGGTAAACCATTCCTACAATGAATGTTATTGTAATGATTGATTTATCCATAAAAGTTATTTGTTATTTCACTCCCTATCTGAGATTAAATGAATGAATGCACTGTAAGGCCCCTCAATACAATTAAGGTTATGTACCATGGCCATCTTAATGATCATATAGTTGTTGATTCAATAGATGAATCATAGATGTTGGTTCTTGGATGACTATCTAAGAAGTTAGATTGAGGACCCATCAAGCATAATCAAATGATTGTTAAGAGATAATCTCCAGCCTGAATAGGAGAAGGCAATCCTTTCTCATTTGGCTGATATCTGATAAACCTCGTGATACATGTATTCTGCTTGGGAATAGTGATACGGAGGTGTCATATTAGGTAGGTCAGAGAGTTCACTCAATGAGCTAGAGAAAGTGAAGTCCTATGGCATATATTGTCACGATACAGGGACACATCCTCAGACCGAAGGCAGATGTGTTACTATAAATAAGTATGTTCATTTGACAGACCATAGGTTGATGGCCTAACAAAGGTATATACATTAGAAAGTTGGTGTGCATATGAATATATATGAGTGAATATAATCTCTCAAAGGGATCATATAGGTTCACTTGTGAATTGGAAGACATGAGCTCACTTATGAGGTATTGGGATCGATCAAATTCCATACATGGTCGTCGTGCTTTGGAAGCATGATAAGAATTTGTAGGTATGATATATGCTTTTGGAAAGCATATGATAGATACCAACTCCCAATGTCCGAATGAGAAACTTGATAATGAAACCATAATAGTGAAAATTCATCTATATGTTCGGGTTTATTATAGGTCGTCCAATATGTAGGATGTATATGTATTAGGAATACGTGAGGGTCATGTGATCATGAACGATTGTATAACCATGATACTTTCATTCTGAGGGAGTGACGAAACATGTATGGATTTTAGTGACTCCTCTTAGTAGAGAAAGTGATCTAATCATGGTCCAAATGTTGGACATTGATCTGAATATGATTCAGATGCAATGAGATGATTAGATTTGCGGTTTATATTTAATCAAGCATCTATGATAGGTCCATGAGATAAGGAATTGAGATGTGATCTCAATATCTAAGTCACTATACGTGGAACATATAATCGCCTAGTCCATATCTCAACGTATATGTTGGGAAAGCGTATTATTCTTGAATGCGTTCAAGAATAAATCCATTGTTGAATTATATCTATGCATTGAAAACTGAATTATTAAATGTGATTCAATTATTATGAATAATGTGAATTTGATTCATAATATTTACGTGCATGAGAACGATGATCCAATATAATTAAATGTGATTTAATTATTATGGATAAGAATAACATGTATAGCACTATCCCATTATATTAATATATATATATATATTATAAATGTGCTTTTTAATGTATTACAGAGAGCCTACTGTAATTTATATTTGATGGTTAATTATTTATGTGAATTCGATTCACATTGTATAATAATTAAAAATATAATTTACATTTTATTTTGGGTTGTGAATGTGATTCACAAATTTTCAATGGCATGATTGCAATGTTTACTAGATAATTATGAATTATTTTTGTGAGATAATTTATAACAAGTGTTATTGTAAATATTGGAGATTTCATGAGATAATTTAATCCCATGAATTGGAAGAAGATTGCCTCTTTCTAATTCAAGGAGGTGGACGACCACACAGTCATAAAAGGGAATGGGTGGTCGTCCCTCCTTTTTAGGGATGAGGTCAATCTCCTTCCCAGTTATCTCCATTATTGATTTATTTAATTTGGAAATAAATTATATTGATTATTCAATATATAGTTAAACTAAATAAAATTAATTGTTTTTGTATTTTGGGAACACGATCACGACCATTGAAATAAACACAAATCAATCTTATCCATTGGTTTTGTGTTGTCCATGTATTGAGATCCATGGGCTCCCAAAATACTATATAAGAAGAGGCACCACATGCTCTTCCAGTTACAACATCAATAGCTCTATCTCGCTCTCTCCCTCATTCTCACGCCATCCCCTCTCTCTCTTTTAGAGTGACCGTCCACTCGAACCTTAGAGGGAAGGCTACGGCCATCATCGCATCATCGTTGTGATGCCTCGACTACTTGTGAATCTTTGTCTCCTTCTCTGCTCCTCACTCATGAAGAAGACATGTGATCTCGTGAGATGATATTAAAAGATTCATTGCTTGGATCAACAACTTGTATTGCGAGAAGCACACAACTCATGAAGAAGACAACTGATCTCGTGACTAATCGCTCCTGATCATATATGATGCGATCCCCATGGTTTTGTGATGCGCTTAAGGATTCTCCCATATCCTTCAAGTGGTATAAGAGCCTAGGTCAGGCCTTGGATGTGATCTAAAACCCTATGGGATCATGTTCATGTTTTTGACGCGTGTGAATCATTGATTTTGCATTGGATGTAAGAATCGAATCGGTTTTTCATGAAATAAAAAACTTATTATTTGTGCACTATTTGGAAATGTTTTTTGGTTAATAAAATGTAGTTATAATATCTAAATATGTCCCAAAAAATAGTAGCCTTTGATTTTTACTAGACGTGCACGAAATTGATTCGAATATATCCCTATATGAAATTTGTTTTGCATGTATTCACGGATACGTAACAAAACTATTTTTTATTATTGTTTTACTGTCATGAAATATAAAATAAACTTTAAATATGTAGGGAATTATACCAGCAAAGCACACGATTTTATTTCGTGCGATTCCGACACTGTTTGCCCTAGATATTCCATATCTAGTGGAGATGGGTCAGATGATGATTAGACCATCAAGATCTCTTTCTTAATTTGTTTATCATTCATTGTCAATCAATGAAACTGACAATTTTCCATGACTAACTAATGATTAATATTGATTTATAAAATTATTGATTAAACATCAATCATCATTGAATGAGTGTTTCGAGAAAGTTAAGGACATCCTACAATAGTTGTCGGACAATCTCTACATGCAAAACATAGTTACTTGAATAGGATTTGGGATTTGTTTATCCAATCTCGTTATAATATTAATCAAAATGGTTTTGAATTTTTACTATATGGTTTAACTTTGGTTCAAAGACCAATTATCATCTCAAATATAAAATGATGAAATCGCATTATCCAGACCTAAGGCGGATATTGTGTCTAGTCGAGGAGGGTTGGGGTAGCAGGTTGCTCCATGAACGGTATGTCCCACTCCCATCAGAACTGGCTGTGACAGTGGGTAAGGAAGGGATAATGTTTGAAGCATCGTGATGTATTCTTCTAATTATTAAAATTCTAATACTACATGTTTATGAGATAATACCATCATTCAAGTAGCAATCAAGTTTGTTTGTTGATAGATATGGATTGATAATAGATTTAATATGATTAAATCATATATATCAAATTAAAACACTCTATTATGAATAGAAGTGTATTTCCATTGTAATAAATAATTATGAGAAAATGATTCATGACGACTAATTAGAATTTGAATATGAGTTGGATGATCAAATAAGTCACATCCATGGTCTCGCGTCAAGGGAGGGTTCCATCGCCAGGGATTGTATGTAGGATACGCATGTCCGAAGTGACATCTCCAGCATACAAGCGCATCTGGATCGGGATATTTGCTTCTCGAAAGAGTAAGGTCGTATGCATAGTGATCCCAATATCAGTTCCTCATATTATTAGGGCGATATTGGATTGTGCATAGCGAGTCAACATCACCTTATAGGTTGTGGGTCCGGGTGTTAAAGATCGAATTGGAAAATGCAAGTTCGACTTGCAAGGCGGAATGTGTTTCAACTTGTTTTTACCCAAGCAACAGTTTCTCTAATTATTGGGATGTAACAGAGGTAAAGAGGAGATCCTAGTTCTCGCTAGAGATATAGCGGTAAGTATATCTCTTATTTTGAAACTGATTAAGGGAATGGACTTTTTAAATTGAAAATGCAAGACTAATTTGATTAAAAATTCCTCAATCAAAGAATTTCAATTAAATATATAAATATTTATATGTTCTAATATTGTGCATTCATAATTTCAGAAAATAAATTACATGAACCCACATAGCAGGCTCTAGAAGGTCAGTCAGTTGAACGAACCAAATTACACAGATTGGATCCGAAATTTGGATCTTGTCATATCTGCAGAGGGCATCTCTTCTATGTTGTCTAAGGAAAAGTGCACAGACCATCAGACTCTAGAAGAGATTAAATTCAATGATAATATGATGAAGATCATATTTTTGCATGGTTTTACATTCTAGTTTCGTAGTCCAATGTGCTTCAGAAGCAACATATGGACATGAACACTTGCCAAGACATCATGGTGGATCTGAGAGAAATGTTCGGTGATGTAAACTGCATACAACATTATAATATTATGAAAGAACTTATTTTCCCCAAGATGCAGGAGGGGACCTCTATCAGAGAACATGTACTCAAAATATTTAGGTACCTTTCTAAGCTGGAAACCCTGGAACCTGACATGGATGCAGATATGCAAGTTGAGTTCATTATGTTTCACTCCCATAGTCTTTCATTAGCTTTGTGGTCACATACCACATGAGAAAAGTTGATTATACTAATACTGGGCTATTTGGTGCATTAAATTCTATAGAAGACATGATGAAGAAAGATAGCACCTCTAGTAGTGCAATGGTTGAGCAACTAAAAGGAAAGCGCAGTTGGAAGCATGGTTCTCAGATGGGACCTACCTAGAAGAGACATAAGAAGAGTCAATGTGTTGACTCATCTTCCAATGCATCCACTTTGATAGCATCAAAGAAAACTGATGTCTGTCATAACTGCAAGAAGCTGGGGCACTGGAGGCGTAATTGCCCGGATTACCTAATGTCTACGGACAAAGCTAAAGCCACTGCACATATGAAATCTATTTTCATTATTGAAACCAATTTTCTCATTGGAAGAAAAGGCATTTCGGTCATAGATACTGGTTCTTATATTAATGTATAGAATTTATTGCTTCTATTTCAAGAAACTAGTGATCTTGATCAAGGGGAGATAGTCATCTAGATGAGATCTGATGCAACTATTGCAACATTCGTCGTCGAGGCCTGCAAACTATCATTATCTAATGGGAGAGTTATTTCACTTAAAGAGTATCTTTATGTACCTGAAGTCATAAGGAACCTTATATATGTATCTAAGCTTATTAGAAGTGGATATTCATTCCTTTTCTGTAATAAACTAAGCATATGTTGTTATGTTAAACTTATTGCAGATGGTGTTTGACTTCTGGTGGACTCTATGAATTGTGCATTGATGAAAACCTCATGAATGTTACGACCACTAATAAAAACCCAAAAATATCAATGGAGGATGGAAATCATTCAAATATGATTTGGCATCAAAGGCTTGGTCATTTATCTGCTAAAAGGATCAATAGATTAAAAAAACTAGACCTTAGATTTTCTATAGGTTCAATAATTGCCTACCTACGAACATTGAATTCGAGGTAAAATGACTAGGATGCCTTTTCGCAACAAGGTTATACGATGCGAGGGTATTCTTGACCTAATACTAACCTATGTATATCGTGCCTTTAGTACCGCAATCGAAAATGGATATCGATATTATTTGAAATTTATTGATGACCATTCTCTATATCAGTTTATCTTCCTACTATGTCTTAAATCTAAAACCTTTGAAAAGTTCAAAGAGTTCAAGGATTTTGTTGGGAACCAAACCGATAGGAAGATTAAACATATTCGATCTGACCGAGGTAGTGAGTACATCTAAGATGAATTCAAGGAATACCATGAAGAGAATCGAATTGTCTCCAATCTCACTCCACTAGGAACCCCCCAATTTAATGGTGTTGCTGAAAGATACAACAAGACAAAAATTGATCTGGTCAGTTCAATGATGAGTAAAGCACATATACCACTTGGTTTCCGGGTAGATGCAGTGGAGACTGCAATATACATCCTGAACAAAATTCTTAACAAGTTTACACCTAAGACTCCTCGTGAGCTCTGGTATGGAACCATCCTTGTTGTTAATCACTTAGGGATTTAATGATGCTTGGTCCATGTGAAGAACATGGACGCAAGTAAGATCGAATCTCGCACTCGTGAGTGCTACTTCATTGGGTATGTTAATGATGGTATTAGATACCAGCTTTAAGACCCTGAGACAAAGATGGTTTTTGTCTCTAGAGACGTGAAATTTCCAAATGATGACTTCCTTTAAAGTCTAGACAACAATGAAGTAAAGGAACTCGTTGAATCCACTGAAGATACTAAGATTCTTGAAATAGAAATTAAAGAGATAAATAAAGATGAAACATTTGTAGCACTTCAAAGGAGTTCGAGGGTGGTTGCACCACCTGAAAGGTACGGATTCCTTGTGTCAGGTGAAACTTACAATGATCCAGCTTCATTTGATGAAGCACTCACAAATCATGACATGGATAGATGGATGCTAAGAATGAAATCAAAGAATGACTCCATACATAAGGATGATGTATGGACCCTAAAGGATCCACCTAAAGGGGTAAAACGCATTGGGTGTAAATGGATCTATAAGAGAAAGAGGGGATACCTAATGGAAAAGTATATATTTCAAGGCACAACTCGTAGCCAATGACTACACGCATGAGGGTAGAAGGCACCGACTACGATGAGACGTTCTCTCCTGTGGCTATGCCTAAGTCCATCAAGGCATTGCTAGCTATAGCTGCATCTCTTGACTATGACATCTGGTATATGGACGTCAAGATGACTTTCCTCAATGGGTACCTCGAGGAGGATATCTACGGAGCAGCCACATGGCTTCATAACCGGGGAAGGTAAAGTATGTAAGCTGGAGAAATCCATCTATGGGTTCAAACATGCTTCTCATAGTTTGAACATCAGATTTGATGAAACCATAAAGAGTTACGATTTTACGTAGAATCCTGATGAACTGTGTGTGTACAAGAAGCTTAGTGGGAGCATCATTGTGTTCATCGTGCATTACGTAGATGACATCCTTATCATTGGGAATGATACAAGGATGATGACCAGTGTAAAGATTTGGCTATCTCATACCTTCTAGATGAAAGATCTTGGTGAAGGCTCTTACATCTTGGGTCTAAAGCTGTTCATAGATAAAAAAAGAGGATATTGGGATTGTCACATCATAGATACATTATGAAAATTTGGGAACATTTCCATATGGATAATTCCAAGAAAGGTTTCCTTTTGCTTAAAACATGGTATCCACCTATCTAAAGGGATGCCTCCTCAACGTGTTGAGCAAAAGAAAGGTATGGCTGGATGCCCATACGCATTAGTTGTAGGAAGCTGAATGTACACCGTGATGTGTACAAGGCCAGATATCTACCATGCAGTGGAAGTGGTAAGTCAGTACCCGTCCAGCTATGGAGAACAACACAGGAATGCAATGAAGAATATTTTCAAGCATCTAAGATAGATGCAAGATTATATCTTCGTCTATGGAGATGGAGATCTCCATGTCTTCATGTTTGTGTTTTATATTGAATGATGGTGTTGTGAGCTGGAGAAGAAGAAGCAAGACACTACAACATATTCAACACAGAAGCCGAATACATTGCACCATTAGATGATGTAAAGGAGGCGGTGTGGTTGCGCAAGTTCATCTTGTTACTTGGCGTAGTTTCCTCTGATTCTCCCATCCCGCTACTCTGCGATAACACGAGAGACATTGCCCAGTAGAAGGAAACCATATGGCATCAAAATATTAAGCATGTAGAAAGGAAATACCATATTACTTAAGAGATACAAAAGCATGGTGATATCATCATCACCCAGGTGGCCTCTGCTGACAACATTGTTGATCCTCTTACCAAACATTGATACAAAAGGTTTTCGACAACATGTCATGAGTATGGGTTTAAGGATTGTACATGAATGGTTTTGAGGGATAGTGGAAGATTGTTAGCCATGTGATCCCGAGGTGAACCATTCCTACAATAAATGTTATAGTAATGTTTGATTTATCAATAAAAGTTAATGATTATTTCACTCCCTCTATGAGTTTGAATGAATGAATGCACGATAAATTCCCTCCACACAATTCGGATTATGTACCATGGCCATTTTATGGATCATACAATTGTTCATTAAATAGTTGAATCATAGAGGTTGGTACTTGGATGAATATCTAAGGAGTTAGATTAAGGAGTCATCAAGCACCGTTAAATGATTTTTAAGAGATGATCTCCTGCCTGAGTAGGAGACGGCAATTGTTTCTCATTAGGCTGATATCTGACTGACCTCGTGATGTTGGTCTTATGCATGGGAATAGGGATTCAGATGTGTCCGATTAGTTCTGTAAAAGAGGTGACTTAACAAGATCGAGATAACCAAGTCTTATGTCATATACTGTCACAATATAGGAACACATATTCTGATCGGAGACAGATGTATTACTATTTGTCAAAGTACATATATTTGGTAGACCAATAGGTTGATGGCCTAATCATGGTCTAAACACCAGTGAGTTAGTGTGCATATGAGGTCATATGAATGATATGAACTTACTTATGAGGTGTTGGGATCATACATGTTCACTTCAAAATCGGTATACTGGATATATTCGTATACCTGAGGCTGATGTGATAAAAAATAATCGTATAACCATGACGTTTCCATTCCATGGGAGTGTTGAAACATGCCTGGATTTTAGTGACTCCTCTTATTAATGAAGTGATATGGTCTTAGTCCAAATGTTGGAAATTGATCTAAATGTGATTTGGATGCAAAGAGAAGATTAGATCTATGGCCTGCTAGCCAAGTGAGCTCGAGGTAAACCATTCCTACAATGAATGTTATTGTAATGATTGATTTATCCATAAAAGTTATTTGTTATTTCACTCCCTATCTGAGATTAAATGAATGAATGCACTGTAAGGCCCCTCAATACAATTAAGGTTATGTACCATGGCCATCTTAATGATCATATAGTTGTTGATTCAATAGATGAATCATAGATGTTGGTTCTTGGATGACTATCTAAGAAGTTAGATTGAGGACCCATCAAGCATAATCAAATGATTGTTAAGAGATAATCTCCAGCCTGAATAGGAGAAGGCAATCCTTTCTCATTTGGCTGATATCTGATAAACCTCGTGATACATGTATTCTGCTTGGGAATAGTGATACGGAGGTGTCATATTAGGTAGGTCAGAGAGTTCACTCAATGAGCTAGAGAAAGTGAAGTCCTATGGCATATATTGTCACGATACAGGGACACATCCTCAGACCGAAGGCAGATGTGTTACTATAAATAAGTATGTTCATTTGACAGACCATAGGTTGATGGCCTAACAAAGGTATATACATTAGAAAGTTGGTGTGCATATGAATATATATGAGTGAATATAATCTCTCAAAGGGATCATATAGGTTCACTTGTGAATTGGAAGACATGAGCTCACTTATGAGGTATTGGGATCGATCAAATTCCATACATGGTCGTCGTGCTTTGGAAGCATGATAAGAATTTGTAGGTATGATATATGCTTTTGGAAAGCATATGATAGATACCAACTCCCAATGTCCGAATGAGAAACTTGATAATGAAACCATAATAGTGAAAATTCATCTATATGTTCGGGTTTATTATAGGTCGTCCAATATGTAGGATGTATATGTATTAGGAATACGTGAGGGTCATGTGATCATGAACGATTGTATAACCATGATACTTTCATTCTGAGGGAGTGACGAAACATGTATGGATTTTAGTGACTCCTCTTAGTAGAGAAAGTGATCTAATCATGGTCCAAATGTTGGACATTGATCTGAATATGATTCAGATGCAATGAGATGATTAGATTTGCGGTTTATATTTAATCAAGCATCTATGATAGGTCCATGAGATAAGGAATTGAGATGTGATCTCAATATCTAAGTCACTATACGTGGAACATATAATCGCCTAGTCCATATCTCAACGTATATGTTGGGAAAGCGTATTATTCTTGAATGCGTTCAAGAATAAATCCATTGTTGAATTATATCTATGCATTGAAAACTGAATTATTAAATGTGATTCAATTATTATGAATAATGTGAATTTGATTCATAATATTTACGTGCATGAGAACGATGATCCAATATAATTAAATGTGATTTAATTATTATGGATAAGAATAACATGTATAGCACTATCCCATTATATTAATATATATATATATATATATTATAAATGTGCTTTTTAATGTATTACAGAGAGCCTACTGTAATTTATATTTGATGGTTAATTATTTATGTGAATTCGATTCACATTGTATAATAATTAAAAATATAATTTACATTTTATTTTGGGTTGTGAATGTGATTCACAAATTTTCAATGGCATGATTGCAATGTTTACTAGATAATTATGAATTATTTTTGTGAGATAATTTATAACAAGTGTTATTGTAAATATTGGAGATTTCATGAGATAATTTAATCCCATGAATTGGAAGAAGATTGCCTCTTTCTAATTCAAGGAGGTGGACGGCCACACAGTCATAAAAGGGAATGGGTGGTCGTCCCTCCTTTTTAGGGATGAGGTCAATCTCCTTCCCAGTTATCTCCATTATTGATTTATTTAATTTGGAAATAAATTATATTGATTATTCAATATATAGTTAAACTAAATAAAATTAATTGTTTTTGTATTTTGGGAACACGATCACGACCATTGAAATAAACACAAATCAATCTTATCCATTGTTTTTGTGTTGTCCATGTATTGAGATCCATGGGCTCCCAAAATACTATATAAGAAGAGGCACCACATGCTCTTCCAGTTACAACATCAATAGCTCTATCTCGCTCTCTCCCTCATTCTCACGCCATCCCCTCTCTCTCTTTTAGAGTGACCGTCCACTCAAACCTTAGAGGGAAGGCTACGGCCATCATCGCATCATCGTTGTGATGCCTCGACTACTTGTGAATCTTTGTCTCCTTCTCTGCTCCTCACTCATGAAGAAGACATGTGATCTCGTGAGATGATATTAAAAGATTCATTGCTTGGATCAACAACTTGTATTGCGAGAAGCACACAACTCATGAAGAAGACAACTGATCTCGTGACTAATCGCTCCTGATCATATATGATGCGATCCCCATGGTTTTGTGATGCGCTTAAGGATTCTCCCATATCCTTCAAGTGGTATAAGAGCCTAGGTCAGGCCTTGGATGTGATCTAAAACCCTATGGGATCATGTTCATGTTTTTGACGCGTGTGAATCATTGATTTTGCATTGGATGTAAGAATCGAATCGGTTTTTCATGAAATAAAAAACTTATTATTTGTGCACTATTTGGAAATGTTTTTTGGTTAATAAAATGTAGTTATAATATCTAAATATGTCCCAAAAAATAGTAGCCTTTGATTTTTACTAGACGTGCACGAAATTGATTCGAATATATCCCTATATGAAATTTGTTTTGCATGTATTCACGGATACGTAACAAAACTATTTTTTATTATTGTTTTACTGTCATGAAATATAAAATAAACTTTAAATATGTAGGGAATTATACCAGCAAAGCACACGATTTTATTTCGTGCGATTCCGACACTGTTTGCCCTAGATATTCCATATCTAGTGGAGATGGGTCAGATGATGATTAGACCATCAAGATCTCTTTCTTAATTTGTTTATCATTCATTGTCAATCAATGAAACTGACAATTTTCCATGACTAACTAATGATTAATATTGATTTATAAAATTATTGATTAAACATCAATCATCATTGAATGAGTGTTTCAAGAAAGTTAAGGACATCCTACAATAGTTGTCGGACAATCTCTACATGCAAAACATAGTTACTTGAATAGGATTTGGGATTTGTTTATCCAATCTCGTTATAATATTAATCAAAATGGTTTTGAATTTTTACTATATGGTTTAACTTTGGTTCAAAGACCAATTATCATCTCAAATATAAAATGATGAAATCGTATTATCCAGACCTAAGGCGGATATTGTGTCTAGTCGAGGAGGGTTGGGGTAGCAGGTTGCTCCATGAACGGTATGTCCCACTCCCATCAGAACTGGCTATGACAGTGGGTAAGGAAGGGATAATGTTTGAAGCATCGTGATGTATTCTTCTAATTATTAAAATTCTAATACTACATGTTTATGAGATAATACCATCATTCAAGTAACAATCAAGTTTGTTTGTTGATAGATATGGATTGATAATAGATTTAATATGATTAAATCATATATATCAAATTAAAACACTCTATTATGAATAGAAGTGTATTTCCATTGTAATAAATAATTTTGAGAAAATGATTCATGACAACTAATTAGAATTTGAATATGAGTTGGATGATCAAATAAGTCACATCCATGGTCTCGCGTCAAGGGAGGGTTCCATCGCCAGGGATTGTATGTAGGATACGCATGTCCGAAGTGACATCTCCAGCATACAAGCGCATTTGGATCGGGATATTTGCTTCTCGAAAGAGTAAGGTCGTATGCATAGTGATCCCAATATCACTTCCTCATATTATTAGGGCGATATTGGATTGTGCATAGCGAGTCAACATCACCTTATAGGTTGTGGGTCCGGGTGTTAAAGATCGAATTGGAAAATGCAAGTTCGACTTGCAAGGCGGAATGTGTTTCAACTTGTTTTTACCCAAGCAACAGTTTCTCTAATTATTGGGATGTAACAGAGGTAAAGAGGAGATCCTAGTTCTCGCTAGAGATATAGCGGTAAGTATATCTCTTATTTTGAAACTGATTAAGGGAATGGAATTTTTAAATTGAAAATGCAAGACTAATTTGATTAAAAATTCCTCAATCAAAGAATTTCAATTAAATATATAAATATTTATATGTTCTAATATTGTGCATTCATAATTTCAGAAAATAAATTACATGAACCCACATAGCAGGCTCTAGAAGGTTAGTCAGTTGACCGAACCAAATTACACAGATTGGATCCGAAATTTGGATCTTGTCATATCCGCAGAGGGCATCTCTTCTATGTTGTCTAAGGAAAAGTGCACAGACCATCAGACTCTAGAAGAGATTAAATTCAATGATAAATATGATGAAGATCATATTTTTGCATGGTTTTACATTCTAGTTTCGTAGTCCAATGTGCTTCAGAAGCAACATATGGACATGAACACTTGCCAAGACATCATGGTTGATCTGAGAGAAATGTTCGGTGATGTAAACTGCATACAACATTATAATATTATGAAAGAACTTATTTTCCCCAAGATGCAGGAGGGGACCTCTATCAGAGAACATGTACTCAAAATATTTAGGTACCTTTCTTAGCTGGAAACCCTGGAACCTGACATGGATGCAGATATGCAAGTTGAGTTCATTATGTTTCACTCCCATAGTCTTTCATAAGCTTTGTGGTCACATACCACATGAGCAAAGTTGATTATACTAATACTGGGCTATTTGGTGCATTAAATTCTATAGAAGACATGATGAAGAAAGATAGCACCTCTAGTAGTGCAATGGTTGAGAAACTAAAAGGAAAGCGCAGTTGGAAGCATGGTTCTCAGATGGGACCGACCTAGAAGAGACATTAGAAGAGTCAATGTGTTGACTCATCTTCCAATGCATCCACTTTGATAGCATCAAAGAAAACTGATGTCTGTCATAACTGCAAGAAGCTGGGGCACTGGAGGCGTAATTGCCCGGATTACCTAATGTCTACGGACAAAGGTAAAGCCACTGCACATATGAAATCTATTTTCATTATTGAAACCAATTTTCTCATTGGAAGAAAAGGCATTTCGGTCATAGATATTGGTTCTTATATTAATGTATAGAATTTATTGCTTCTATTTCAAGAAACTAGTGATCTTGATCAAGGGGAGATAGTCATCTAGATGAGATCTGATGCAACTATTGCAACATTCATCGTCGAGGCCTGCAAACTATCATTATCTAATGGGAGAGTTATTTCACTTAAAGAGTATCTTTATGTACCTAAAGTCATAAGGAACCTTATATATGTATCTAAGCTTATTAGAAGTGGATATTCATTCCTTTTCTGTAATAAACTAAGCATATGTTGTTATGTTAAACTTATTGCAGATGGTGTTTGACTTCTGGTGGACTCTATGAATTGTGCATTGATGAAAACCTCATGAATGTTACGACCACTAATAAAAACCCAAAAATATCAATGGAGGATGGAAATCATTCAAATATGATTTGGCATCAAAGGCTTGGTCATTTATCTGCTAAAAGGATCAATAGATTAAAAAAACTAGACCTTAGATTTTCTATAGGTTCAATAATTGCCTACCTACGAACATTGAATTCGAGGTAAAATGACTAGGATGCCTTTTCGCAACAAGGTTATACGATGCGAGGGTATTCTTGACCTAATACTAACCTATGTATATCGTGCCTTTAGTACCGCAATCGAAAATGGATATCGATATTATTTGAAATTTATTGATGACCATTCTCTATATCAGTTTATCTTCCTACTATGTCTTAAATCTAAAACCTTTGAAAAGTTCAAAGAGTTCAAGGATTTTGTTGGGAACCAAACAGATAGGAAGATTAAACAGATTCGATCTGACCGAGGTAGTGAGTACATCTAAGATGAATTCAAGGAATACCATGAAGAGAATCGAATTGTCTCCAATCTCACTCCACTAGGAACCCCCCAATTTAATGGTGTTGCTGAAAGATACAACAAGACAAAAATTGATCTGGTCAGTTCAATGATGAGTAAAGCACATATACCACTTGGTTTCCGGGTAGATGCAGTGGAGACTGCAATATACATCCTGAACAAAATTCTTAACAAGTTTACACCTAAGACTCCTCGTGAGCTCTGGTATGGAACCATCCTTGTTGTTAATCACTTAGGGATTTAATGATGCTTGGTCCATGTGAAGAACATGGACGCAAGTAAGATCGAATCTCGCACTCGTGAGTGCTACTTCATTGGGTATGTTAATGATGGTATTAGATACCAGCTTTAAGACCCTGAGACAAAGATGGTTTTTGTCTCTAGAGACGTGAAATTTCCAAATGATGACTTCCTTTAAAGTCTAGACAACAATGAAGTAAAGGAACTCGTTGAATCCACTGAAGATACTAAGATTCTTGAAATAGAAATTAAAGAGATAAATAAAGATGAAACATTTGTAGCACTTCAAAGGAGTTCGAGGGTGGTTGCACCACCTGAAAGGTACGGATTCCTTGTGTCAGGTGAAACTTACAATGATCCAGCTTCATTTGATGAAGCACTCACAAATCATGACATGGATAGATGGATGCTAAGAATGAAATCAAAGAATGACTCCATACATAAGGATGATGTATGGACCCTAAAGGATCCACCTAAAGGGGTAAAACGCATTGGGTGTAAATGGATCTATAAGAGAAAGAGGGGATACCTAATGGAAAAGTATATATTTCAAGGCACAACTCGTAGCCAATGACTACACGCATGAGGGTAGAAGGCACCGACTACGATGAGACGTTCTGTCCTGTGGCTATGCCTAAGTCCATCAAGGCATTGCTAGCTATAGCTGCATCTCTTGACTATGACATCTGGTATATGGACGTCAAGATGACTTTCCTCAATGGGTACCTCGAGGAGGATATCTACGGAGCAGCCACATGGCTTCATAACCGGGGAAGATAAAGTATGTAAGCTGGAGAAATCCATCTATGGGTTCAAACATGCTTCTCATAGTTTGAACATCAGATTTGATGAAACCATAAAGAGTTACGATTTTACGTAGAATCCTGATGAACTGTGTGTGTACAAGAAGCTTAGTGGGAGCATCATTGTGTTCATCGTGCATTACGTAGATGACATCCTTATCATTGGGAATGATACAAGGATGATGACCAGTGTAAAGATTTGGCTATCTCATACCTTCTAGATGAAAGATCTTGGTGAAGGCTCTTACATCTTGGGTCTAAAGCTGTTCATAGATAAAAAAAGAGGATATTGGGATTGTCACATCATAGATACATTATGAAAATTTGGGAACATTTCCATATGGAGAATTCCAAGAAAGGTTTCCTTTTGCTTAAAACATGGTATCCACCTATCTAAAGGGATGCCTCCTCAACGTGTTGAGCAAAAGAAAGGTATGGCTGGATGCCCATACGCATTAGTTGTAGGAAGCTGAATGTACACCGTGATGTGTACAAGGCCAGATATCTACCATGCAATGGAAGTGGTAAGTCAGTACCCGTCCAGCTATGGAGAACAACACAGGAATGCAATGAAGAATATTTTCAAGCATCTAAGATAGATGCAAGATTATATCTTCGTCTATGGAGATGGAGATCTCCATGTCTTCATGTTTGTGTTTTATATTGAATGATGGTGTTGTGAGCTGGAGAAGAAGAAGCAAGACACTACAACATATTCAACACAGAAGCCGAATACATTGCACCATTAGATGATGTAAAGGAGGCGGTGTGGTTGCGCAAGTTCATCTTGTTACTTGGCGTAGTTTCCTCTGATTCTACCATCCCGCTACTCTGCGATAACACGGGAGACATTGCCCAGTAGAAGGAAACCATATGGCATCAAAATATTAAGCATGTAGAAAGGAAATACCATATTACTTAAGAGATACAAAAGCATGGTGATATCATCATCACCCAGGTGGCCTCTGCTGACAACATTGTTGATCCTCTTACCAAACATTGATACAAAAGGTTTTCGACAACATGTCATGAGTTTGGGTTTAAGGATTGTACATGAATGGTTTTGAGGGATAGTGGAAGATTGTTAGCCATGTGATCCCGAGGTGAACTATTCCTACAATAAATGTTATAGTAATGTTTGATTTATCAATAAAAGTTAATGATTATTTCACTCCCTCTATGAGTTTTAATGAATGAATGCACGATAAAGTCCCCCCACACAATTCGGATTATGTACCATGGCCATTTTATGGATCATACAATTGTTCATTAAATAGTTGAATCATAGAGGTTGGTACTTGGATGAATATCTAAGGAGTTAGATTAAGGAGTCATCAAGCACCGTTAAATGATTTTTAAGAGATGATCTCCAGCCTGACTAGGAGACGGCAATTGTTTCTCATTAGGCTGATATCTGACTGACCTCGTGATGTTGGTCTTATGCATGGGAATAGGGATTCAGATGTGTCCGATTAGTTCTGTAAAAGAGGTGACTTAACAAGATCGAGATAACCAAGTCTTATGTCATATACTGTCACAATATAGGAACACATATTCTGATCGGAGACAGATGTATTACTATTTGTCAAAGTACATATATTTGGTAGACCAATAGGTTGATGGCCTAATCATGGTCTAAACACCAGTGATTAGTGTGCATATGAGGTCATATGAATGATATGAACTTACTTATGAGGTGTTGGGATCATACATGTTCACTTCAAAATCGGAAGACATGAGCTTACTTATGAGGTGTTGGGATCGATCAAATTTCATGCATGGTTATCCTCCTTTGGAAGTATGACAATAATTTATAAATATGATATAAGCTTTCGGAAAGCATCTGATCAATACTAACTACCAATGATCGAATGAGAAACTTGATAATGATACCCTGAAGATGACAGTGAAATATGATCTATATATTTGGGTTTATTATAAGTCTTCCAGTATGCATGATGTACATGTGTTGGGAATACCTGAGGGTGATGTGATCATAAACGATTGTATAACCATGACAATTCCATTTTGAGGGAGCGATGAAACATGTCTGGTTTTTAGTGACTCCTTTCAGTAGAGAAATTGATCTGATCTTGGTCCAAATGTTAGACATTAATCTTAATTTTATTCAGATGAAATGAGAAGACTAGATTTGCAGTCTTGATTTAATCCAGCATCTGTGCGAGGTCCATGAGATCTGGAATAGAGATGTGATCTTAATATCCAAGTCACTATACGTGGAATGTACATTCGCCCTATCCTTATCTCCAAGTGTCTATGGGGAAACCACATTATTCTTGAGGGAGTTGAAGAATAATTCATTCCATTGTCAAATTATAATAAGCATTGGGAAATGAAGGATTATATGAGATTTAATTATCATCAATAATGTGAATTTGATTCATATTACTTATATGCATGAGAATGATGATCCAATACTATTAAATGTGATTTAATTATTATGGATAAGAATAAGGTGGATATCACTATACAGTTATTCATATATATATTTATATTATACATGTTATTTATAATGTATTAGAGAGGGCCTATTATGATTTATATTTCTTGATTAATTATTGATGTGAGTTGGATTCACATTGGATAATTAGTTGAAAAATATAATTTCCATTGTATTTTGGGTTGTGAATGCGATTCACAATTTTCCAATGTCATGATTGCAATGTTCAAAAAATAATTATGAATTATTTTTGTGAGATAATATACAACAAGTGTTGTTGTAAATATTGGAGATTTCATGAGATAATATAATCCCATGAATAGGAAGTAGATTGCCTCCTTCCTATTCAAGGAGGTTGACGGCCACCAAGTCCTAAAGGGGATGGGTGCCCCCCCTTTTTAGAGATGAGGGATATCTCCTTTCTAATTATCTTTAAGATTGATTTATTTAACTGGAATTAATTTATATTGATTATTCAATATTTATTTAAATTAAATTTATTATTATTTTATTTTTACAACAAGATCGTGGCCATTGAAACAAACTCAAATCAATGTATCCATTGATTTTGTGTTGTCCATGAATTCTTGGGCCCAAAATACTATATAAGAAGAGGCACCCATTGCTCTCAAGTAACAACATCAATAGCTCTCTCTCACTCTCTCACCCTCATTCTCACACCACCCTCTCTCTCTCTCTTCTGGAGTGGTTGTCCTTCAAACCGTAGAGAGAAGGCAGTCGTCGCATCGTCGTTGTGTTGTTGCTTCGACTACTTGTGGATATCCGTCTACTTTGATTCCTCTCACTCATGAAGAAGATGTGTGATCTCGTGAGACGATATCAGGAGATTCATTATTTGGATCAACAACTTGGATTGTAAGAATCATGTGACTCATCTCCACGCCTGCATGCATCTCCTCAGATAGATTAGACTCGAGAAAGGAGGTCTCTTTGTTTAGAGACTCGATCACAATCGTGTTACAAGAGGTATTCCTTTATCTAGTATGTCATTTAGATGAAACGATCCTAGAAGTGTTCTTAGATCATGTATATTCATCGATTAATTATTTTTAATTCTGCTACACCGAGCAACAAGTCTGACTAGTCTCTCCCGATTGTATATGATGCGATCCTCATGCTTCCGTGATGCGCTTATGGATTCTTCCATATCCTTCACAACCTTGATTTATTCTAGCATTAATGAGAGGTCCCCAAGATCTGGATTTCAGATGTGATGTCAATATCAATGTTTCAATACGTGGAACACACAATCGCCATTTACTTTTATACAAGTATCTGCGGAGAAAGCACATTATTCTTGAAAGAGTTCAAGAATAATTCCATCGATAAATGTGTACCCAAGTATTGAGAAATAGATAATTAATTGTCATTTAATGATCACGAATTATGTGAATTTAATTCATATTATTTAGATGCATGAAAATCAAAATCCATTCATTCATTAAATCAATACCAAGTTTGTCTTGGATGAGGAATAGCGCAATCATTGCATTGGCCTGACACCATGGAGCCACTAGTGCAAGATTATGGTCATCAATTTTCGTAGGTAACTATGCCTTCGTACATTGTTCCGTTTGGGTCAACATGCTTGTAACTATTTTAGTAAATGTGTGAGGCCGCTTTTTGCATAATTTTGTGGTATTAGGTGTCCCTCCAACATAATCATTTTAAAAGGTGGGGGCTCATCATGGGCATTACCATGGGAGAAAGAGTACTCAACTATTCATCTAGGATATCCCAAGTCATACCCAATTCTCAGATGCTTTTGTCTTGAGAAATAGGGGTTGTGCCTAACAACTCACCCTGGTTATGTGTGTCATCCATTTGTTCGTAAGCATCGGGCATGGTTTGAGTAGCATCTAGATAATTGAATGTCAATTGAGAGATACCCTCCTTAGAACACAAATAGGAACATCCTTCAATCCACTTTCTTTATCCATCTTTAGAATCTGGGGATGTGAGGATGTCTAGGTCAATTGGAATGATCTCTTCATTAACCTTAATTAAAGCTTGCCCTTTTCAAAATTTAAAATGGGCTTTGGTGGTGGAGAGGAAAGGATGGCCCATAATGATGGGTGCTTGGGATAAGGCTCATCTAGCATCCATCAACATGATTACAAAATCCACAGAGAATTGTTTGCCTTGGATAATTACAATCACATATTCCGGATTCCATTACGATCTCTTCACAAATCGATCCCCCATTGGTAATATCATAGAGATCTGTTTTTGCTTTCCACAATCAAACTACCTCAAAATGGAAACATGGAGGATATTGATCGAGGCACCATTATCAAGAAGTGTCTGCTCGATGGTCATATCATTTATGGTGTATTGCACCAAGGCTAACCAGGATCTTTCATTTTGTGGGGGAGAAGAGAGGAGATGGTGTTGGACGTAGCTCATCGAAGAATATGTCTCTAAACACCATGTTCCAGATTCTTCCTCCTTCTTGGTCTCTTTCAGCTAGTGCACTTCTCTTTAAGGTTTCTTGAGTCGGCCGATACCAGCTCACGATCTTTAAGGAGAGGGATTTCTATCACGATGTTGGAGAATAACTTCTTGAGCTTCGGGTCAGTGAATACACATCTGGGTTCCTTCTTGGAGAGGAGTGCTTCAGGAAAAGGAATGGTAGTGGTTGTGATTAGAGGATGTTGGAGAAGAGCGGAGGTGACTTGGGGTTGTGTGAGATAAGTCTCACCATAAATGGGTTGGACAAAACAATTATCCTCATCCTCCAGGACCATAATATCATCTTCATATGTATCAAATGTATGGTGTGTGTCTAGGGGTTGTTTAGGTTGTGTTCTTCCCTCCCCCTGTCATAACTACATTTACGGAGGTGTTACTTGAGTTACAGGGGGTATGAATGCCATTGGTCCTTTAAGCACAGGTCTTAGCGGTTCCCGACCAGATGAATTTGGGTTTGTAAGAGACTAAGGAGAAAGAGCAAGTAGATAAGATCTAGCTTCAGTAAATTGCTTCGAATCTTCTTGAGTATTCTTTTTGATGCTCTCTTTCAATTCCTGCATCATTTTTATGAGGATGCTCATGTTATTAGAAAGAGGTGGTGCTCCCCTAGACGAGGTGTGTTGAGAACTGGGATGAGAGTGCTCAGATGGTCTAGGGAAGGAGGGGGATTATTATAGATAGAGAGGTTGGGGATGCGGTTGAAGGTATCTGACTTGGGAGTTGTTGGGTAGGGGTTTTTGTTCATATTTTTATTCCTCCATGAAAAATTATGATGTGTTATCCACCATGAGTTGTAGGTGGGAGAGACTCCTCCACTTGGCATGACATGACTCCAGTTTGCAACTTGAACCTCTTGTTCATATTCAGTTATCTTTTGTGATGATACTGCCAACCTCCTAGTCATGCTTTGGGTTTGAACTTCAGATATATAAAAGTCTTCCATTACGAAGGATGAATGAGTATTTGGAATACTTAGGGTTAAATATATATTAATAGATCATCCATCACGACACTTCTATTTTGAGGGAATGATGAAATCAAATGGATTTTAGTGGTTCCACTTCTTAGCTTAATGATTTGAGAGTTAATTGGATTAAGTTTCATCTCATATGAATCTAATTTCTAATTCCAATTTCAATGTCCAGATGTTTGAAAGAGAAATCGTGATGGAAATGGAAATAAATACACTCCTTGAGCTCATTTCTAAATTCCAAATGGTTTGGATTATGATTAGAAATGTTCAAGGAAGCCAGGTTCAACTCACTGATGCATTCTCCAGCTCATGGGGAGTGACATACTTTTCGTTGAGGTCACCTAATTATTTCATCTCGAGTTGAACATTCGACAGTGACATATTTTGTCAAAAATGGTATTACCATGAAATCGGATAGTTATCCAGATTTAAAGTCACTGTACATGGATAGTATGATCTTCCACTAAGCATCTGCATTTATATATCACGAGTCCTACTTGGATTACGATTCGTATTGTGTAATGTTAATATTGAGACAATAACTATTATTATCATATTCAATTTTCTATAAGAGTATTTTGTTAATATGATTCTCAAATATATTCAATAATTAATGTGAATTATTATTCATATTAATTAATATTTATATGAATATGATTCATATAACTAGTTCAAGCCACATATGTGAATATGATTAAGATTGGAACTTAAATGTAAATTAGATTTATATTTTTATATGGATATATGAATATGATTCATAATCTACGAGGATTCTCTCATAAAATTACCAATTAAGAAACAAACTCCAACCAATTATGGTAGCAAGGTGGACATCCATGCTTGGAGAAGCATGGGAAACCCACCATGAGAGTCCTAATTGGATTAGGATCTCAAATTTATTGATTGATTTTTGTATTTATTTAATTGGTAATTGAAAGAAGATAACTTATGTCCTAACTTGTGTTGAATAAGGACAAAATCATAGCCTTGATGGACATGTGGGCCCCTGATGAATGATAAATCGGCTGATATAACATGCACTTGTTGTAGCACGAGCTAATTCGCAATCAACAGAACCAAGTCAAATATATTCGTGAGGAGGACTCAGTTTTATTTTATAACTTGGGAACTCTAGGGTCAGACACAATGATGTAGACAACTATTTAAATTAAATTTAATGATAATTACTTAATTACATGATTTCTAGAATCTAAGTCAAGAACATTGAAGAGCACATAAAAATCAATGCAAAATTTTCAAATCATTCTTTTATGAATTGACTTAAAGAGGAAAACAATCATATAATGAAAAACGAAGATATACCACAAAAGATGTTCCTGATTAAATAAAAAAATAGTTGTGTTATTTTTTAAATAGATTAAAGAATAATCATTATCAATCAAAACCAATTCAACATAAATGAGTAATTCAGATTAAATAACTACTAAGGTTGAATAGTTAAAAATCGATCCTCTAAAATTAAATGCATGCATGATAGATAAAAATTGTGATTTTAATACACTAATTTAAGAAGAAGAAATTAGCTTTCTAGCGACACCAATTTTATTAAAATTGAGCAATGGATCGCAAGATATTGTCGAAATAATGTAGGGCATAACTGAAACGAAACTAATCATTTTTATCACAAATTAGTCCTTGTAGGGACAGAATAGAAATTGTAAGAAATTACTCAGGTATGTGTTTAAATTTTGCACGACGGTGACTTATATGTGAACGTTGAAAATTTACTGGGCTTTATTGCAGAACTTCCAAACTCACGTGCCTCAAACGCGTACCTCTCTAAACCAAAGTGTAATTATTGAGACTGATGATGGACTGTGTGCAAAATTTTCTCCATCACATGTATGAGGCATGTGATAAGCTTAGGCTTGGAATTTAGTGGCTCGGGACAAATGTTTGGAGGCTCGGATCTAGTTCAGGGCACCCGAGCCACTAATCTGAATCGTTGCTTCAACATGAAGACATGGACAACCAAGAACCATTAGATCTTTCCCAACTGAGCTGATCCTACAGTATCTGCTACACGAAGACTGGTCCTTCTTCCTTCACATGAAACAGAGGATCATGTACTCAGGTGATGCAACAACTTCTCCTCCGTTGTCTCTCAGTCTTCCTGTTATTCGCAGCTCTTTTCTAATAGTGCAGCGAGATGATGGTTCTCATGAGAAACCGTGAAGAGGAATCAATCGTTGATTCAATGTTGGCTCATTTGAGGGGAATGGCTTCAAATCTTTTCCGATCAACCTTCGATCATTGACGCCCTGCACATGCTAGATGCAAAGCCAAAGCCCTAGTGAATTTATTAAATGTTAATGAGGTTAAAGGAAGGCTATATAGGGATGGGAGATCAAACCCTAATGGTATCTTATTTATTAGGAATATGGATTGATATGTTCATACTGATGAAGAAATGATCAAGAATACTGATGAATCTACATTTCATCACCTTGATTCATTTATTTTAGCTTAAAATCCTTTATAAAACACATGTAAATATCAACAAATTTATTCTTTTACTAACCCTATTTCTTGTGTAAATATTGTGTATTTATCTCTATTTTAACGTAAAACAAATAAAGAAAGAAAATAAAAGAAAAATAAAGATTGTATATATGTAATAGATATAGGGTGACTCTATCCTCGGGAGAAGGTCAATACTTGACTGATCAACAAGGAATAAAGTAGGGGGAGATAAGGCCGAAAATACCAAATATTCCAAAAACTCATTTGTCACTTGCATATATTCATCTAGTGTACAATACTATCTATAATACACAATCTTTTCCTTATTTTATTTATCACCAAATTATTTTTAAATAAAAATGATTTCTGCTTGAAAATTGTGAATAAAATTCTTTTGTAAATAACAAAAATACTTGCAATAAAAATACGTTCATCTCTGTAAATTACAACACCCTAAAAAACACATTGCTCAATTTACAAGACCAATATTCTCTCCACCAAAACTCTAAATTAATCAAAGTAACTTTAATTGTACTCCAAATTAGATAACCTTTCAAATGGAGGTGGTCTAATAAATATTAGAGTTAAGGTGTGAAATGTGGCTAATTAGGGTACTATTTTATATAATGCGTATGTATACTATGTACATTATTTAATTATTTATATTCTTATACATATTTGGAAATTTGTATTCTTTATTAATTGTGAATATTATATTTGACTTATATAAAATACTAATAATCATCACAAACTAAAAAATAAACAAAAATAAAATAATGTATATATTGTATTTGTATCACTATGTATATATTGTACATATGCCAATTTATTTAACCTAATAAATTAATTTCCAAAAATCAAATTAAAAAATCATTAGAAGCTTTGTAAAATATTGTAAATAAATAAAATATTAAATTATGTATATATCTATTTAAATAACTAATTATGTAAATTATACATATCTATAAATAAAACTTTGTATTTATTTTAACCCTTGTAGAGAACTTATTTAATAAAATAAAAATCGCCTAAATTAACATTATTTTATCCTTAATAATTTTCATTTTCATTATTTAATTCTTTAGATTCATTTTCTATTTGTAAATTATTAATTTAACCATTTATTGGATTTTTGTCATTTTTCCTAATTTGTCCTCATCCTTCACGCATTATGATAGGCTGACTCGATTTGTTGACCGGGATCAACTGCTCATCGTGCGCCATTCGCCTGCACATATCGCATACCATCGCTCCTTTACCCATTTTCCCCTCGTACACTAGTCACTAACTCCTCCTGCTTCCTTGTCCATAATTCTAGCCCATTCATTCGTCTACACCGCTAACCCCTTCATCCTGACGATCTCGCCTCGACTCGCTTTGATTTCAAAATCAAAATATCATCGAACTTCACTTCTATAAATATTTCCAAAATACCTCTGCTACGAGTTTGATTTATTGGATCAAGAATGAAAGTGCTATATTAGATCTTAAAAATTAAGAAAGCCCCAAAAGACATTCGTAGATTGAAGATTCCAGATTGAATCATATCCATCCACACAATTTTCATCCTCAACCATTCGATCTACACTGTAACATCACCCAACCGTCCAAGCGATCACGTATTTAAAAGGTATAATTGCACCAGAGACCCTATATTTATTTATTTGCAAATAAGTCTTCTAATAGACACGTGTTTGTTTGTCCATTATTGAACAATTGCATCATTTACCTTGCATTTATTTTAATTGTAAATTCATCCTATTTGAACTGCACACGTGCTTCAAACGTGAATTTTGGGTTATTTGCAATAAAAGGTTTGTATTTTTGAGTTATTGTTCAGATCTTGGAAATAATTTAGTTACATTTTTGTTCGATCAAGCGAGGCTCATGTGTGGCCACACACTTATTTTGGAAAAATTGCGCAATTCGCACCGTAGTTTTCTTATGTGTTATTATTTAGTCTAAAAAAATTTAATATTTGCTTTCATGCCTCAGTGAACCTACATTTATTGTGTATGATAAACATAAAATAAAAATTTGCAAAATACCTTTAAAAATTCCACAAAAATCATGATAGAGTCTTGTTAATTAGATAATACGTACATAATTTTCATTTTACATATTCATACTTTTTATTATTTATAAAAAAATCAAAATAGTGCAAAAAGTCCTTATTTGCATCAGGAAATTAATAAAAATAGACAACTTTGCCAAAAAATTTAAAAATATTCATAGTTGTTCATTTTCATTTCTTTTAATTTCTGTACCATTTTGGCATTTTTATTCTTCATAAAAACTAAAAAATTCAAAAAACATTAAAAAACAAAAAGAAACAAATAAATTCAGAGAAAAATCCAAAAATAATAAAATACTTTTGTGGAAAATATAAAAATTCCTTTTTCTTGCATATATTTCCGCTATTTTTTATTTTAATTGCTATTTTAAAAACCCAAAAATATTCATTTTGTGTTCTGATTGCTTTTTTCTATTTTAGATTTATTTAAAAGCTTTATAAAATTTGAAAAGTTTTAAAAAATCATAGAAATAATAAAAAATTGTCCGAAAATTTAAAATATTTTTATTTCAATTTTCTGTATATTTTAATCACTTTGTAAAAATCCCAAAACTTGACTCCTTCTTTAATCCCTTTGTTGATTTCTTTTATTCATTTATATTTTAATTATTCTTTTTTTGAAAAATTTAAAAATGAAAATAAAAAATTAGAAATTCAAATAAAAATATAAAATCTAAATTCCATAAAATTAAAAAAAAATAAAAAAATACATAACCAAGAGTAGTGTGCATGGAATCTCCTTCTCTATTTCACATAATCCTTAGGATTTTTCCTAATTTGTCTTCATCCTCCGTGCATTCTGATTGGCCGACTCTGTTTGTTGACCCGAGACAACTGCTCATCATGCGCCATTCACCCGCACTTATCGCATACCGTCGCTTCTTTGCCCATTTTCCCCTCGTATCGCATACCATCCTTCTACATAATTCTAGCTCATTCATTCGTCTACACTGCTAGCCCGTTCATCCCGACGATGTCATCTCGACTCACTCCAATTTCAAAATCAAAACCTCACCAGACTTCACTTCTATAAATATTTCCAAAACACCTCTGCTACGGGTATGATCCATTGGATCAAGAATGAAAGTGCCAGATTAGAACGTAACCATTGAGAAAGCCCCAAAAGACATTCGTGGATTGAAGATTCCATATCGAATCAAATCCATCCACATAATTTTCATCATCAACCATTCGATCTATATTGTAATCATCCAACCATCCAAGCTGCCACGCATTTAAAGGGTATAATTGCACCTATGCCCCTACGTTTATTTAATTTGCAAATAAGTCCTCTACTAGACACGTGTTTGTTTGTTCTTTATTAAACAATTGCATCATTTACCTTGCATTTATCTTAATTGCAAATTCATCCTATTTGAACTGCACGTGTGCTTCACACATGAAATTAGGGTTATTTGCAATAAAAGGTCTGCTTTTTTGAGTTATTGTCGGACCCTAGAAATAATTTAGTTACATTTTAGTTCGATCCAGCGAGGCTCATGTGTAGCCGCACACTTATTATGGAAATTTTGCATAATTCACACCATAATTTTCATATATTTTATTATTTAGTCTAAAAAAATTTTATATTTGCATTCACGCCTCGATGAACCTACATTTATTTTGTATGTTAAAAATAGAATAAAAATTAGCAAAATACCTTTAAAAATTCCACAAAAAATCATGATAGAGTCCTGTTAATTAGATATTGCGTACATAATTTTCATTTTACATATTTATACTTTTTATTATTTATAAAAAATCAAAAATAATGTAAAAAGTCCTTGTTTGCATAATAAAATTAATAAAAATAAAAAACTCTGCCCAAAATTCTAAAAACATTTGTAGTTGTTCATTTCCATTTCTCTTAAATTCTCTACCATTTTGGCATTTTTATTCTTCATAAAAACTAAAAAATTCAAAAAACATTAAAAACATAAAAGAAACAAATAAATTCAAAGTAAATACCAAAAAAATAAATACTTTTTTTGGAAAATATAAAAGTTTCTTTTTCTTCTGCACATTTCAGTTATTTTTTATTTTAATTGTTGTTTTAAAAATCCAAAAACATTCATTTTGTGTTCTGATTGCTTTTTTTATTTTTGGTTTATTTAAAAGCTTTATAAAATTTGATAAGTTCTAGAAAAATCATAAAAATATTGAAAAATTGTTAGAAAATAAAAAATAATTTTATTTCAATTTCTTATATATTTGTATGAATTTGTAAAAATCCCAAAACATGACTCCTTCTTTAATATCTTTGTTGATTTCTTTTATTCATTTTTATTTTAATTATTTAAATTTTTGCAAAATTTAAAAATATAAATATAAAATTAAAAATTCAAATAAAAAAATAAAATCTAAATTCCATAAAAATTCAAAAATAAAAAAATACATAACCAATATTAGTGTGCATGGAATCTCCTTCTTTATTTCACTTAATCCTCAGGATTTTTGTAGACTCCCTGAGTTAGATCTTGTACATTATACAGGTAAATTAAGTAGCAAATTTCTCTTGCTACATATTTTTCATTTATTACGGCTTGATAGTAAAATAATTTATTTCTTGTCGCTTCTTTGGTTTGCGATGACAACAATTCTTTTGTGAATAATTCATTCAAATAAAAACCCATTTTTTAGTGCTAAACAATTGCGCCGTTGTTTGGGAGACACTGCAAGGGTAGTTAGGTGTTTCTCTTGACTTGCTATTCTAGGTTATCTATACTTGTTTTTCATTCTCTTATTTTGTCTATATTTTCATGTCATTTATTCCATTGTCTATATTATTGTCATGTATCATTTATTTTTTTTTTCATTCATTAAATTAATTTATTTTTGTCTATATTTCTAATATCCACCTCATTGATTGCTTGTCTATAATCACTATATTTATTTTCATATTACTTTTGCTCATATTTTCGTAATTGTATCTCTTACACATTCTTGTTTTCCTCTTTCTTACGAGGGAGGCATTCTTAGAAGCGTGGTTGCACCTAAGTGAAGAGAAAGTGACTTGTTCTTCATCAAGTAGCAGGAGAGCGTAGGAGGAGAAGAAGAAAATTTGAAGGAGACCATTCACTTGGAGCATTTTTGCATAGACCTTCTTTTGTTTTATTTAGCATTATTTTTATTCATTTATCATTCTTTTAAAAAAATGTAATTAATTCTTTGGAATTTTCCTCCTTTTCTATTTTCTAGAAGGTCACTTGATACCTTGTGTGTAGGGGATCTATTTAACCAAGTGCCGGTGCACTTGGGAGAGCTCACAGGTTTTGTGTTCATCGTCTTCTTTTTCTTTGTTTTCTCGCGGTTTTGTGTGCTTGAGTCTGAGAAGTAGGTTTTATTACCTTGCTTAAGCCATGTAAACAATGAGGTCTAAAGCTCCTAAACAAGAGTATTTGTACATATAGAATAGAGCGTAGCTTAGACTTAATCAAATTAACCTGTTCTTGCCCGTTAATAGAAGTTACTTGTAGGACAGTTCCCATGCCTCATATAGGGTAGTTTTTTTCTTAATTTATTTTATGCGCGGATCACCCTACATGTAGAGCGTATGCGATAAGGTACGCATCCTCTATTTCCTACATACAACATTGATTTTCTCGTGCATTGTCTTTTCTAAATTCCTTCCTTGCTTTTACTCCCATAATATCACAAGGAAATTGGAAATTTGGTAGACATTTCTTGAAAAAAATACAAAAAAGGTGACAACTATATAAAATCAGGAGTCCTAAAGAAAACTCAACCCTAGAACTAAACTTAAGGACAAAAACATTATTTTGGGTAGAGTAACCCCCTCATTGTTTGTAGGTACTTACCTCTAGACAGAGTGGGTGAGGATGAAGCCGTAATGATAGAGCCGAAATTCCTCTAGTTGTGCCTTAAATACCTATACATCAATTTTCAATGTATGGTTGAAACTGTAAGCACTTGCCTCTGATATTAGAAAATCATTTTAGTTTGTTAATTCTCTTATCTCCCTTTGGGCCTAATATTGAACCTGGTAGCTTGGGAAGATGGTACCACGGTTTGGGGAGGTTTGAGTATGCACGTTGGGCAATAGCGACCACCTTATGTGTTTGGTAGTAAGCAACTTCTTGTAGACACTAAACTTAAAATTTAAAAGATAAAAGACTGAACTCTTACGGTGTCTACATGTGTACTGTTGTGAATCAGGGGTTTGAATTGTGTTTGTTTGGTATTGTAAAGATCTTTCCGCACCTTTCACGCCTTTTTGTCACTTTCTTCTTATGTTGACCATCATGTTCTCGCACCTTTCCTATTGAAATCAAAGGTATCAGATTTGAGCATTTCTCGTTCGAACTTTGCAAACTCATTTCACACTCTAAACCGATCATCTTCTATTTGGGAAGACTGACTTCCCGAGTATTCCTCTTTTTCCACTTCACCTTTCACCTCATTGATCAATCCATTGTTCAAGATTGACTCTGATCTTGAACTATAATATGGGACTCCACCATTCTTGACGACTAATTCGGTGCCATGTACATTTTGAAAAATCGAGTCAATGTACATGATGCCACCTAAGGGAAAGAGTTCCATGACTAAGAAGATAGAGATCAATAATACGATGTTGGCCTCCATACAGGATATTCAGGTAGAATTGATCGAACAGGCTAACATCGAGGTCCGATTGAGAGACATGATCTTAGAGATGAGGCAGGATAGTGAAGAGAGGAGAATAGAAACCCTGGAGGAGGTGGGAATGTTGGAGAAGAAGAACCTATTGAGCTAGTGGCTAAGCTTACCCAAAATAATTCTTATAATTTAGGGGCAGGTGTTTATTGCTAGGATTCAGATTTTTATTTAAATGAATTATTTACAATAGAATTGTAATCACCGCAACCCAAAGAAGCGTCAAGCATCTATTCAATCTCAAGCTAAAATAAATAGTGAAAATATAGGAAGAGATATTTGCGATTTAATTTATCTGTATAGCGTACATGGTCGAACTCAGGGAGGCTATAAAAATCCCGAGGATTATTCAATGCAATGAAAAATCAATGAAAAGAATAAAGGAATTTCTATGCACACTATTCTTGGTTTGTGTATTTTTTATTTTGTATTATTTATGTTTTTTTATTTTTATATATTTTTTTGGTTTTTCTGATTTTTATATTTTTTTATTATTTTTAATTTTGAAAATAGATTTTAAAAAACTAAATAAAAAAATGAATAAAATAAATTAATAAAGAGAAAAGCAATAGTCAACTTTTTGGATTTTTACAAAGAAGAAAATACACAAAAATGCAAATAAAATTATTTTTGATTTTCTGAGAAATTTTTAACATTTTTGTAATTTACAGAATTTTCCAAAATTTTTAAAGCCATTAAGAAAATCAGAAACAAAAAAGAAAATTAATAGAAAACAACATGAGTGTTTTTGGATTTTTAAAATATGAAATAAAGTCAAAAATAGATGAAATATACACAAAATGTAAGATAAATTTTTATGTTTTTGTATAAAGGTATCTTAATAATTTTTTTAGAATTTTCTCTGAGTTTCTATGATTTTTTAAATGTTTTTGAGTGTTTCATTATTTTTGTGGTTTTTATGAGGAACAAAAAGGTCGAAATTGAAAAAAAATAGAAGCAGTAAAAGGATTTTTTCAAAATTGTTAATGAAGATTTTTTATTTTTTCTCAACTTTTGAATTTAAACAAGGAATTTTTAGAATGTTTTTTTTATATATATTAAAAACATTAAAAATGCAAAATAAAAATTAAGGAAGCAATATATGCTTAAGAGAGATCGAACATAAATTTTTGTGGAATCCTTAAATGAGTTTTGCTAATTTTTATTTTATTTTTAACATAAAAAATATATACAGACGCACAAGTGAACAAATGCAAATATTTAATGTTTTTGAATTAAGCAATAACACATAAATATATATAAGGGTGAAATATGCAAAATTTCCAAAAAAGGCATATGTAGGCACATGCCCCTCGTTGAACATGACCAAATTGTAAATATTTTAATTCTCGAGACTAAATAATAACAAAGAACATGCTGATATTTATTGCAATTAATCAAAGAAATCATGTTATAGGAATTCTTGTAGTTCAAATATGATTGATATAAAATTAAAATAAAGCGCATGACATAAAATGTAAATCTTTAAAACATAAAATATAGACAAGTATCCCCATAGGACTTATTTGCAAAATAAAATAAATGTAGGGGCTTAGATGCAATTGTACCCTTTAATGACATGGAGCATTGGATGATAATGATGCTCTACAAATATGATCCAAAGGCCAGAGATAAATCATGCTTGAAGGGCGCATATCAGCTCTTATGATGTGATCAACGACTGACTTTTGAGGGAAATCGAACAATTGAGATTGAACCTGGAGATTAGTTCTTGATCTTGTGGTTCTGAAAGCCTCTGGAAGAACGGGGAAGAGGGGAGACTCTGATGAACTTAAAGAAAAAAGATCTCGATCGTCCTCCACCTAAGTCCTTGATGAATCTCCATTTCATCACCTTTATTCTATCATTTTGGCCTCAAAAACCCCAGCAAATGTATGTAAATAGCATCAAATTGTACATAATAGCATTCATGATTCATTGTATTTATTGTACATTAAATAAGGTTTTAATGCCAAAATTATAGAATAAAGAAAAGAAAAGAAAAGAAAAAGGAATAAAATATTGAAGATATTTTATGACCCAAACCCCGAGACCAAGGCCAGCATGGTATTGGTCGACAAGGAATAAAGTAGGGGGAGATAAGGGCCAGTATACAATAAATACCTCATTTATTTCTTCATTTATTTATGCATTTTTGACACCTATTTTGTACATAATTATTTATTCATCAAATAAAGAAACTTTGTTCATGAAAGTTGTAGATAACAATGTAAATAAAATTACAAAATTGAGTTTGAGTAAAAATAATACTCAGTGTACATTTTATACACAAAATAGAAAGCAAAAATCTCAACTTCACAAACCCGTATCTTGCAAATAAAAACTCCAAATCAACCAAACTCATTTAATCGTATATAGCATTCCAAGAACTATTTAATAAAATTGGTTTCATAATTTTTGGAGCTCATATGCAAAAATTAGGTTTTGGGCCCTCCTTGTACATAATACCTGAATAAAGTATTACATTTATACATTATTCATTATTATAACAAAATTATAATTTTAGAATTTTGTAAACAATGTATATAATGCATACACATATTAAAAATAAAAGAAAACCAAAAAGACATTGTAAAATAAAATAAGTCTACCAAATTCATAGACAAAATACCTATACTATATATCTTTATATAGATAAAAAGGATTTTATTACTTCATTCTTTTATTCTTTTATATTTTTATAATAATTTATACATTATACATAACTCATTAAAAATGTAAATCCAAAATAAAAATCAAGAAAATACATTAAATAAATTAAGTATACAAAATACATAGGTAAAATACCTATAGGGATACCTACATATACCTATACCTATTTATTTAAAAATGTAAATAAACTCCTAAAAATTAAATAAAAATACCTTTATACTCACAAAAATAAATTATAAATTTATAAAATAAGCCAATAAAATAATAAAAGAAAATAAACAAACTAAAAATAAAATACACAAAAATACATGTAATTACATACATATACACATTATTAAATTAAAACCATAATAAAACACTTCAAAAAATTCAATAAAAATCACAAATAAATACTACATGAAAAAATACACAATTTTTATGTTTTAAGAAAATTCAAATAAAATCATTTATTATGGTAAATAAATCAATTTAGGCTCAAATTTTCTGTTTTGTCTTTTAGCGGCTGGCGTGGACCAATGAGGCGCCGGCCTTCGTTGACCCCCTGGTCAACTGTCCCATCCCTGCTCTGGCGCTTCTGAACTGTCAACTCCCCCGATTTCCTCCATTTTTTGCGGTCATCCCGTCCATCGTTCAAGCTCGCTTCCTTCACAAGAATTGCTCTCTGATTATCCATAATGCCCGCCAATAACTTGGATCGATCAGATGCTCATTGGGTTAATCAATAATCGCCGGTCAATAAGGCTACTCGCCAATGTCTATAAATAAGTAGCTCCGCCTCCTTCCTCGAATTTGGCCAATTTCATTCCAACCTAAAGCCTATATCTTGTTCCTGTACCATTCCTCGTGACAGGAGGAGTGACCCAGCGCCTCGACTCGGCCGGAGGACGGAGAATTTTGACGCGGCGGAGCTCCGGCGTCCGCCCTACTCCCTGGTGGCCCCCAGGTATAAGAGCTGTCCTTTTATACATTTTAGTTAGTTTTTAATGTTAGCTTTTAATTCCAGTAGTTAGATTAGTCTGTAGTTAACCCCTTTAGCGTAAAATCTAAAATTCGAAGTTCGTCGGAGCTCCGCTATGGCGACTTCTTCACTGTGAAACCCACTGTCTCCGACCGCCACGTGTACCCCATTTCACTCCCCATCGCATTCTCCATCGTTCCATCACCGTTGACCAACCCAGGACCCCTGGTCTTGGCGAATCGAGGCTCCACCTCCGCCGTTCGTCGGAGCCCCTCCGCCCCGCTCCATTTTGCTTCGCAGCTTAAAAACCCCGGGTCGAGGAGGTAGCCCTCTCGCCCCCGGTTATTCCTCTGCAGGTCAAACGAAGGATAGAGCTCATCTGGGCTCGAATCGAACCAGGAAGAGGTTCCTGGAGGTCCACTACTTCTCCGACCTCGTCCGAGCGACTCGGACCTCCAGGAGCCATGATGGACCCATCAGTCGACGCGGGATGCTTCCAGCTACGTGCAGACCACCTCAGACGTGCCGGAGAGCCCTGGAGGAGCCCATGCTTCTCGATCGAAGCTCGCCAGGCGCGAGCTTCTTCCCTGTTCGTCCAGGGAGCTCCAGCGCCGTCGGATCAAGAGGCTCGTCCCAGATCCAACAGGAACCATCCGATGTAGATATCCCCCAACCGTCAGATCAGCCAGGAGCATCTAATCCAGGCCCTTCATCGACGAACCGGTATCCACTGTCGGATGCTCGACGCGTGGATAAGTGGCGCGCCAGCACCGCAGGATGATGCGTCTTAGGGGGTAAATTTCATACACATCCCCCCGCTTTTTGTATTTATAGTTTAATCCTAAAAATTAAAGGTCACGTTGTAAATAAAGTGTAAAATTTGCATTCCACCCCTTGATGTTTGTGTATTTACTTTTTAGTCCCTCTGTGCCTCACGTGCAGCACCCACGTGAGGCGCGTGATATTTGCATTTAAACCCCGCCGGGTTTTTGTATTTGTATCCTGAAAATAAAAGTTAACGTTCATTTTTATTGTGATTTTTGCATGTATGCCCCTGTCAATTATTTTATTTGCAAAAACACCCCTGCCAGGCCATTTATTTTTGAATGCTTTGTCTATTTATTTCGTGCTTCATCTTTTATCGAAAATTTTTGCAAAAATAGACATAAGCTCATGTTTGGTTGTTCTTACATGCCATTATTTTAGTTTTCAAATTTATTGCATTTTTGCATTTATTAAAAATCAACAACATGCATTTTATTTACTGTCTACCTTATAAAATACCAAAAAAATATTAAAACACCTTGAAAAATCCCAAAAAATATACTTATGGTGTATTTTGACCTATTTCAGTGTCAGTCCAAAAATCCCTAAAAATCTCTAATAGAAAACCTTAAAAATTTAAAAATACCAAAACTTCAAAAATTTGTATAAAACCAAAGAAAAATCAGAAAAATATGAAGTCAGTCCCTATTTATGCTATATTTTATTATCTTTAATAGAAAAATAGTGTGGAAAATTTTTGAGGCTGTTTGCTAATTTTAATGCCTATTTTTCTTACAGCCAGACCCTATTCCACTGTTTGCTCTTATTTTGCTATTTAAAAATACTAAAAATGTTTTAAAAAATGCCCAAAAATCACAAAAATAGTAAAAAATCATGAAAATCCCAAAAAGACTTTATTCCTAAATTTTTGACTATTTTTATAAATATTATAGTACCCCTTTATGTATATATATGTATTTCTAAAAAAAAAAGAAAACAAAACAAAATATATATATATATATCTAACTACTTATATATATAAATATATCTATTTATTAACCCTAAAATATATATATATAAATAAAAAATTATTATACTTATATATATATCGTATGTATTCTAAGCTATATACTCACCCTCTAAGGGTATACATATATTTATATATTTATATGTTATATATATACATATTACCTAATTATATTATAAAAAAATATAATAAATAAAAATAAAAAAACATATATAAAATTAAAAAACCCACTTCACACAAGGATGACTTTGTGATACATGTTGGCTATTGCATTTTTGTATTGCTCTCTGCGGTTTGACCTCTACATGCTTGTTCCCTATACATTTTATGGTAGAGTAATAAAGGTTAATTCACATTTCTTTTTGAGCTTGATTGTTTTATTCTTTTATTGTGGGTTAATTGTTGATTAACACCGGTCTTCTACGAGCGATCGCCTCAGCGACAACATATTTATTTTATTCATGGTGACCCTCGTGGAAAATCGCTGTTATCAGATGGCGCCGTTGCCGGGGAGCAATGAGCATAGCCTACTTTATTTTTGTCATTCTTGTGTATATTTGTGATTCATTATGTGATTTTGAGAGCAGCTATTTTTATTGCCATTAATTACCATGCTTCATTTACTTATTTATTATGATTATTATATCTGCTCTGTTGTGATAGATTGAGCTCTTCTAATGCAATCTTTTTGTGTCTTTGATGTGAGGGCCCGCCACGCGAGGATTGCTTCTTAGGAGGTCAAGGCAACCAAGCTTGGAGGAGGATGGTCTTCTTCTCATGACCATCTGGAGAGAGCACCAAGGAAGCAAAGAGATGGGCATTAGTTAGAGCTAGAACACTTAGGATTATTTTTGTAATTTATGGTGAGTGAGAGACATTTTTGGCATGTAATTAAACAGGACTCTACTCTTCACAATGAGGTCCAGTGCCCGGGTGATTGTTTACCTGGGGGACTCATCGCGGTTTTTTCGAGTTTTCATCGCCTTCTTTTATTTGTTTCCCGAAGTTTTGAGCTTTCCGCCTTTATTTACCTTCGTTTTGTGTGCTTGCAGCCCCTAGATGTAGGTTGATTGACTCGGTAACTAGGTCCACACATTAATAAGAATGCATGTTCTTATAGTTTATTTCGTTTGGATCTAGTCAAATTTAAACAAGCTGCTCGTTTGTCTCTTAGCCCTTGTGCCGCAGCGAGCCCTGTAAAGCGCTTTCTCCTACCCTCAATTGTGTTGAGCAGAGGAGGGGTGAGCCAAGACCGGACCCTTCGGGCTAGAGATGAATGAGCGACTTATGGTTCTTCACGTTAATAGCAGCTAATGTTTAGGGCGATTTTGTGCCTTGCATACTGACATGTAGATAGGTTTAAAAATTCTGTTTTGCATACCGCATGGAGAGAGTTGGGATGCACTGTAAGTCTTCTAACTCAGCATGCATCATTCGGTTCAATGGTGAGATTTCCATCATGGAACCACTTGCACGGCTTTTCCGCTATCTCCCTCTGATTTTGAGCACCTAGGACTTAAAAGAAAATCTACAAAAATGTTAGGCGCTGGTATGAAACAGACTCAAAAAAAGTGAAAATCCAAAAATAAAACAAGGGGACTGCTAAATAAACTTTGACCTTAATTAAAATCTGTAATGGACTATCATTGTACCGGGTTCATAAAGCCCTCATTGTTTTCAGGTACCTTGGAGGGGGACCAAAACCCTACTCCCTTGAGCGAGTGTGACCCCTAAGGATTAAAGCCCAAAACCCAGTCTGCAACTGCCTTGTGTACCGCCTGGATTTCCGAAGTAATGGCGCTTCTATCTTACGTAGGCGAGTAGGACTTGGTCACCATTGGTGACTCTCTGTTGTGAGAGCATCGACCCTGTCCGAAGTATTGAGCATAGGCCACGCCTTCACAGGGGTGTCTGTCTCATTGTCCTGTGTCCGAGTAGGTTCTTGCACGCTCACGAGTGATTCCGTTGTGAGCGAGAACCGAAGTATTGGTTTCGCCTATCGGCATCCTCCCTCTTTTCTTTGGCTGAGTAGGGATCCAGGAAGGGTTACAAGGACTCCAAAAAGTACAGACTACAGGTTACACAGGAGGAGGACAAGTACGGGATACTCTTCTGGCAGTACTCTCTCTCCTATAGGGTAGCGTACTAAGGACTTGTTATAAGATATGCCTGAAAATCACAACTCTAAAAAATGAAAAGATAATAAATAGCCGAGCTTTCACGGCTTCACATGGCGTGAGTTGGTGAACCCGATTTTGTTTTGTGCTTGTATGGATATATATTAAGGTTCAAAGATCAAGTCCCACGCGTTTGCGCACATTTTGTTTCTCCCTTTGACCACCCCGCTCAACCGAGCCTCGCTACTGTTTTATACTCCTTTTATTCCTCGTTGACCATTGTATCTTTCATCCAACATCCGATCTTCTCTTGTACTTCGCGAAGTTGATCCATGGATGGTTTCCATCGGGACCATGCCGACACCCACATCGATTCCATGGACTCAACTCCACCAATAAATTCGAGGCGATTCCCGAGTACCCGATCTGGACTTTGCGGATCGATCTCCATACTCCTCGTTTTCTACCTTTCTCTTGACCACCCAATAAACTGGGATCACTTTTGTCCCACTTCCGCCGTTGTGAATGGAAGTCGATTACAGTCTACATCCTTTTCCATTCACAACATGCTGGGGTTGACCTGAATCCCAGCTTCATCACGGCAGCTGAACATTAATTGCAAGTGATCTGATTCGGACCATCTAATTATGCAGATAGAAGATAGTGCGAGCCCTGGAGACTACTCCGGAGTTCATGTCGTCCGATTCAGACCCTGACATGGCTCCAGGAGGAAAGGGCAAGGGTCAGCAGCCACCACCAGAGGGACATGTGCCAGATCAAAAATAGGTCAACGCACAGTTACTGGCATCTATCCAGGCCATACAGCAGCAGCTGACCGAGCAGGCCCTGACACAGACCGCATTCCAGGATATGTTGAATGACATGATGAACCGTGACGATGGAGGAGGAGGCAGAGGCAGAGGAGGCAGGGGAGGAGGAGGTGGAGGTGGAGGTGGTGGTCCTCCTGATGATGACCTTGAATTACCACCACCAAAGAAGACACTCAAAGAAACATACAATCCGGGAGACAGCCAGATGACCGAGTGGATTCTCATTCCACCGGTACATGCTCACTTTGAGCTGAAGCCCCAGTTCATCGCCCTTCTCCCTGCATTCCATGGAAACACCAATGAAGAGTCGTACATTCACCTGCAACAATTCTCCCGCATTTGCCGTACTACACACTACCCCAATGTCCCTCTGGACATTGTAAAGATGATGGCTTTCCCCTTCAGCCTACAAGACAAGGCCCTCTATTAGGTCAATCATTTGGGAAAGGTCGTGACGACCTGGGAGGAGTTGAAGTCCGCCTTCCTGCACAAATATTACCCTCTCGGTCGGCTCAACCAGATGCGAGCCCGTATCAGTAATTTCACCTAAGGACCCCACGAGTCGATACATGAAGCTTGGGAGAGATTCACTGACCTGCAGGAGAAGTGTCCCCATCATGATATCCCGAAGACCATCTTGGTCCAGCATTTCTTTGGGGGACTGAACATTGAAAGCCAACGGCTTGTGGATGCAGCATGTGGGGGTTCCCATTTTAATAAGGATGAAGACGTAGTTTGGTAGATCTTTGAAGAAATGGACGAAGGAGAGGCCGCCCTCTATTCATCCAAGGCGTATCAGAAGCAGCCCCAAATCCTCCAGAAGCAAGTGCACATGGCTGCATCCAAGGAAGCAGAGAGAGATGAGAGCTCCAACCTCAGCATCATCGGGGGCCATCTCTCTAAGGTAGATATCATTGAGAAGCGATCACAGGACCTCGAGAAACTCGCTGTGATCGAGAAGAGGATCCAGAACCTGGACAAGCTAGATCAGATCAACAAGTACCTTGAACTATTGGTCGGCACTATCAACTCTGTTCAGTCGGCTACACCATCGGACGCTCCCGCTGAGAAGAAGGACGAGCAGCAACCGCAGCATCAGCATCAGCCGAGCCAGCAGCCATCGGCAGTCCAGCACGTGTACTACGTGCAGGCGCCCGACCAGGGCCCGCCGCAGCAGCAGATGGTCGTGTACCAATCGGAGTTTCTCTCTGTACCTGATCCAGTCTTCCCTCCACCACCCCTGATTCAAGAAATGAATGGGGTATGGACTAATGATGCACCGACGACCCGTCCTCAGGGACAACCCCAGGGTCAGCCATTCGCCAATCGGCAGTACCACCAACCCAAGGGTGGTCGTTTTGGGCAAGTCTCTCAGCCTCACCAATAGCACCAGCAGCCTCCCCAGTTTGCACATCAATGGAGGCAGAATTTTCCTTACCAACAGCAGCCGCAGTACCATCAGCCACAGCCGTATCACCAGTACACGGCTGCCTCCTCTCAACAATACCAGCAATATCCTCCTCCATCGTACCAACAACTTCAACTTCCTGCTCCACCACCTAAGAACCACCAGCAACAACCTCCCCACCCATCTACCCAACAGCAGCGTGGTCTGCACGCTGAATCTTCTGAAGTGCCCCCTGTAAACCCCACCATGGACTGTCTGGCCCAACTCATCAAAGGGCTAGCGGATATGACAAAGAGGCTTGACGACCTGACCGCCACCAGAACCAGCATTCCGGCCCAGGTCGAAGCCAACCCCAATAATTTCAAAAAGAAAGAGCAGGTAGAATATGATGTCTTGTCCGTATCTGGTAATGATATTACTGTTTATTCTAATGTTGTTACTCTCAGGAGTTGTAGGGCCTTGCCTCCGCCTGCTACCAGAAGTGGGGTGAATAAAACAGGTGGATCGTCATCTTCCGCATCAGCCGTGCCAGCTCCAGGGGCGGGTGAGGAGGAAGAAGAAGGAGAAGCCAGTCCAGCCGTCGTGCCATGTCAGCAGCAACCTCAGCAGAAAATACAAAAAAATCAGCAAAAACAAAAACACCAAAAAGAAGCTCGTAGCAGAAGAGAAGCCGCGCCAGCATTGGAGGAGCCGCCAGCAGCAGCCGATCCCTCGCCAGCCGATGGAGCAGACGCTACCCTTTTTGATCGCCCAACAGCACCAGCATGACAAGATCCAACTTTTACTCCTTTTTGTAGTTCGGATGTACAACATTCTGTGGGCGATGATTTTGATGTAAATAAGAACTCTGATTTTCATGCTAGTAGTGTACATATTCCTTTTCCTCATGCAATACAAAAATCCAAAAAAATTGTAAAACGGAAAAAAGCATTGTCTGATCCTGGTGTTGTGGATATTTTGGACAAATTGACTGTTGAGATTCCCTTATTGAAGGTCGTGGAATACATGCCAGCTGTGAAGAAAGGACTAAAAGAGGCATGTACTAACAGGCGTCGCCCAACGCAAGAAAACAGACGCCAGCAGGTCGAGAGGCATGTCCTCACCTTGGCCACGGTAGCAGCCATCAGCAATCTCCCCCAGAAGAAGCAAGATACAGGAGCACCTTTGATCAGTTGTGAGATCTTTGACCAGGTCTTCGAGCGCACTCTCTTGGATAGTGGATCTTCCATCAAACTTCTGCCCTCGTCCATAATGCAAGAATTCGGGCTTGGACCGCTCAAGCAGACACGTATGATCCTTCAGTTCGCTGACCGATCCGTCAAGCGGCCCCGAGGTCTGTTGGAAGATGTGGTAGTTAAGGTGCAGGAAATGAAATTCCCAGCTGACTTTGTAGTCCTTGATATGGACTCGCCTGCACCCCTGCTCCAGACCCCTATCATCCATGGCAGATCATTCCTTCGTACTTCAGGTGCCGTGGTTGATTACGGGTCTGGGAAGATCACTTTCAGCTCGAACACCCAGCAAATCACGCTAAACATTAACAAAGAGCAGAATGCCACAACTGATGAGAGCCAGGCGGAATCAGAAGCACACTGTGATTTTATTGCAGAGATCAGAGACTCGGCTTTATCATTGGATGATTCATTGACCCGAGAAATCCTCACTCTTGAGGAGGACTTGGAAAGCGCAGTCAGCATATGCTCCGATGATTCTTGGGAGATAGATTCTCAGATGCAGGCGCATCTTCTTGAGCAGTCACTCCAGACCGAACATGAACAACTTAGCGCAGAACCGTTCGGTGCATCACCGGGATCTCAACAGGATGATGAGGATGGTAAGTATCGCAAGGAAGTACATCCCACCACCAGCATGGTATCTGAAGTGATAGATAAAGTGGACAGATCAAAACCAGAACTCAAGCCACTTCCTGCAGGACTGAAGTATGCTTTCCTTGCGGGTGAAGAACAAATGTATCCGGTCATCATCAGCAGCAGGCTGAGTCCGGATCAGGAATCTCAACTTCTCGAGGTTCTAGAAAGGAACTGCAAGGAACTTGGTTGGAGCGTATCAGACCTCCGAGGGATAAATCCAGCCTTGTGTTCACACCACATCTATTTGGAAGAAGATGCCAAGCCGTCCCGTGAATTTCAGAGAAGGCTGAATCCTAACCTCCGGGACGTTGTCATGAAAGAAATAACGAAATGGTGTGATGCAGGCTTCATCTATCCCATCTCCAACTCAAAATGGGTAAGCCCACTGCATGTAGTTCCCAAGAAATCGGGCTTACCGTGGTTACAAATGACAAAGGAGAGGAAATTTTAACTTGGGTACCAACATCCTGGCGGGTGTGAGTTGACTACCGTCGACTTAATGCAGCAACCAAGAAGGACCACTTTCCCTTGCCATTCATTGATCAGGTTTTGGAAAGATTAGCAGGCAAGGAGTTCTTCTGCTTTCTGGATGGGTATTTCGGGTACAAGCAAGTGGCGATCGCCCCTGATGACCAAGAGAAGACTACCTTCACTTGCTCGTTCGACACCTATGCTTTCAAGAGAATGCCCTTTGGTTTGTGCAATGGACCTGCAACCTTCCAAAGATGCATGTTAGCCATCTTCGCCGAGATGGTCGGCAGTTTTCTTGAAATGTTCATGGATGATTTCTCTATATATGGTGATAGTTTTGATTCTTGTCTTCAGCATCTAGACAGAGTACTTCAGAAGTGCCGAGAAGTCAATTTAGTGCTCTCATGGGAAAAGAGCCATTTTATGGTCACTGAAGGTATTGTGTTGGGCCACGTCGTTTCCAAACGTGGCATGGAAGTCGATCCGGCGAAGGTGGATGTCATTTCAAATCTTCAGCCACCTCAGACCGTGAAGAATGTGAGGTCATTCCTGGGGCATGTAGGATTCTACAGGCGATTTATCAAGGATTTCAGCCGCATTGCCCGACCTCTGACAGAACTCTTGTGCAAGGAGACTGAGTTCATTGTTGATCAGCCGGTTCTTCTTGCTTTCAATCAATTGAAGGAGCTTATCACTCAGGCTCCAATCTTACAGCTGCCCGACTGGACTCTTCCTTTTGAGATAATGACCGATGCATCAGACTTTGCAGTCGGGGCGGTTCTTGGGCAGAGAAAAGACAGAGCACCCTATGCCATTCACTATGTCAGCAGAACACTAGACGAAGCACATAGAAACTATACAGTGACAGAGAAAGAACTGCTGGATGTGGTCTTCGCCTTAGAGAAGTTCAGATCCTATTTGTTGGGATCAGAAGTCACCATCTTTACAGACCACTCTACTATCCGATACTTACAGCAGAAGAAGGATGCCAAGCCAAGACTGATTCGTTGGATCCTTCTCCTCCAGGAATTTGATTTGGAAATAAAGGACAAGCCTGGAGTTCAGAATGTGGTAGCAGATCATCTCTCTAGAATAGAGCAGCATGAACCTCCTCTGAGCAATGCACCTATCACAGAAACCTTCCCTGACGAAGCCATCTTAGCAGTGGATTCCCTTCCTTGGTATGCTGATATAGTCAATTACCTCGCCTCTGGGGTAATACCTTCGGGTTGGACGAAGAACCAGAAGAAAAAATTCATGTCGACCATCCGCTTCTACCAATGGGAAGATCCTCTTTTATTCAGAGAAGGAGCAGATTGTATTAGGCGCAAATGCATCCCTCAGACAGAGCAATCAAGTGTCCTCGAGCATTGTCACTCGCTCGAATCTTTTGGACATCACTCTGGAGATCGTACGGCAGCAAAAGTTCTTCAGTGTGGCTTCTGGTGGCCCACTTTATTCAAGGATGCAGCGGAATTTGTCAAACGATGTACTGACTGTCAGAGAATGAAAGGTACACTTACTTCCAAAGATTCAATGCCCCTGAAAATTATTCAGATAGCAGATGTTTTCGATGCATGGGGCATTTCCTTCTTGCCGTCGACTACGTGAGTCGTTGGGTTGAAGCTATCGTCGCTCGAGCCGCTGACAACAGAACAATATGCCAGTTCCTGAAGAAGAACATCATTTCACGGTTCGGGATACCGAAAATCCTCATCTCAGATGGGGGTAGCCACTTCATTAACAAAGAGGTCAAGAAGTTAACAAAGGAGTACGACATCGACCATCGTGTCGCATATCCCTATCATCCTCATACCAATGGCATGGCGGAATTATCAAACAGAGAAATCAAGACTATCTTGCAGAAACTTGTTAGGCCAAACAGGAAGGACTGGTCTCAACTCTTGGACTCAGTCCTATGGGCTTACCGAACCACCTACAAGTCTCCTTTGGGCATGTCGCCCTATCGTCTTGTATATAGAAAACTGTGCCATCTGCCCGTGGAATTAATTCACAAGTCTCTTTGGGCAATCAACAGTTGCAATTTGGACTCACGCAGAAGTGGTCAGAAGTGAAAAGACGATCTGAACAGGCTCTTGGAATTTCGAGACTATGCATACGATAACTCCTTGATGTACAAGGAGAAGGTGAAACGCTGGCATGACCGGCACATCAGACGAAAGACCTTTGACGTTGGACAGAAAGTGTGGTTATTTGATGCAAAGTTCAGATATTCCCAGGCAAATTAAAGAGTAAGTGGACAGGGCCCTTTCGAGTTTGTGAAGTGCGTGACAATGGAAGCATCGCTATATCAGAATTGTCTCCTGACGCACAGCCATTCGTCGTCAACGGTCAACTCCTGAAGCCATACCTCGAACCAGACACATTCCTGACCGTTGTTGACTCCGTTCAGCTCATGCACCATGATGACATCTCCTCAGCACCTGCGGCATCGAAAGATTCAGACTATGCAATCCAAGAACTATTTATCTGATTTTCTTCTTTGTTTTTTCTTCTTTGCTTCTTTTCCTTTTCTATTTTCACTTTGTATCTAAAAGGTGCCGCCCTTGTAGACAGTTTTCTATACTTAGGACGTACTTGGTCCTAAGTATAGGGGGGATGTGCACCTAGAGTTTTTCATTTCTTTCCGATCCTCTCCATTGTCTCCTCTTCTTATCTATAGATAGGAGTATCCTACCCTACGTATAGGGGGAGACAATCTGAGTACGATCTATGTATTCCCACCCTTGACCCTCCCTACTTTTTGTACAGTCTGCTATACTTCGGATTAATTGACCCGAAGTATAGGGGGGACGGTCAACTTCTCATTCTTTCATTCATTTCATTCATATTAATTCTTTAGACTTGTCTATACTCAGTACGAGTTATGTCTCTTCTTTTCTCTTCGATCTATGAGGACATAGCTCAAGCTAAGTATAGGGGTCGTATATACCATGTATATACTATAAGCCATAACTCATACTGAAAAATGAAATATATAATCCCAATATAAATTAAAATGTAAAAAGTAGCTCTATAATAATAAAAGATGATTGTGAGCTCCTCAGGCTCTTTGTACTTATACTGATTATTAAGTCAGGAAAAAGGTTTTGTGAAAGAAAGCTTCTTTGAAAAACCTTGTGAAAATTGTTTGAAAATAGTATGTACAAGTATTCAACTTTTGAAAATTCAGTTTTGTGTGTAAGACTTATTTCCTTTGCGTGAAATCAAAATGTGTGAAAATCCGTGTGCAAATGATTGTAAAAATCCGATTATCAAAATTATTTTGAAAAACCTATCTATGATGTGTAAAACCTTTGTAAAATCATTTTCAAATACGTGTACATGTTTGCAAAATTATTTTGGACTAAAGCTTTCAAAACTCCTGTGAAAAATGGTTCTTGAATAAGTCTGAGGAGTCTGCACAAAAATCTCTCATTTGTAAATAAGGAATCATCACAAATAAAACTGATAAAAACCTTACTATATAACAAATACAATTTTTCTTATTTTGTATATATACTGATTAATAAATCAGATACCTATAAAGTATGATTTTAAAAATAGTGTGACCAGTTTGGAAAATTTTGATGTGAAATGATTTCAACCTGTGTGAAACTGTTTTGATTGAAAAACTTTTTCTTCGTGTGAAAGAAAGGATTTAAAAAACCTATGTGCAAATATTTTGAAAAATGCTTGTCAAAACTATTGTGAAAATTGTATATATATATATAGTGTGAAAAATCTTTGCAAAAATAGTTTTCAAATGTGTGTAAATGATTGCAAAAATTATCGTGTCCTATAGTTTGCAAAAAAATTATTTTCAAAACTAGAGCTGAAGCATAAATAACATTGATACAGAGACTTGTAAATAAAAAAATAAAATGCATAAAATTCTTTGGTACGCCAATAAAACCTGTAGAGTCTTTGAAAATCCATACAGTTTGTAAATAAAGCAGGTACGCCCGTGTAAATAATTGTATGTACCTTTTTGTATGTATAAAGTTTCTATTTGCAAAAATTTCTTTGTGTAAAAAGATTATTTTAAATTCTTTGTGAAAAAAATTGCATCATTCATTGTGCATAGCATAAGCATACCATTCATATTCTTTTTAAGTGAGCTTGATGATTGAATCAGTCTAATAAAATCTCAAATTGGAGCTTGGTTAGACCTTACCGCACCTAACTGCACTGGAACCTTACAGGAACTAGGTTTAAGGTACTTCAGGTCTATGCAGACTTAATTCTTTGAGAAATCAGGGCTGGGTTCAAGTCACCTCAGTGGACTAACTAGAACTTTTCGAGACACACGTACGACTCTTGCCGACCGTGACCTAACTTGGACACTTGCACCTTTCACTTGGCTCAACTCAGTTGGAGTGGTGAGGGGGTTGGATTTGCCAGTCTGAGACGCACACGGGTGGAAACATTCGTCCTCGTCAAGGGAGGGAAGTGCACCCCAACCTGGTCCAATCGCCATGAGGTCTAAAGACAAAAGATTGTGGGTTGCGATAAAGCTTCAAAAGAGGGATAGTCTACTGGCTCAAGAGGAAAAACTCCTTATGTAAATGCTGCTATGAATAGTATGTTGAAAAAAAAATGGTCAGGCCTGTATAAAAATAAAATGCCTGCAAAGTACGTACAAAGTCAATAAGCAAGCTTGAGTTCCAAAGACAAATATGTGAGCCTGCAGCTGGATGACTTGACTACATTGGTCTTGCATCCTAGGATAGGTAGCTACACTGGCTACCGTCCATTCTTCTCTTCACCCCCTCCTCTTGAGCTGGTTGCCACTTGAACTTAGAAGGGAATACCCTGCTCCTCGAGGAAAGAGCTGTTGGATTGGGGAATCATTGGGTTGTCATTCTGGAGAAGTCAGTTCCTTTGTCATTTCAGTTGGGGAGAGCCACTATCACTTAAACTGTACAAGTCAGCTTCATAGTTATAAGGGTTTACGTATGATGTAGACTAGTTCTGACCAGGCTATTGAGGTGGGTTGAACCAAGTTCTGTGACTATCGAAGGCTGTTGTATTTTAGAGCTGGTTCCCGACTAGGTTCCACACACATCTACACCCATGGTCTGACAGGAGCTCCAAATTCAGATTTTATAAAGACATGCATTACACTGAAAGCACCCCTATTCACTCTATCTTTCTTTCATTCTCCTTTTTCTTTTCTTTATTCTTTTTGTACTTATTGCATAAGTGTTTGCTAGGGACTAGCAAAGGCAAGTATAGGGGGGTGATGAATCTCCATTTCATCATGAATCTCCATTTCATCACCTTTATTCAATCATTTTGGCCTCAAAAACCCCAGCAAATGCATGTAAATAGAATCAAATTGTACATAATAGCATTCATGATTCATTGTATTTATTGTACATTAAATAAGGTTTTAATGCCAAAATTATGGAATAAAGAAAAGAAAAAGGAATAAAATATTGAAAATATTTTATGACCCAAACCCCGAGACCAAGGCCAGCATGGTATTGGTCGACAAGGAATAAAGTAGGGGGAGATAAGGGACAGTATACAATAAATACCTCATTTATTTCTTCATTTATTTATGCATTTTTGACACCTATTTTGTACATAATTATTTATTCATCAAATAAAGAAACTTTGTTCATGAAAGTTGTAGATAATAATGCAAATAAAATTACAAAATTGAGTTTGTGTAAAAATAATACTCAGTGTACATTTTATACACAAAATAGAAAGCAAAAATCTCAACTTCACAAACCCATATCTTGCAAATAAAAACTCCAAATCAACCAAACTCACTTTAATTGTATATAGCATTCCAAGAACTATTTAATAAAATTGGTTTCATAATTTTTTGAGCTCATATGCAAAAATTAGGTTTTTGGCCCTCCTTGTACATAATACCTGAATAAAGTATTACATTTATTAATTATTCATTATTATAACAAAATTATAATTTTAGAATTTTTTAAAAATGTATATACTACATACACATATTAAAAATAAAAGAAAACCCTTTGTAAAATAAAATAAGTCTACAAAATTTATAGACAAAATACCTATACTATATATCTTTATATAGATAAAAAGGATTTTATTCCTTGATTCTTTTATTCTTTTATATTTTTATAATAATGTATACATTATACATAACTCATTAAAAATGTAAATCCAAAATAAAAATCAAGAAAATACATTAAATAAATTAAGTATACAAAATACATAGGTAAAATACCTATAGGGATACCTACATATACCTATACCTATTTATTTAAAAATGTAAATAAACGCCTAAAAATTAAATAAAAATAACTTTATACTCACAAAAAGAAATTATAAATTTATAAAATAAGTCAATAAAATAATAAAAGAAAATAAACAAACTAAAAATAAAATACACAAAAATACATGTAAATACATACATATAAACATTATTAAATTAAAACCATAATAAAACACTTCGAAAAATTCAATAAAAATCACAAATAAATACTACATGAAAAAATACACAATTTTTATGTTTTAAGAAAATTCAAAAAATCATTTATTATGGTAAATAAATCAATTTAGGCTCAAATTTTCTGTTTTGTCTTTTAGCGGCTGACGTGGACCAATGAGGCGCCGGCCTTCGTTGACCCCCTGGTCAACTATCCCATCCCTGCTCTGGCGCTTCTGAACTGTCAACTCCCCCGATTTCCTCCATTTTTTGCAGCCATCCCGTCCATCGTTCAAGCTCGCTTCCTTCACAAGAATTGCTCTCTGATTATCCATAATGCCTGCCAATAACTTGGATCGATCAGATGCTCATTGGATTAATCAATAATCGTCGGTCAATAAGGCTACTTGCCAATGTCTATAAATAAGTAGCTTCGCCTCCTTCCTTGAATTTGGCCAATTTCATTCCAACCTAAAGCCTTGATCTTGTTCCTGGACTTTTCCTCGTGACAGGAGGAGTGACCCAGCGCCTCGACTCGGCCGGAGGACGGAGAATTTTGACGCAGCGGAGATCCGGCGTCCGCCCAGCTCCCTGGTGGCCCCCAGTTATAAGAGCTGTCCTTTTATGCATTTTCGTTAGTTTTTAATGTTAGCTTTTAATTCCAGTAGTTAGATTAGTCTGTAGTTAACCCCTTTAGCGTAAAATCTAAAATTCGAAGTTCGCCGAAGCTCCGCTCCGGCGACTTCTTCACTGAGAAACCCATTGTCTCCGACCACCACGTGCACCCCATTTCACTCCCCATCGCATTCTCCATCGTTCCATCACCGTTGACCAACCCATGACCCCTAGTCTTGGCGAATCGGGGCTCCACCTCCGCCGTTCGTCGGAGCCCCTCCGCCCCGCTCCATTTTGCTTCGCAGCTTCAAAACCCCGGGTCGAGGAGGTAGCCCTCTCGCCCCCGGTTCTTCCTCTGCAGGTCAAACGAAGGATAGAGCCCATCTGGGCTCGAATCGAACCAGGAAGAGGTTCCTCGAGGTCCACTACTTCTCCGACCTCGTCCGAGCGACTCGGACCTCCAGGAGCCATGATGGACCCATCAGTCGACGTGGGATGCTTCCAGCTACGTGCAGACCACCTCAGACGCGCCGGAGAGCCCTGGAGGAGCCCATGCTTCTCGATTGAAGCTCGCCAGGCACGAGCATCTTCCCTGTTCTTCCAGGGAGCTCCAGCGTCGTCGGATCAGGAGGCTCGTCCCAGATCCAACAGGAGCCGTCCGATGAAGATATCCCCCAACCGTCAGAACAGCCAGGAGCATCTAATCCAGACCCTTCATCGACGAACCGGTATCCACCGTCGGATGCTCGACGCGTGGATAAGTGGCGCGCCAGCACTGCAGGATGATGCGCCTTAGGGGGTAAATTTCATACACATCCCCCCGCTTTTTGTATTTCTAGTTTAATCCTAAAAATTAAAGGGCACGTTGTAAATAAAGTGTAAAATTTGCATTCCACCCCTTGATGTTTGTGTATTTACTTTTTAGTCCCTCTGCACCTCACGTGCAGCACCCACGTGAGGCACGTGATATTTGCATTTAAACCCCGTCGGGTTTTTGTATTTGTAAAATGGTCCTGAAAATAAAAGTTAACATTCATTTTTATTGTGATTTTTGCATGTATGCCCCTGTCAATTATTTTATTTGCAAAAACACCCCTGCCAGGTCATTTATTTTTGAATGCTTTGTCTATTTATTTCGTGCTTCATCTTTCTTCGAAAAAATTTGAAAAAATAGATATAAAATCCAGTTTGCTTGTTCTTGCACGCCATTATTTTAGTTTTCAATTTTATTGCATTTTTGCATTTATAAAAAATCAACAACATGCATTTTATTTACTGTCTACCTTATAAAATACCAAAAAAATATTAAAACACCTTGAAAAATCCCAAAAAAATTAGTTATGGTGTATTTTGACCTATTTCAGTGTCAGTCCAAAAATCCCTAAAAATCTTAAAAGGAAAACCTTAAAAATTCAAAAATACCCAAAAACTTCAAAAAATTGTGTAAAACCAAAGAAAAATCAGAAAAATATGAACTCAGTCCCTATTTATGCTATATTTTATTATCTTTATTAGAAAAATAGTGTGGAAAATTTTTGAGGTTGTTTGCTAATTTTAATGCCTATTTTTCTTACATCCAGACCTTATTCCACTGTTTGCTCTTATTTTTGATATTTAAAAATACTAAAAATGTTTTGAAAAATGCCCAAAAATCACAAAAACAGTAAAAAATCATGAAAATCCCAAAAAGACTTTATTCCTAAATTTTTGACTATTTTTTATTATTTTTATAAATATTATAGTACCCCTTTATGTATATATATGTATTTCTAAAAAAAAGTAAAGAAAACAAAAAAATATATATATCTAACTACTTATATGTATAAATATATCTATTTATTAACCCTATATATATATATATATAAATATTATTATACTTATATATATATATATATATCGTATGTATTCTAAGCTATATACTCACCCTCTAAGGGTATACATATATTTATATATTTATATGTTATATATATACATATTACCTAATTATATTATAAAAAAATATAATAAATAAAAATATAATAAATAAAAAAAACATATATAAAATTAAAAAACCCACTTCACACAAGGATGACTCTGTGATACATGTAGGCTATTGCATTTTTGTATTGCTCTCTGTGGTTCGACCTCTACATGCTTGTTCCCTATACATTTTATGGTAGAGTAATAAAGGTTAATTCACATTTCTTTTTGAGCTTGATTGTTTTATTCTTTTATGGTAGGTTAATTGCTGATTAACACCGGTCTTCTACGAGCGGTCGCCTCAGCGACAACATATTTATTTTATTCATGGTGACCCTCGTGGAAAATCGTCGTTATCAGTCCAAGTGCATCATAGAGGCATAATGATCGTATCAAATACGATCAAGAGCGACTAGTTGCACTAGTTGCTCGGTGCAATGGAATTTAAAAAAATAAATCATGAAACCACATGATCCAAGGACATTTCTTGGATCGTTTCATCTAACCACATAAAAGATATAGAAATACAACTTGGAGCATGGTTGCGATCGAGCCTCTAAAGGAAGAGACCTCTTGTCTCAAGTCCAATCCATCGGAGCAGACGCTTGTGAGTGCGGGGGTGAGTGGCGTGCCTCTTGCAATCCAAGTTGTTGATCCAAGCAATAGATCTCTTGATCTCATCTCACAAGATCGAACGCCTTCTTCACGAGCGATATGCACCAAAGAAGATGAAGATCTAAGAGTCGTTGAAGTGAGAGCACAATGGCAAGACGATGATGAAAGTGCCCTTCTCTAAATGAGAGGGGGCGACCACTCAAGGAGAGAAGGTAGAGGGTTGGCATGAGAAATGACAGAGAGAGAGAGTTGTAAAATGTGTAACTCTAAGAGCAAGGGATGCCTCTTCTTATATAGGGTTTTGGAAGTCCATGGATCCCAATCCAAGGACAACACACAATTAGTGGATGAGATTGATTTGTGTTTCTTTTAGCGGCTAAGTTGTTTTTGTAAAAACACAACATCAAATGATTTAATTTAAATTAATTTATATTGATAAATCAACATAATCAATTTCAAATTAAACCATATTTGACTAGAGATGAGATAACGAGGAGACTTAACCTCATTCCCTAAAAGGGGGGACGACTACTCTTCTCCACATGGAGAGTAGTGGCCGTACACTCCTCTTGAGTGGATTGGGTCAATCTCCTCTGATTATCATGAGATCTCATTATCTCATGAATCTCCTTGTGACTCTTGTCGGAAAAAAAATTCACAAAAATAATTCAAAATTATCTTGTGAAAAATTCCAATCAAGCCATTGAAATTATGTGAATCTCATTCAAAACCGAAAACAAAATGTAATTATATTTTCAAGCAATCATTCAATGTGAATCCAATTCACATTAATAATTAATCAACAAATATAAATTACAAAGTCTCTCTCTAATATATTATTTACCATATTTATAATATACATGGATAATTGGATAGTGCTATCAACAATATCCATATCCACAATAATTAAATCTCATTTAATTACATTGGATAATCATTCTCATGCATTCAAATATTGTGAATCAAATTTACATAATTCATGATAATTGAATCACATTTAATTATCTATTTCTCAATGTTTATATATAATTCAACTTTGGAATTATTCTTGAACTCTTTCAAGAATGCGCTTTCTCCGCAGATACTTGGAGATATGGCCGGGGCGATTGTATTGTTCCATGTATAGTGACTTGGATATTGATATAACATCTCAATTCTAGATCTCACAGACCTCTCATAGATGCTTTATTTAATCAAGGCCACAAATCTAATCTTGTAATTGCATCTGAATCTCATTCAGATCAATATCCAACACATGGACCATATTTCTCTATTGAGAGGAGTCACTAAAATTCAAACTATTTCATCACACCCTCGGAATGGAAGTGTCATGGTTATAGAATCATTTATGATCACATCACCTTCAGGTATTCCTAATACTTGTACATCCTGTATACTGGAAGACGTATGATGAATTTGAAGATATAGATCAATTTTACAAAGTCATCTTCATGGTTTCATCATCAAGATTCTCAATCTTGGTCATTGGGATTTGTTATCGATCATATGATTTCTAAAAGCATATATCATACCTTCAAATTCTTGGCATTCGTCCAAAGTATGAAGACCATGCATGGAACATGTCTTCCGGTTCAGAAGTGAACCTGTATGATCCCTTTAAGAGATCGTATTACTCATATGCCCTTACATGCACACCAGCTCACCGTTGTATAGTCCTTGGTTAGGTCATCAACCTATTGGTCTGCCAAATGTACATACTCAGACATATAGCAACACAATGTGCGCCTATCGTGACAGTATTCGACATAAGACTTTGGTTATCTCAATCTCGCTAAGTCAACCCTTTGACCAAACTAATCTGACACCTATGAATCTCTATTCCTATGCATCAAGAGGTCAGTCAGATATCAGCCTATATGAGAAAGGATTGCCATCTCCAACTCAGGATGGAGATCATCTCTTAACAATCATTTGACGGTGTTCGATGAGTCCTAAATCTAACTCCTTAGATTTTCATCCAAACACCAGTCTCTATGATTATATTATGGAATCAACAACAGTATGATTATTATGATGGCCTTGGTACATAACCATAATTGTACAGAGGGACCTTATAGTGCATTCATTCATTTAATCTTAGAAAAGTGAGTGAAAAGAGAATCAATAACTTTTATTGATAAATCAAACATTACAATAACATTTCTTGTATGAATGGTTTGCCTCGGGCTGCATGGCTAACAATCTCCCACTAGCGCTCAGAACCATTCATGTACAATCCTTAAACCCATACTCATAACATGCTGGTCGAAAACCTTCTGGGTCAGAGGTTTGGTAAGGGGATCAACAACGTTGTCAGCAGAGGCCACCTTGGTGATGATGATGATGTCACTATGCTTTTGAATCACCCGAATGATCTGGTATTTCCTTTCCACGTGCTTTCTCTTTTAATGCCATCTTGGTTCCTTCGCCTGGGCAATGGTTCCCGAGTTATCGCAGAATAACGGTATGGGAGTATCAGAGGAAACTAAGCCAAGTTCCAGTATGAACTTGCGCAACCACATCACCTCCTTTGCAGCATTCGATGTGGTAATGTATTTAGCTTCTGTTGTTGAATTAGTTGTAGTATCCTTCTTCTTACTTCGCCATCTCACAACACCACCATTCAACAGGAACACAAACCCTGATGTTGACTTTCGATTGTCTATATCCGAGTGGAAGTCAGAATCTATATATCCCAAGACTTGGAGATCACCATCTCCATAGACCAAGATGTAATCTTCCATCTCAGATACTTGAAAATGTTCTTCACTGCATTCCAGTGTTGTTCTCCATAACAGGACTGGTAATGACATACCACTCCCACTGCATGGTAGATTTCTGGCCTAGTTAACATCATGGAATACATTAAGCTTCCTATAGCTGATGCATAAGGGCATCCATCCATGGCTTTCTTTTCCTCAATAGTTTGAGGAGTCATCCCTTTTGACAGGTATATACCATGACTTAAGGGGAGGAAACCTTTCTTGGAACTATCCATACAAAAACGTTCAAGAATATTCTTAATGTACCCATGTTGTGATAATCCCAGCATCCTCTTTTCTCTATTTCTGAACAGCTTCAAAATAAAGATGTAAGAGGCTTTTACAAGATCTTTCATCTCGAAGGTATGGGATAGTCAAATCTTAACACTAGTCATCATCTATTTATTATTCCCAATGATAAGGATATCATCTACATAAAGCACGATGAATACAATGACACTCCCACTAAGCTTCTTTCACAAACAAGGTTCATTAGGATTCTGCACAAAATCATAACTCTTTATGGTTTCATCAAATCTGATGTTCCAGCTACAAAAAGCTTATTTAAGCTCATAGATGGATTTCTTCAGCATGCATATTTTACCTTCCTCGAATATGAAGCCCTAGGGCTACTCCATAAGATATCTTCCTCAAGGTATCCACTGAGGAAAGCTATCTTGACGTCCATCTTCCAGATGTCGTAGTCAAGAGATGCAGCTATAGCTTGCAGTGTCCTGATGGACATAAGAATAGCCATAGGAGAGAACGTCTCATCGTAATTGATGCCTTCTCTCTGTGTGTAGCCTTTATCAAGGAGCTGCGCCTTGAAAGTCTCTACTTTCCCATCAGGTCCCCTTTTCTTCTTGAGGATCCATTTACACCCTATAGGTTTTACCCCTTCACGTGGATCCTCTAGGGTCAATACACAATTATTATACATGAAGTCAATCTCCGACTTCATTGTTAGCATCCATCTATCCATGTCATTATACATGATTGCTTCATCAAATGAAGCAAGATCATTGTTAGTTTCACCTGACACATGGAATCCATACCTTTCAGGTGGTGTAACCACCCTTGAACTCCTTCGAAGAGGTATGGGTGTTTCATCTTTATTTATTTTTTCAGTTTCTAGTTCAGGAAGCTCATAATCATCCAGGAATTCAATGAGTTACTCTACTTCATTTTTGTCTTGACCATTAAGGGAGTCATCCTCTAGAAAACTAACATCTCTAGACACGAAAACCTTTTGGGTCTCAGGGTCATAAAGCCGATATCCAATACCATCTTTAACATACCCAACGAAGTAGCACTCTCGAGTATGAGATTCTAGCTTACTTGCATCCCTATTCTTCACATGGACCAAGCAACCCCAAACCCTCAAGTGTTTAACACTTGGTTTAGTTCCATACCAAAGCTCATGAGGAGTCTTAGGCACGGATTTGCTAGGAATCTTGTTTGAGATAAATATTGCAGTCTATATTGCATATCCCTAGAAACTAAGTGGTAAATGTGCTTTGCTCATCATTGGCTGGACCATATCCACAATAGTCATGTTGCGTCTTTCAGCAACACCATTAAGTTGGGGAGTTCCAGGAGGAGTGAGATTGGAGACAATTCAATTCTCTTTAAGGTATTCATTGAATTCATCTGAGAGGTACTCGCCACCTCGGTCATATCGAATCCATTTAATCTTCCTATCTGTTTGGTTATGAACCAAATCCTTCAACTCTATGAACTTCTCAAAGGTTTCTGATTTATGATGCAGTAGGAAGATAAACCTGTATCACGAATAGTCATCAATAAACATCAAGTAACATCGATATCCATTTCGGGTCGCGGTACTGAAGGGACCACATATATCAGTATGTATTACATCAAGAATATCTTCGCATCGTGTAACCTTTTTACTAAAAGGCATCCCCATCATTTTACCTCGAATACAATGTTTGCACGTAGGCAAAGGTTGAACCTGTAGAAAATCTAAGGGTCCATCCTTTATCAATCTATTGATCCTATCAATATATAAATGACCAAGCCTTTGATGCCAAATCATGTTTTAATGATTTCCATTCTTCCTGGATCTTTTAGGGTTTTTCTTAGTGGTAGTAACATTCATGACATGTTCATTAATGCACAATTTATAGAGTCCACCAGAAGTCAAAACACCATCCACAATATATTTATCATAATGACTTATGACTACTTTATTAAAGAAAATGAATGAATATCCACTTCTAACAAGCTTAGATACATATATTAAATTCCTTCTGACTTCATATACATAAAAACACTCTTTAAGTACTAGGACTCTTTCACTAGATAACGATAATCGGCAAGTCCCAAAGGCGACTGCTGCAACATTTGCATCAGATCCCATATAAATAACTATCTCCCCTTCATCAAGACTCTTAGTTTCCTGAAACAAATGCAAAAAATTGCATACATGAACAAAAGCACTTGAATCTATATCCCAACTTCCTTCTCGTCTAACGAGAAAACTACTTTCAATGATGAAAGAAGACTTCATATCTGTTTGGGCTTTACCTTTGTCGACCGACTTTAGGTAATCTAGACAATTGCACTTCCAGTGCCCCGTCTTCTTGCAGTGATGACAGACATCGTTTTTCTTCGATACTATCAGAGTGGATGCATTGGTAGATGATCCAACTCCTTAACTCTTCTTCTTTCTCTTCAGGGATGGGCCCTTCCGAGAATTATGCTTTCGATCGTGCTTTCCTTTGACCTGTGCAACCACTGCACTGCCAGAGGGGCTATCCTTCTTCATTACGTCTTCTATAGACTTTAATGTAGCCAACAACCAAACATTAGTAAAATCAACTTTTCTCATGTGGTACGTAACTACAAAGTTGTTGAAAGACTTAGGGAGTGACAACAGAATGAAGTCAGCTTGCATATATGCATCCATGTCAGCTCCAAGTGTTTCCAACTCAGAGAGGTACCCAAACATTTTGAGTACATGTTCTCTGATAGAGGTCTCTTCCTGCATCTTGCAATGAATAAGTTCTTTCATTATATTATAACGATGTGTGTGGTTTATGTCACCGAACATATCTTTTAGATTCAGCATGATCTCTTGACAAGTGTGCATTTCCACATGCAGCTTCTGAAGCACATTGGACAATGAACCCAAAATATAACATCTTGCCAAATTATGATCTTCATCATATTTTTCATTAAAAGAGATTTCTTATGGAGTCTTTGGGTCTGTGTACTTGTCCATTGATAGCACATAGGACATGCGCTCAACAGAAAGGTCAAAATCTAAATTTCGGATCCAATCCAAATAATTTGGTCTGGTCAACTGATTGACCTCCAGGAGCTTGCTAAGTGGGTTCATGGACATCATTTTCTGAAATTAAGAATGCAATATATTAGGATATATGAATAATAATATACTCATTTATATTTCTTTGATTAAGGAATTTTTAATCAAATTAGTCTTGCTTTTTCAACTTTGAAAGTTAATTCCCTTAATTACTTTCGATGCAAGAGATATACTTACCGCTATATCTCTAGCAAGATCTGGGATATCCTCTTTATCTTTATCCTAATAATATGAGAACTTGCAACTCAATTAGAAAGAAGTGGGAACACATTCCGCCTTGCTAGTCCAACTTGCATTCCCCAATTTGGTCTTTAACACCCGGGCCCACCATCCCTAAGGTGATGTTGACCCGTTGTTAATTGAACCAACCGTCAATATGAATGCAACTCGCTATGCGCAATCCAATATGACCCCAATAATATGTGGACTCCATATTGAGGTCACTACGCATACGTCCTTACTCTTTCGAGAAGCGAAGAGCCCGATCGAAATGGCTTTTATGCAAGAGTTGTCACTTCGGACAAGCGTCTCCTACATACAATCTATGGTGACAGAACCCTTTGCCTTTACGGGAGACCATGGATGTCACTTATGTGATCATCCACCTCAAATTCAAATTTTAATTAATTATCATTAATCATATTCATATAATGAATTCTTCCAAGGGAAATACACATATATTCTTAATAGAGTGTTTTTAATTGGATATAATTAATTTAATCACATTAAATCATCTATCATTCCAAATCAATCAACAAACTTGATTGTTACTAGAAAATATGGCATTATCTCAAAGTATGTATAAATTCGAATTTTAATAATTAGAAAAATACACCATGATCTCTCATGCATTATCCCATCCCTACCTGTTGTCATGGCCAGTACTGACGGGAGTAGGACAGACCGCACACGATGCATCCTGATACCCCAACGCTACCCGACTAAACACCATATCCACCTCGGGAAAGGATAATGCCAAATTGATCATTGTGTACTTGAGATGATCATCGGGTTTTCAACCGAAATTATACCACATAGTAATAATCAAAACTATTTTGATCATAAGAAAATTTGCTAAACAAATTCCCAAATTTATTCAAGTAACATGTTTGTTGAAAGTGTATCAAGTAATCAATTGGTGATCTATATCAAATCTAATCATTTATTGGTTGAGGCAATGTCATTTAAGGGAACAATTATCATTCAAATATTTCCCAAATATTATCCATAATTATTCCATGAAATTAACCATTAATTTCACAAGTTTCTTAAATGACAATCACAAGGTTAATGACTAGGATTGCAATTTCGAGTAGTGACCCTCACTAACTAAAATTGGCATATCTCATTCATTTTAAATCTAAATCATGCAAAAACAATTTCTAAAGTTTGCTATTTTGATTTAAAACAGAACCTAGGTGATTAGTACACAATTCCTGGTGTTTTAAAATTGTAATTAACTCTTTAATTAAATCATTATTTGCCATATCTGAAACAATGGATATATGATCATTAAAAAGATCATACCTAGAGTTATGGGATTCCGAATCACGCAAACTCAAATCCCACGGTTTCTTTAATTAATGAGGAACATTATACACGTGATAGTTTCGTGGTTAAACATCTTAACAGGGGCGAAATTTATCACAAAATAGGGCTGCAAAAATTGAAATGCGATAAAATTTTTAAGAACCCTAATGAGCCCAAATCTTCCAGTGTTTATGGATCGTATCCAAAGCCACCAACCTGGCTCTGATACCACTTGAAGGATATGGAATGATCCTCAAGTGCATCACGTAAGCGTGATGATCCTATCAAATACAATCAAGAGGGACTAGTCGCACTTGTTGCACGGTGCAACGAAATTTAAAAAAATAATGATGAAACCACATGATCCAAGAACATTTCTTTGATCATTTCATCTAACCATATAAAAGATATAGGAATACCTCTTGGAGCGTGGTTGCGATTGAGCCTCTAAAGGAATATACCTCCTGTCTCATGTCTGATCCGTCGGAGCAGACGCTTGCGAGTGTGGGGATGAGTCGCGTGCCTCTCACAATCCAAGTTGTTGATCCAAGCAATGGATTTCCTGATCTCGTCTCATGAAATCAAATGCATTCTTCATGAGCAAGATGCATCAAAGAAGACAGAGATCCAAGAGTTGTCGAATCGGGAGCACAATGGCAAGGCGATGACGATAGTTTCCTTCTCTAAATGAGAGGTGACAACCACTGAAGGAGAGAAGGTAGAGGGTTGCGTGAAAATGAGAGAGAGGGAGTCGTAAATTGCGTAACTCGAAGAGAAAGGGATGCCTCTTCTTATATAGGGTTTTGGGAGTCCATGGATCCCAATCCATGGACAACACACAATCAATGGAAGAGATTGATGTGTCTTTCTTTCAACAGCTAAGATGTTGTTATAAAAACACAACATCAAATGATTTTATTTAAATTAATTTATATTGATAAATCAACATAATCAATTTCAAATTAAACCATATTTGACTAGAGATGAGATAAGGAGGAGACTTAACCTCTTTCCTTAAAAAGGGAGGACAACTGCACTTCTCCACATGGAGAGTAGTGGTCGTCCACTCCTCTTGAGTGGATTGTGTCAATCTCCTCTAATTATCATGAGATCTCATTGTCTCATGATATCTCCTTATGACTCTTGTCGTAAAAAAAATTCAGAAAAACAATTCAAAATTATCTTGTGAAAAATTTCAATCAAGCTATTGAAATTATGCGAATCTCATTCACAACCAAAAACAAATTGTAGTTATATTTTCATCAATCATTCAATGTGAATCCAATTCATATTAACAATTAATCAACAAATATTAATATCGAAAGTCTCTCCCTAATATATTATAAATTGTATTTATGATATACATGGATATTTGGATATCGATATCAACATTATCCATATCCACAATAATTAAATCCCATTTAATTACATTGGATAATCATTCTCATGCATTCAGATAATGTGAATCAAATTCACATTATTCATGATAATTAAATCACATTTAATTATCTATTTCTCAATGTTTAGATATAATTCAACTTTGGAATTATTCTTGAACTCTTCAAGAATAATGCGCTTTCTCCGCAGATACTTGGAGATAAGGATAGGGCGGTTGTATTGTTCCATATATAGTTACTTGGATATTGAGATCATGTCTCAAATACAGATCTCATGGACCTCTCATAGATGCTTGATTTAATCAAGGCCGCAAATCTAGTCTTCCATTGCATTTAAATATCATTCAGATCAATGTCCAACACTTAGACCAAGATTAGATTACTTCTCTACTGAGATGAGTGACTAAAATCCAGACCTGTTTCGTCACTCGCTCGAAATGGAAGCATCATGGTTATACAATCGTTTATGATCACATCACCCTTAGGTATTCCAAATACATGCACATCGTGCATACTGGAAGACCTATGATGAACCCGAATATATTATCAATTTTACATAGTCATCTTCAGGGTTTCATCATCAAGTTTCTTAATCTTGATCATTGGGATTTGGTATCGATCATATGCTTTCCAAACTCATATATCATACCTTAAAATTCTTGGCATGCTTCCACAGCATGACGACCATTCATGGAATTTGATCACTCCCAATACCTCATGAGTGAGCAAATATCTTTCGATTCGGAAGTGAACCTGTCTGATCCCTTTGAGAGATCATATTACTCATATACCCTTACATGCACACCAGCTTACCGATGTATAGACCTTCGTTAGGTCATCAACCTATTGGTCTGCCAAATGTACATACTCAGACATATAGCAACACATATGTCTCTCGTCATTGGATGTGTGCCTATATTATGACAGCATTCGACATAGGACTTTTATTATCTTGATCTTGCTAAGTCAACCATTTGACCTAACTAATTTGACACCTCCGAATCTATATTCCTATGCAGAGGACCTGCATCAAGAGGTCGGTCAGATATCAGCCTATATGAGAAAGGATTGACATCTCCTACTCAGGCTGGAGATCATCTCTTAATAGTCATTTGATGGTGCTTGATGAGTCCTCAATCTAACTCCTTAGACATTCATCCAAACACCATCCTCTATGATTATATTACAGAATCAAAAGTTGTATAATTATTAAGATAGCCATGGTACATAATCCTAATTGTACGGAGGAACCTTATAGTGCATTCATTCTTTTAATCTCAAAAAAAAGAGTAAAAAGAGAATCGATAACTTTTATTGATAAATCAAACATTACAGTAGCATTTATTGTAGGAATGGTTCGCCTCAGGCTCACATGGCTAATAGTTCCACCAAGGAGTTCCTTGCTCGGAGGTGAAACTTCTTCTAGGTTTATTAGCGCAAGAAGATGGGAAAATGATGAATAGGCGAGTGAAGGTGGTCAGAAGAGGAGCTAATCATCTGACCTGTGAGAATCTAAAGATGGGTAGAGGGTGGAAGAAGTGGAGAAAATTCTAGTGAATGTGTTGGGATAGTCAGAATTGGTTAACGGTGATCGGAATTCCTCCGATTGTTCGGATTGAAGGTTGATGATGGAGATCTAATCTAAGTAATTCAATGGAATCAAAATGAAAATTAAATGCAAAATCAAATCTAAAAGATCTAAGTTACCTACGGATGGAAATATAAGTGGTAATCGTCCTCGATCCGTTTCGGGTGGTGGAAAGTTAGCAACACGTCGGAGGACATCGACACATAGTTGGATCATAGATTTCTCTCAATTCCTCACGCTCCCTCCTGAAGGATGTCAACCTCTGTTTTTGATCAACACTCTAGAACTCAAGCTCGTGGAAGATATTAGGTAAAATCGGATCACACTCGTGGTGGAGGTGGAAGGGGTTACTCTAGTAGGATTTGAAATTCAAAATGAGCGTGATCAGAGGCGAGGATGGTGAATTTGTAAGGCTAACAGTGAAGAAGAATGAATTGGTTATAACTTTGGAGAAGGAATCAGGGTTAGTTAGTGATTAGGACGCATGGCAAAATTAGAGGGTAGACCAGGAAACTGACCCACATCAACAAACCCAGGTCGACCAATCAGGGCACCTGTAGAATAGGACAAATTAAGGTTAATAATAAAAAAGTCAATAAATGGTTAAATAAATGGTTTAAAAATTGAAAATTAATTACAAAATAAATAACGTAAATAAAAAATGTTACGAATAAAATGAGTCTAATTTAGGTGATTTTGAATTAATTAAATAATGTATATATAAGGGTTAAAATAAATATAAAGGGTTATTTGTAGATATATGTACCTATATATACAAGGATTAAATTTTAACTATTTGTTTATATAAATATATACATAATTTAATATTTTTTTATTTACAATATTTTACAAGGGTTTTAATGAAATTTTTATTGATTTTTGTGAATTAATGTATTAGGTTAAATAAATATGTATATGTACAATATATACATAGTGATACCTATACAATATATACATGATTTTATTTTTTGTTGATTTTTGATTTTGAAATTTTATTTGTATTTTATTTAAGTTAAATACAATATTCTATTAATTAAAAATACAAAATTCAGAAATATACATAAGAAAATAAAAAATTAAATAGTATACACAATATATATTGGTATAATGTACAATAGTACCATAATTGTCCACATTTCACACCTTATCTCTGATTTTCATGAAATCACCTCCATTTTAAAGATAATTTTATCTGGAGTGCATTGAAAATGTGTTTGATGAATTTGGAGTTTTAGTGTCGAAGATATTGATCTGGCAATACGAATTTTGCAGCTTTTTAAGAGTATTGTTATTTGCATAATATATACAAATTTGTGTTGCAATTATTTTTATTATTTGCAAAGACGTTTATTCACAATTTTCAAGAAGAAATTATTTGGATTTAAAAGAATTTGGTAATGAATAATATAAATAGAAGAATTTGTATTATAGAAAATATTTTACAAATGATGAATATATACACTTGACAAATAATTTTTAGGAAGTTTTGGTGCTTTTGGGCCTTATCAATCAGGTCAAGTCTTGCCCTTTTCTCAAGATCAGAGTCAGCATGTATCTTTTACATATATACAATCTTTATTTTCTAAATTTTTCCTCTATTTTCTTTCTTTCTTTATTTTAGGTTAAAATAGTGATAAAAATACAATATTTACATACAAATGATGGTTAGTAAAAGAATGGATTTATTTCTATTCATAGGAGTTTTGTAAGGGACTTTATGCTAAAATAAATGAATAAAGATGATGAAATACAGATTCATCATTCCTCTATGATTTACCTTTCCTAGTCCCTTAGCAAACACTTATTTGAAAAATAAGTGACTAGAAGAAAAAGAAAACGAATAATGAAAAATAAAGAACTTAGAACAAAATGGAGTATTAAACTTATCTTCATAAAATCAAAGTGTGGCACTCTGCCAGACCTTTGATTATTAGTTTGGGAGGAACCTTAGTGGGAAACGGACTTGACACTCAACCGCCTCTAGAAACCACACAACTCTGCTCATGTCTCCTCAATAGCAAAGTCAGAATAGATCAACTTATATGCAAACCCTCATGACTATGAATTTTTCTTATACAATGTAAGTGATATGTAGCTCTCCTCAGCTGAAGTGGTAAAAGTCAGTCTTCTCCAACATTGTGACCCTATTTCCCCAACCTAATAACTCTTTACTCGAGAAGTGGGGTATTCCCTTCTATGTTCAAGTACAACCAGCTCAAGAAGAGGAGGTGGAGAGAGGAATCGACCATAGCCAGTTTAGCTATCTATCCTTGGATGCATGACCTGTGTAGTCAAGTCATCCATCTGCGTGCTCATAAATATCTGACTTGGAAGGTCAAGCTTGCTTATTTGACTATACAAATGTACATACTCCGGCAATCATTTTATTTTCAATAAGGCATGTCCATTTTTTTGGAGTTTTTTACATTTTTTAATATATAAAAGATGCAACATGTACATAAGGAGTTTTACCTCTTGAGCTAGTAGACTATCCCTCTTTTAAATCTTTATTGCAACCCACAACATTCTGTCTTTAGACCTCGCTCCTACAAGACCAGGTTGGGGTAGAATGTCCACAAATGTGTGACTACCGATGTTTCCATTGGCTTATTTCTCATGTTGGCAAATCCAGCCCTCTACCACTTCAACTGAGATGCGAAAAGTGTAAAGGTAGGTGTGAAAGATAGGTCATTATCGACAAGAATCGTGTGTGTGCTCTGAAGTACTCTACTTAGTCGATTAAGATGATACTAAACTAAGTCTTGTGGTTCCTAAATAATTAAGTCTCTAGACCTAAAGAATCTCAATTCCATTTCCTATAAGGTTCCTCTGACATTAAGTGGATTAAAGTCCAACTAAGCTTCATTCTTCATCTTTATTATAGACTACTTTAAGTATCAATATCATTCTGAAAAATGCACATGCAAATACAAGAAGCATATACAAAACATTTTTTTTGAATGAAATATAAAATAAAAGAACAAACTTTTTGAAAAAGTTTTCCAAAGAATTTTCGCAAATTTATGATTTTTAAGCATTATTTTAAATAAAGAAAGAGGGTTAGTAAATTGAAATAGATGAGTATAGACTTCAAGAATTATACAAATTTTATACAATATTTTACAAGAAGATTTTATGTACAAGTTTTATAAAAGAATTTTATACACAACAAAAAATTTTATTTACAGGAGGAGAAGTGATTATGTAATTTATACAAACATGGTTTTTATAAATACACACATATCCCATAATTTATATCCTACGTGATAAAATGATTTTACAAAAAAAATTACAAACCTTTTTTAAAACATTTTACAAAAGATTTTTTAAACATTTTTCAAAACATTTTGCAAAGGTTTTTTTAAAAAATGTTTTACAAATATTTTTGCTAACAATTTTACAAACATTTTTACAAATCATTTTACAAACAATTTTACAAACATGTGTTTGCAAATAATTTGCTTTCAAAAATTTTACAAACTTTTGTATAGTATACTTAGATTTGATACAGAAAATAATTTTTCAAATATTTTACAAACAAAAGATTTTTATGAACAATTTTGCAAAGAATTGTATAAAAATAGCTTTACAAAATTTTTATAAACATTTTTACAAATAGTTTTACAAACAATTGTACAAAATGTTTTTTGTAAATATTTTACAAACTATTTTTACAAACATTTTTCAAAAGATTTTTGCAAATCATTTACAAATCACTTTTCAAAACATTTTTTATGAAAATAATAATAGCCATATTATTAATACAAGTACGAGTTATGGCTAAATTATATATACAATATATACGACACACCCCTATGCTTATCTCGAACTATGTCCTCATAGTGACCAAAGAGCTACAAAGGAAGACACAACTCGTGCTAAGTGTAGACAAGTGAAAAGAATCCTATACAATAACAACTCAAAGAATAGATAAAAAGAATAGAAGTCGGTGATCCCCCCTATACTTAGGATCAAAAAATCCTTAGTATAGAAGATTGCACACACAGGAAAAACGAGGAAGAGAATGAACACACTCAATGACTCAATTCATCCTCCCATATACGTAGGGTAGAAGATCCCTATCTATAGAAAAAGAATATCAATAAGCTGAGGGACAAGAGATAGAATGAAGGAAGTAAATGAAAACAGAAACATAAAAGAGACAGAATGAACAACATCACCCCCTCATATTATGGTAAAGTCTCCCTAAGTATATGCAACAACAAGAGTAAAGAAACGGAACGAAAATGGAACAACTAAAATCATTCACCACCCTATACTTAGTATAGAGTACATCCTAATTATAGCATATACACATGGACAAAGGTGAAAATAAAAATATAAGACATAAGAATAAAATGAAAAGATATATAAAAGAGAAAATCATCTCATGTATCAGACGTGGAAGACATCAAAAAGTCATTTTCTGATACCACAGATATAGAATCAACCATGGAAAGGAATGTATCATGATCTGGATATGGCTTCAGCAATTATCCATTCACAACAAATGGTTGTGCGTTAGATGACATCCCAGGTAAGAGAATACTACCATTGTCACACATAGCTCTCAAAATGAACGGTCCTGACAATTTATTCTTAAATTTCCTTGGAAAAAACTTCAATTTAGCATCAAACCAAACTTTTTGATCAGCAGAGAAAGTCTTCCTTCTAATGTGTCTATTATGCCAACACTTGACTTTTTCCTTATACATGAGTGAGTTGTCGTATAAAAAATCTTGGAATTCTAGCAATTTTTTCATATCTAACATCCTGTTTCTCATAATCCAAATTGCATACATGGAGTGCCCATAAAGATTTCTGAATTAATTCAACTAGCAGGTGGCAAGGCTTTCCATACTCCAATCTGTAGGGAGACATACCCAATGGAGACTTGTATGTCGTCCGATAAGCCATAGAACTTAGTCAAGCATCTGGGACTAGTTCTTCCTATCTGTATGTACAAGTTCTTACAGTATCATCTTTATATCCCTCTTTGAAATATCAGCCAAGACATTAGTTTGTGGGTGGTAAAGAGATACAACACTATGCTTAACGACATACTCCTCCACAAGCTTCTTGACTTCTCTCTTATAGAAATGGCTTCCCCCATCTGAAGTGAGTATTTTTGGAATCCTGAACATCGCAATAATATGGTCCTTAATAAAAAAAACACATCGTATGACTATTAGTAGATCGGGTGGGGATAGACTCCACTCATCAATTAACGTAAACCACGGCAAGAATGATGTAATGAAATCCCTGACTGGCAAGAAATGGGCCCTTGAAGTCTATGCTCCAAGCATCCAAAACATTTGAAATGTAGATTTATATCTGGCAGATGGTATCTTTGGAACCAATGGTTCCTCCCATCTTCTCACAGTCAATACAACCTCGAACATACTATGTAGAATCCTTTAATAAAGTTGGCCACCATAGGTTGCTCTGTAAAACCTTAGCTATTGTGCACTTCCTCGAATGATGCCCACCAAACTATAATTGTTACAGTGCTCAAGTAAGCTGGTGTATTCCTCTTGAGGAATGCAATTTCTCTACATCCTCATGAAATAGATACAGAACCTTCCATTCGTAAAAATGTATCTTTGACAGGAATCTGTCTACCTTGTGCTTTAGCCAATCTTGTGGAACTTTCTTGGAAATAAGATAGCTCACAATATCAGCATACCATGGGAGTGAGTCCACAGATAAAATGGTCTCATCAGGAAAGGTTTTTGATATGGGAAGAATAGTCTCCTCAGGAGTCTCTACATCTATAATGCGGGAAAGGTGATATGCCACAGCATTCTTCACTCTAGGCTAATCTCGAATCTCTAAATAAAACTCATGGAGAAGAAGGATCCATCTAATAAGATGTGGTTTAGCATCCTTCTTTTCCTATAGGTATCATATCGTAGTATGATTCGTGTATACATTTATGTGTGAACCAAGGAGGTAGAATCTGAACTTCTCTAACATGAACACCACTGCTAACAACTCCTTCTCTATGACTGCGTAATAACATTGGGCCTCATCCAGATTCTTGCTAGCATAGTATTTATAAAATGGTATCCCATCCCCCTCTGCCCTAGAACAGCTCGAACTGCATAATGTGATGTGTCCGTCAGGATCTTGATTGGGAGAGACCAATCAGGTGGTTATAGGACAGGAACACTAGTAACCGTTTCTTTCATATTCTGAAATGAAAGGATGACTTTCTCATATACAGCAAACTCACTCTCCTTGCACATTAACTTAGTCAATGATCTAGCGATCTTGTTGAAGTCCATAATGAATTGCCTATAGAATCCATCGTGTCCTATGAATGACCTCAACTGCTTCAAATTCTGTGGTGGCTCAAGTTTAGAGATCACATCAATCTTAGTCGGGTCAACCTCCATACCATGTTTGTAGATTACGGGCCCAATACAATCCCATTAGTCACAATGAAGTGACTCTTCTCCCACGAGAGCACTAGGTTTCCCTCACAGCAACATTGAATTACTCGGTCTAAATGAACAAGACATGTGTGAAAACTATCCCCATAGATCGGGAAATCATCCATGAAGACCTATAGAAAACTACCCATCATGTCAAAAAAACAGCCAACAAACGCCTTTGTAATGTAGTGTGGGCATTACACAATCCAAGGGCATCCGTCTAAAGGAATAGGTGCCAAACTAACAAGTTAAAGTAATTTTCTCCTGATCCTCGGGAGTGATAGCAACCTGGTTATACCTCGAGTACCCATCCAAGAAACAAAGAAGTCTTTCCCTACCAACCTCTCAATAATCTGATCAATAAAGGGCAGTGGAAAGTGATCTTTCTTGGTAGTTGCATTCAGGAATCGATAATCTACACAGGCATGCAATGAAGTAGGTACACAGGTCGGAATCACCTCACCACGGTCATTCTTCATGATAGCAATCACAAATTTTTTCAAAACCACATGTAAAGGACCGACCCACTTGGAATTCGAAATGGGAAGAATAAAGCCAGCATCACACCATTTCCTGATCTCTTTCATGACAACATCTTGGAAACTTGGATTGATGCATCTCTTACACTCACGGGAGGGTTTGTTGTCATCCTCTAAGTAGATATGATGCAAGCACAAAGTTGGGCTAATCCCATAGAAATCCGAAATATTCCATCCAATGGCCTTGCGGTTTCTCTCAAGAACCTCTAGCATGTGAGTTCTTGTTCTTCCGTCAACTGCGAGCTGAGGATGATCAGAAACATTTGGAAGGGGGAGGGGCTCACAAGGAAGGCATACTTCAACGTAGATGGTAAAACCTTAAGCTCATGTATGGTTCGAATCGGCTCTATGACAACCTCCGCAGCTGTTCTAGTAGATGGTATATGATCTGTACTTTCTAAATTATCCACCATGGCTTATGACAGCTCAACAAGTAAAATCTCAGAAAAATCTGCAACAAATGATCTCTGCTCAGAAAGGAATAGCTAATCAAGCTGTTCAGAATCCTCAACAACAATCGTAGGAATCGTAATAGAAGGTCTCTCATCAGTAATCATAGAAAAGGAATGTGTCACATGTATCTCAGAATGTACTTTAATGTCACAAAATGATCCAAAAAAATAGCTCAAACTATCCATCAATAAACAACTCCATCTGATCAATAAGGGAACTCATGTCAATTGTGCTTTCCAAGGATCCCTTCTTAGAAAGGAATTCCTGGGTATACATGAAATCAATTAAAAGATCTGTCTCTCTAAACACAACAAGAAAATAATAGTCCTCAGGATCTTGTCAAATTAGCTCTCTCTCATCTCTTGTTGATGGTGGCGGCAACGTCCTAGGATCAGGGATCATCTCAATTTTCACCTTGTCACTATGGGAGTGAAAGATGATCTCTCCAGTACCATAATCAATTGTCGCTTCAGATGTTCAAAGGAATGGCTGACCTAGTATAATCGTTGTATGAAATAACAATGTATAGGTATCCATATCCATGACAACAAAATCAACTGGAAATATCAATCCTTGCACCGTTACAGTAAGAGGCCCCAACCCAAACTTAGTGAATAGCGAGGATGGCATGAAACTGATGGATGATCCACTATCGAGAAGTGTACAATCAAATTCTTGATCAAATATGTGGCAACGGATGTGAGGTGCTCCCTTATCTTTCTTTTAAGAGGAAGGTTACTACTGATGGAATGAACTGTTGGCATGATCAAGATGTGCTTCTCTGTCTTCTTACATATATTATGCTTTGGTTGACTCTTTTTAGTGCACGCTTCTTTCATTCCTTTTTTCATTGTAGGCATGTACTCCTTGGCCTTAAGGAGTGGCATCTCTAGAAAGATATTTTGAAGGATAATATAAGGAAATTTTTTATTTTTGAATTTTCTTTATTTTTTCAATGCAAAAGGAAATGACACAGAATAGGAAGAAACATTCAAATGCATATTCCACTTATTCAATAGAACCTCATATACAATTGAACAACCAGAATCATTTAGTAAGAGGTTATCCTAAAAGGGGTTTGAAGAAATAAAAAAAACAAGATGGGTTGTTGTTGTTGGTGTAGAAGGAGATTCCACGACAGGTGTGTACTCCTTCTGTGCTTACTGCGAATTGCGTCTCTCTTTGAATAAGGAAGGTGGCGGAGGTGAAGAAGATGGTGTAACTTCAGGATCTAGTGCTGCTACATTGGACCTCTGCTCTGCTAGTGAAGAAGATGATGATGTCGGTGAAGCTCTCTCAGTAGCTCTTTCCAATCCTAAGTGGTGTGCAAGCAATTGCAATCTCCTACCGCTCCTGAGATGAATGACGTCAGATAAACATGTATTGTCAAGGGCCATACCTATGTTGGGTGTGGATGCATTATGGGCTACCTGCTCCTTCCGTATAAAATTATTAGGAATGACTTCGACCTATGATGGAATTATATGCAAGGTCGAAGGCAATCCTAACAATTTCATACACATGGCAATCCTAACAATATGAATCAATGGCCTCATCCTTATTGAAGTGATGATGCCCATAAGTGGCATCTGCCAGCGTCTGGTTTTCTATGCTCAATCCACCAAAAATGTTTTGTACAAGGCTCGTCTTTGGAATGTCATGATGGAGGAACTTCTTCATCAAGTCTTTGAATCTTTCCCAGGCCTCGTGAATAGACTCATGAGACATCTGTGAGAAGTTGGCAATCAACGATCTCATTTGATTGAGACGTCTGAGTGGGTAATACTTGTTCAGGAAAGTGGACCTCAACTATTCTCAAGTAGTGACAACCCTTCCCTAATTGTTAATCAAGTATAAAGACTTGCCCATGAGACTAAACGGGAAGGCTGACATCTTCACTACCTTTAATGGTTCATTCAGGTAGTGTATAGTTCCTTAAATGTGATCGAACTATTGGAGGTGCACATATGGTTCCTCATTTATGTGTCCGTGGAATATTGGGAGTAGTGGCAAAATAGTGGGCTTAAGCTAAAAATGCCTATGAATCGCAGGAATTCTAGTCCATAAGTTGGTTTGTTTGGCTCTTGGATTATAGGCATCCTTCAATATGAGCTTAGCCGCTAGCTCAAATAACTGATCATCTCCCCCATTCCCACCTCATCTAGGGTTTCTATCCTCCTCTCTTGACGCTTGTTTGTCTTGATGATGAATCTCCATTTCATCACCTTTATTCTATCATTTCGGCCTTTAACCCTAGTAAATGCATGTAAATACCTCTAGTTTGCATAATTTAACATTCACTCATTGTTGTATAAATATTATATAAAATATTGTTTTTAATGCCCAAATTATAGAATAAAGAAAAGAAAAGAAAAGAAATATCAAAGATATTTTATGACCCTAAATCCCTAGACCTAGGCATCTCGATGACTAGGTCGACAAGGAATAAAGTAGGGGGAGATAAGGGTCAAAAATACAAATAAAATCCCTTTTATTTATTCATTTTTTATTCATTTTTGGGACCCATTTTATTTTTTACTTTTTAAACATCTAATAAAGAAAGTTTGTACATGAAAGTTATAGATAATAAAAAATAGAAAATAAAAAAAATTGATTTCATTCAAAATTAATATACATAATAAAAGTTACAATCTAAATAAGATTCTAAAATCCTAACTTCCCAGACCCATATCTTTCAAATAAAAACTCAAAATATGTCAAAACCACCTTTAATTGTTTATAACTTTTAATATGTTATTTAATGAAGGTGTTTTCATATTTTTTGGAGTTCAGGTGTGAAAGTTAGGTTTTAGACCCCTATTGTATAGTATACTCGATTAAAATATTCATTTTATTTATTCTTTATTCTTTTTATGATTTTATGTTTTTATAATTTCGTAAATATTATTTATTGTATATGTTCATATTAAAACTAAAATAACACCATTAATAAAACACAAAAATAAAATATGTATTTAAAATTCATAGATGAAATACCTACAACTATACTTATACAAATTATATACCTATTTATTTAAGTGTATATATTATATCAGAAAAATATACTAAAAATATATTTATGTATATAAAAAAAGTTATAATTATATATAATAATATAATAAAATAATAAAATCAAAAATACAAAATAAAAATAGAAGACATTAAAACGTAGATAAATATACATATAAATGGAACCCTAAAATGTAGCTTGTAATTATATACCTCTAAAAAATAAATAAAAATCATAATAAAATAATATTGAAAATAATAAACATTTTTTGTTTTATAACTTAAAAATAATAAAATCATTTATTATTTTTTATCGATTTTCTAATATTTTCCAGGCCACTTTTTCCTAGTCGGTCCACGTGGATCAACCAGGTGGCGAGGAGGGTTGACTCCGGACAACTCCTTTGACCCGCCTTGTAGCCTTTGTCAGACTAATTTTCTTCCTCGATTCTCGATTTTTTGGAGCTCGCTCCTTGCATCTTTTGAGATCGAAGTCTTCAGGACTTTTGTTCCCCGTTCACTGGTTATAGACGCCCAAGCATCATCTGGGGCTATGTATCGCTGAATCGAGCTGTGTCCCTTAATCTTCCCATCGTCTTGGTCATCCTCTACATAAAACCTGATTCCTTCTTCTCGAATTTGAACCCCTTAGACCATACTTGGACCTTCCTCCTTTGCTCTGGATCGACTCCTGTGACAGAGGAGCCTCCAACAACTTCGAGCGAGCTCTGACGACGTCTTGGGTGGCTTCCGCCACCACCTTTGGCCGCCATGGTTAAGGTCCGCTTCCCGGTCGTGGTCGGTGAGGTAACCCTCATTTTTATTTCATTTCTTAGCTTAGTCTTAGCCTTGGGTTCAATTATTGTGTTTATTTTTTTATTTTTTATCGCTCGATTGGCATATCTTCGTCTTTTTTAGTTTGTCGGAGCAGAGCTCCGTTGAACCCCATTCACCATTCCCTCGCATGTCCTCGACCCACTAGCGCCCTCACTCCCTTTCCCTTACATTTTTATACGTGCCTCTCCACCCAACTCAACCAGATCGACCTCCGATCTGGAGTTGGGTGCTCTAACTCAGCTGCCTCACCGGAACACTGTCACCCGAGCCACCCGCACATACGCCATCGCCAATAAGAGGCCCCATACCTCCTTTTCTTGTGCTTTCTTTACTTACAGGTACTGGAGGCTTGAGACCCCTGTTGTGGTCGATTTTTATATAGAAATCAGGTACCTTGAAGGTTCTTTCTTCCTAGACCTCGATGGACCTCTATAGTGCTCCAAGTACCATATTGATGGTGTCATTAGCCAGGTAACCTCATTAGGAGTCTTTTGCACCTCGTCGGGAGGCGAAACATTATCAGAGTCGCGGGAGATGGGAGATCAATGCTCGTTGAGGCCCATGCTGAAGCAGTGATTCCAGGACAGTTCCCCACCATTCGATCTTGGTCTGTTCTTCGTGCGAAGCAGCGACCGTCGGATGAAGTGAAGCCTCCACCGTTGATCTTCCGTTGAGGATCTAATCTTGGCCATATGACATGAACCATCAACGGTTGCTTCCAGAGCGACGCGTGGCATAAGTGAAACGATCGCAACCGTTGACCCACGTGCTTTGTTGGGCATTTTGCAATATACACCCGACGATTTTTTATTTACTATTTAGCGCTAAAAATTTCCTTTGTCGTTGTATTATTTAATATAGTTTGCATTAAGGCCCCTAGATTACCGTTATTTGCATTCTGGTCCCTACTAGCATGTCTTACGTGTATCTACACATGAGGTTGGCAATTTTGCAGCAGACCCCTCGTGGGTCTTGGATTTTTTAATAGCTCCAGAATCATTTTATTCCAAAAGTAATCTTTTGTGAAAATTACATCTTTGCCCTTGTACTTAATTATAATTACAAAAATGCCCTCGTTTGGTTGTAGTTTCACTTTGTTGTCTCCATTTATTTTAAAATAGCTATTTTTCTAAAAAAAATCCACAAAAATATTTGCTTGCTTCTAATTACACAACTTTCATGCACATATTTTATTTTGCAATTTTAGGACTTTTTATAATATATTAAAAAAATAGCCCTTTTTGTCCCTATTTACAATAGGAAATCCATAAAAAATAGAACAGGTTTTTGAAAAAATCCAAAAAATGGATTTTGTATTTATTTATGTATTTTACAACTTCAGACCTAAAATCATTACAATTTAGAAAACAAAACACATAAAATTGAAAAACCCCTAAAACCTTTATAAAATATATAAGAAATTAATAAAATCTCAAAAAATATATTTTCCAATTAAAAATTTTATTTACAACATTATCTTTCTATTAAAATTGATTTGGAAAATTTCGTACTCCATTTTCAATTTTTAATTTCTATTTCAATTATGTCTATTTAATTAAACTATAATTTAGGGTATTTTTACTTTAAAATATATAAAAATTAGCAAAAACTAAAAAAAATCTCAAAAATAGTAAAAAAATATTTAAAACCCAAAAAGATTTTATTTTCTTTATTTTAACTATTATTATTATTATTAATTGTACCTACACTAGCTTACATTGTATATATACTCTTATATATGGCTATGTTATATATTATAAAAAAGAAAATATAGAAAATATATAACAAAAAAAAACATAAAATAAAATAAAAAATAAAATACCAAAATATAAAACAAATATAAAATAAAAAATTTAAAATAAAAAATCTACAAAAAACAAATATAGAAAAAAGAGTCACAATCACATTTTTGCGCTTCACAACCCGATCTATCTTGTTTGTTCCTTGTGTCCGACACTCTACACACTTGCACTATACACACATTTTGTAGATTTAAATAAAATAAATTTTAACTCCCCTTTTACTTTTCATTGCTTGATCATAATTGTGGACTAATTGTTGATAAATTAAGGTTACTTGAGGGTCGCCACATCAATTGTGTCTCCGCCCTGCGTGAGACATATTTAGACCCGCGAAAAATCTTAGCTATCAAATGGCGCCATTACTAGGGAGCAACACCTCGTAGATTGGTTTTGATTGATTGTTATTTATTTGTCTATTTTTGCTTCATTTATTTTCTTAGTTATTTAATATTATTGTTGAACTATCTAACCATTCTCCTTGTTTGGATTTGTGTCAGGAACGCAGATCATTCGAGGAGCTCTCTTAGGAGTGCCTGCACACCCACGTGAGGTGACTCCTCTTTTTGACCTAGTTGTCAGATAGGACTTGGAGCAAAGGAGGACTTGGAGATTTTTGGAGACAAAGCTTCACTTTGCATTTTATTTTTACTTATTTTATTTATTATTGTAGTAATTTGAAGTGCGAAAGAGATACATAATTGTAATATTCAGGACACTCTCATGACTCTACTTCACACTTCATGAGGTCTAGTACCCGGGGAATTGTTTCCTTGGGGGCCTCGTCACCTTTTTCGCAGTTTTTCACCTTTCTTTTATTTTATTTTCCTATTTTCGATTTTCCTTATTTTGTGTCATTAATCCCTAGTTGTAGGAGTTACTTGACGATAGATTAAGACCAAACACATAATTACCATTGCATGCACCTATAGTATCATTTAGTTTTAGTCAAATATGTAAATTGCTATCTATTTGGATTTGAGATCAAGTGTTGAGAGAAGTGCTATACAACGCTTGCGGGATCCGTTGTGGCGGACACTAATGCACTTCTGAGACCGAACTTTTAGATCTCACTCCTAGATATTTAGAATATTATTCCTCATGTTAATAACAATTTCTCATCTAAGGCGATTTCATCGGCTTGCATTGCATATAGTTAGGTTTCAATTCTGCTTAGCATCCTTGCTTGTAGAGAGCTAGAGATAAGGTTATCATTTACGCTTTATGCATGTATTATTGATTTTCTGCTTGCATTGCTTTTTCGACTCTCTCCCTCTTATTTTGATCACTTAGGTTCTAAAAGGAATTGACTCCTTGTTAAGCACGTGCATTTCTTATTAAAAACCAAAAAAAAGTGATAATAATAAAATTAGGACTATTGACATTACTCGACCCTAAAATCAACTAAAAAGAAAAATATTTGTGTTGGTGCGATTAATCCCCTCATTGTCTTTGTTTTAATTTCTCATGTACACACTAAGGAGTAGTGCCCAAATCCCATCAAGCCTTCCTATGTGTTTGTACAGATTTTGACTTCTTACCTGACTCTAAAACATATAAGATAAAAAGACCGAACTTTCAGGGTCTTCACCGAGTTGAGTAGGTGAATTGAGGGGTTTGTTTTGTGTGTATTTGTTTGTGTTTGTTTGTGTGTATCCTCGATCTCTTTGCGCATTTGTGCCTTTCTTATCAGTTCTTTTGACTTGACCATCGTGCTCTCCCAATCATTTTCCTTTTGTTTCGAGATGGCTGATTGGAGCGCTTTTTATCCAGACTTCACGGATCCCTTGTACACTATAGTCGGTCCACCTCCATTTTTCCGGGAGGATTTTGCTCTAGATTTATGTACATATCCACCTCAGCCACAGTGTTAGGACTCGGATTTTGTCTACCTCCAATTTCATATTTCCCATATTCACATTTTCCACCTTCACATCCACCCAAGATATGTTCGAGTCACCTTTCATGATTTCCATACTTGAGACCTTGTCCCAGTTCATGGAGCATATGAATTCGAGGATCGACGACCTCACCCACCTAAATAAGAGCCACATTGATGCTTCACGATCTGACGATATGGATTCACTTGTGAATTTTCATACGAGCTTGCAACCGCCTAAAATACAAAAAAATCAAAATTTGAAAATCCAAAAATAATTCAGGAGACACATGATCGATTCAGACCATTCATTAGTTGAACTATCTCTACTTATGATCACACTCTCCTTGACGGTGGTGCTTTGATTAGTATCATGCCCTTCTCACCGGTACACTCTCTTCACTTAGGGCCTCTCAAGAAAACAAGGATGATTGTTCAATTTGCTAATGGATCTATAAAGAGGTATGGGTCTATTCTAGAGAACACCATCATTTCAATTGAAGGCGTGAGCTACATCGTTGATTTGGTTGTATTGCATATGGAGACCTCCATTATGGAGCATTCTCCAATTATCCTAGGATGACCCTTTCTCCCCTTTGCCAGAGTTGTTATTGATTACAGATCAGGAGAGATTCACTTTCGTCTTGTTTATGGAAGCGAGGTGATCATCATTACACCCACTGCCGATTAGACACCTACACCTGATGCACTTACACCTATCTTGGCTGACACTGAAGACTATGACCTTGATGAGACTATCAGTGATTTTTGCTCTTTGTTGGATTCCATTGAGACCCGAGAGTTCCTCCCTGTGGAGGAATATTGGGAAAGCATAGACCTTGGAGTTCCTTCATCTAGTACTAGCAATGTTTTGATGACATCCGTAGGATTTACACGATTGACACCATTGAGCGGAGGGCAGATATTGATGAGACTAAAGGTTGAATTTGATCTTGTTGCTTTTATCCAGTCATTCAAGCCTTTTAATGAGAATGATGATCCAGTTGATACTGTTGAGGACGAACATGACTCGACTAATTCCACATATGAGTTCGTTCCTTTTGGTTTTGATGTAAGAGAGACTTTACATGATGACCTTGACTTTACTTCTTCCAATGATGAGTTCGCCCCTTTTCACATTGACATATGTGAGACACCCAAGGTCGGACCTAGCTATACTTCTTCCACTGACCCTGATGTGCCTTTTCACTCTACGACTGCTGAGGATCTTCACCAGGTCGATCCTGATCAGCTTCTGTTCATTGTGGACCCTGATATCGACCTCCACCTTGTCAGATCCATTCCTCGGCAGTCCCGCAAGAAGGTTCACTTTCAACATTCTTGAACTTTGTACATCCTGTCATCTCGTATGTTCACATTCATTTTCTTCCGTACATATCCCGTGTCACTCATCCACCCCATTCTCGTGTGTGCCTTGCTTAGGATGTACTTTGTCCTAAGTATGGGGGGTAGATGAACTGAGTGTTCATTCTTCGTTCTGTTTCATCACTCTTGTTGTTGCCTATACTTAGGGATATTTTACCATAAGTATAGGGATAGTGATGCGTACATTCTTCAAATTCTTCTTCCATCTTCATCTCTCTTTTCTTCCATTCTTATTTTCCTTTTCATTTTTTTCGACCGAAAAGTTGTCTCCCCTTTGTGTCAGTATTCTATACATAGGACATACTTTGTTCTAAGTATAGGAGGGTATGCACCATGAGTTTTTTCATTCTTTGATCCTCTCCAGTGTCTCTTCATCATTTCTATACTTAGGGATATATTATCCTATGTATAGAAAGAGACAGTCTGGGTACGATCTGTTTATTCCCACCCTGGATCCTCCCTATTTTGTGTATAGTCTGCTATACTTAGGATTATTTGATCTTAAGTATAGGGGAATGATCGACTTCTCATTCGTTCATCCATTCCGTATTCATTTATTCTGCAGACTTCTCTATACTCAATACGAGTTATTTCTTCTCTTTTTCTCTCTGATCTATGAGGAAATAACTCAAGCTAAGTATGGGGGTCGTATATAATCTGTATATACTATAGCAATAACGCGTAATTTCGTATTTTTGTAATAATATTTATGGATAAAATACTATCTAAAACACCCAATAAATTCATTAAAATCACTTAATAAAAAGGTGTGCATTTTTCCTCAAAAAATCTTTTTATTTACTAATTAATAAATCAGGTTAAAAGATTTTCTGTAAAATGTTTGAAAAATAGCTTGAAAAATGTTTTGAAAAATCTTTTAAAAACTATTTGGAAAACATTTTGTTATATATTTTCAACCTTTGTAAAATTATTTTGGTTTGTAAAAAATTATTTTCTGTGTGAAATAAAATGTTTGAAAAACTATTTGAAAATGGTTTGGGGAAATGGTTACAAAAATATTTCGATAAATCTATATATACTGTTTGGAAAAACCTTTGCAAAATAATTTTCAAATGTGTGTAAATGTTTCTAAAAAATTGTTTCTAAAAAATATTTGGGACTATAGTTTTTAAATTATTTGTAAAATCCATTTCAAATAAGTTTGAGGAATATATATCACATCAAAATTCTTTATTAATTGTATATAATTAGATATAAAATTGATCACTTAACCCTTGTGAATTCTTAAAAACCCTAATTCTTGTATATATAAGATGCATCCCTGTGTAAATATTGGTACCTAGTTTTCATCCAAAAACTTTTGTTTTCTAAAAATACCAAAAATATTTGCATAATTGAAAATACAAAAATATTTGCAAAATATTTTTAAAAAATACCAAAAAATGCATGTGCATCATCTTTTTTAAAAATACATAAAAAGTTCAAAAGTTTGAAAATTTCATCACAAAAAAATATTTTCTGCATTGTGCATAGCATTCGTCATTTTCAGATTGAGTTTGACAATTGAACAAGCCTAAGTAAAATGTGAAGATTGGAGCTTGGTTGGACTTTAAATCTACCTAATCGCAAGAACTTTATAGGAGTTGGAATTGAGTTACTTCAGGTCTAGTTTACTTAATTGTTTAAGAATTGTGAGACTTGGTTCAATGGAGTTGGCTGCCTAAGTAGAGTATTTCGGAGCACACGCACGACTCCTTGTGATAATGACTAACTTGGACAACCTACATCCTTCACTTTGCTCAACTCAGTTGGAGTGGTGAGTGATAACCGCCCCGCACCCTATGTTAATTTGGTCAAATTAATGTCCAAATTAATGTATGTGATTTGTTGTAGTCGGATACGAGGGGTTAATCAAAAACCACTTAACGTTTAATGTGAAGTTAATTTTAAGCGGCATTTTTTTTACTTGGTGGAAGTCCAAGGTCGATCTCAGGGAGGCATCTGTCTCCTTAGGTGAATTAGAGCAATTTTTCAAGTGTTGATGTTCGAGAAAGAATTTTTTTTGGTCTTTTTAGTTTTCATGCAGACATATGCAGACAAGGCGAGCCAATTTAACGTTTGATTTAAATGATGTATCAAATGAAGTCCAAAAATAATGAAAATTGGCCAGATGATTATAAGCAGACAGAGTAATTTTCAATATTTAATTTTTAATAAATATCAAATCACAATTTTTTCAAGAACTAAAATTATCCTAGGTGGGTCTAATGATAAGGGACCTAGGAAAATTAACAGGACTTAAATTTACTATGAAATGAATTAATTAAAATTAATTTAAGAAAATCACTAAACTATTTATTTAGGCCTCGATATGCGTGCAAATGCTATGAAATTTTTATGGTGTGTTAGAAATGATGTCCTTAGGCTACTGTGATTTTTTGATAATTTTTGAAGGCACAGATAATTAATTAAAAATCAAAAGGCATCACTGGGCAAAATATGTCAACAATGAACCAATTAATTCATTAATAATTCAAATAAACCTACAAAAATCAGACACGTGTACTAACAGATGGAGGACAAAATTTCCAACAACATGCAATTTTTAGAATCTCAAAATGATGAAAAATGTATTCTAGGGACACGTGCAAACACAGGGGTGTGAATGCAATACTGGAAATTAAACTTTCAATAAATAAATATGCTGACAGGGACTAAAATGCAATTACCGATAATATGGTGGACTCTTATGCAATTTCTCCACGGGACACGTGCTCCTCACGTGGGGTCTACTTCACAGGGACCTCTTTGTAATTTCGGAAAGCTTCAGGGGCTTCTGTACAATTAACCTAGGCCGCACGTGCTCCTCACGTGGGCGACCTAGGTTCGGAGGGCGTCGGAGGCTCGGATCGAGGCTCGGGTCCTCTGGAGGTTCGGACGACGGCTCGGTGCAGCCTCGGGTCGCCCGAGCCTAGGCTTGGAGGCCGAGGCTCGGACTCGTCTACGTGACGGCCTGAAGACCCTCGGATCAAGATGGATCCAAGGGATGTCGATGAAGACGCGTCGCAACTGGAGAGCCGTCCGATCAGAGGCGCGATTAACGGTCGGGGACAGGCGCGGTGATGAAACACGTGGCGGGATGAGGACCGTTCGATCGGACGATCGAACGGCTGCTGCTGCTTCGTCTCGAACGGGCCTCCGCCACCTGCGGAGGAGAAGGCGGATCTTCGGCGTCGATGGGGTTGCTCCGTCGAGGTCGCTAGGCGTCAATGGAGCTCTTTGTATGCTCCCGAGTATCTCGGAAGATGCACGGTCGTGCAGCGAAGCTTCCGGCGGGCTCAGGGGCTGCGGAGGCATGCTGGAGCTCGCTGGAGACGAAGCTCGAAGAGACCTCCGGTGAGACTCCGGCCAGTGAAGGGACGAGAACCTGCAGGGGTTAGACGAAGTAGCCGAAGCGTGCAAGTGTTCGTGGTGAAGTATGGCGTGATCGGCGAGGCCTACAGTGGAGTGAGGTGGTCCGGCGAGTGAGCTCCAGCCAAATGGCGGAGCTGTTGGTCAGAGGAAAGTGAAACGTGTCGTCGGAGTGTGCGGAAGGTACCGCGAGGATCGGAGCTCCGACACGAAGCTCGTCGAGGTGATTTGGAGGCGAGAAGGTGGTCAGTGACGGCGAATAAAAACGGAGAAAAAAGCAAGAAAATGGAGAAGAAGATCGGAGGACAATGGAGGGAGTTACCTGGGGAATGGGGCTCAGCTTTGAGCTCCGGGTCGTCGCTCAAGGGATCGGTAGGGTCCCGAGCTCGGGCAGCTGCTCGAGGGAGGCTGCAGCACGGCGGTGGCGGCCGTGGATCTCGCCGGAGTCGATTCTCCTTCTTCGCTCAACGATTTACCTAATTGCTGTCACCAACTGGTAGGTCGGAGCTCAGGGAAGCTCACTGGAGTGGCGGATGGGGGTGAACGGTGCCGGTGGTGGCGTATTTATAAGGCGAAGAAGGTGGGTTGGCTGGTGGAGTGGCAAGGTTGGTGGTCGTCGTGGGGCGAGTATGGTGGAGATGGTGGAGCTTGAGGGAGCTGGCGAGGGAGAGGGACGAGTGGGTGACGTCGTGGGGGGGTCAGCGGCCGGAGGAGTTGGCTGACGTGTGACCAAAAATAGGAAGGGGGCGCCCCTCCCGCAAGGCAAGGGACGTGGGGGAGAGGGGCGCCTGGAGGTAGGAGACGAGGTCCTCACCGTTGGATCATGTGATTTAACGGTGGAGATCAGAGCGTGGTGAGCGGGTATGATTAGATCTGGGGCGCCAAGATGATAGGTTATGAGGGAGCCACGTGGCGCGTTGTGGCGAGGCGCGAGCGGGCGGTTTAGATGAGAGGGTGGAGTTGATCTGAGGGTCGAGACTCGTCGGAAGAGGGCGGCTGCGATGAGAGGATCGGGGACCTGATCAGGCGGCGCAGATGCTTCCACGTGGAAGGCTGAGAGCGCGGCGCTAAGGGACGGTGGAGATGAAGTGTGGGGCGAATCTGATGGCTGGGAGATGGTCAGGTACGTGGAAAGGCATGGGCCGTTGGATCTGAAGCGAGATCCAACGGCGGAAGGCGCGGGCGGATGAGGCGATGGGCAGCGGGCCGTGTGGCGCAACCAGAGGGCGCCACGTGGCCTGCTGTGAATGGCTGGAGGAAGAAACACGTGTAGAGAGAAGAGGAAGCCGAATTTGGAAAAACTCAAAACATGAAAGTTGTAGATCTTGATGAGATCTACAAGTTTCATGTTGACCAAAGATGGAGATGAGGTCAAATATGATACATAAATATAAGGATACATAAATATACATATGTAGTATACAAAATGGTCCAAAAACCCAAGTTTCTCATACAAGCTCCAATTTCAATGAAATTAGTCTCATTTTGAAGGTCTTTCAATGTGTAGTATTCTAAGAGTGAGTAGACCTAATTCGGGGTTTGTATGAGGGCTTTATTTGTGTTTTAATGTACAAGGGTTCTTAGGCTATTTTGGCTATTTTACAAGGGTGATTTTTGGCATTCTTCCCTATATTATTAAGGAATACATATATATTATAGAGAAGAAGTTATTTTGGTGAAGAGGTATTTTACAGGGGATTTTTGGCTTCTTATTTAAATGCAGATGAGCTGCTAAAATGCATGAATTATGGATGCATGCATGAGTGTTATTTATGCAAGATAAAAGGAAATATGCCTCTATTTTATCGGGAACAAGGCTCTATTTTTGACTTTTGATGTGATGAATTACAGATTCATCAACCCCCTATACTTAAACCTTGCTCGTCCCCGAGCAAATGAAATGCAAGAGTGAAATGATTTTGGGTTCCAAACCAAAGTCATGAACAAAAGTTGAAAATGGAGCTTGACTCGACCTTTGGATTAATTGTGTGGCGGAACCTTATTTGGACCTGGACTTAAGACCTAACAGACTTCAAGTTCCACAAGTCTTCTATTCAAGACGCCTCAATATTCAAGTCAGAACAAATCCGCAAATGCAAATTTCTGATGACTATGATTCTTACTTGTACTGTGTAAGTGATTTGTAACTCTCCACATCAGAAATGGCTCGGAACCAGCCTCCTCTAACAATGTAACTCAATAACCCGGTCCAATAACTCTTTCCTCGAGGAGCGGGGTATTCCCTTCTAAGTTCAAGTACGACCAACTCAAGAGGAGGGGGTAGAGAAGAGAATGGATGGTAGCCAGTGTAGCTACCTATCCCGGGATGCCTGACCAGTGTAGCCAAGTCATCCAGCTGCATTTCTTTACTAGTATACAGGCTCCGACAGGTATTTTATTTTTTCTTGAACCTGTCTGATTTTTTTGGAGTTTTTGCATTTTTTTTTCAGGAGCAGCATGTACATCAGGAGTTTTTCCTCTTGAGTCAGTAGACTATCCCTCTTTTGAAGCATTATTGCAACCCTCAGCACCCTGTCCTTAGATGTCAACACCACTAGACTAGGTTGAGACGCACTTCCCTCCCTAGAGGAGGACGGATGTTTCCACTCGTGTGCTACTCCAAGCTAAAGGATTCTACCTCCTCACCACCTCATCAGTGAAGAGCTACGTGCATAGTGCTTGTCCAAGTTAGGTCATTATCTAAAAGAATCCTGCGTATGCACGAGATATTCTACTTAGACTCATTAAGATGACATGTGAACATAGACATGCGGACTCAAAGAATTAAGTCGCTTGACCTGAGAAATCTTAACTCCAGTTCCTATAAGGTTCCTCTGAAATTAGGTGGATTAAGGTCAAATCAAGTCCATCCTCAATATCTACTCATAACTTGGTCTAGAACCCACTAGCTTTTCACTTTGCATATGCAAAGATATGTAGATGAGATGAGATGTCATGTTATGGAAATGCAAGACTCTTTTTTTATTTTTCTATGCAGAGATGATATGCAAGAGTAAATAAGAAGCCTATATTTTTAAATTTTTTTTTACCCACCCGTACTAAATACAAAAATATGCGAAAGTACGAGCTATGGGTAAAGTATATATGTAATATACACGCCCCCCTATACTTAGCGTGTGCTATGTCCTCAGAGCACGAAAGCGACTAAAAAGACATAGCTCGGGCTAAGCGTAGGAGAGCTAAAATTACAAAAGTATAGAAGTCGTCTCGCCCCCCTATACTTAGGCTCTGGCAGCCCAAGTGTAGAAGAAGATCAGAAATGGGGCGGACGAGGGAAAGAGGAGAAATGGATGAGTATAGACATGGCGGGCATCGGTCCCCCCTATACTTAGGCTCTGGTCAGCCCAAGTATAAGACAGGAAGGAGTATGAGAACCGATGTGATCTGGAGAATGTACAGTGAATCGACTCGGGTTACCCTTCCCCCCTTATACTTAGGATCTGGTCATCCTTAAGTATAGTCCAAGATAATGGTTCGATGATGTGGGGATGGGTTACTGGAATCGTGGGGATAAAGGATAGGATCTACAGGAAGAATGATATATATACAGCTGAGTCGGTCTGAATCTTTCGAGATGCTGCGGATGGCTGGAGTTCACTGCTGCAAGGTCTCATACGCGGCTTGATGTGAATCTGCTGTATCTGTCTCGCGCATGAATACAATCTCCTCGACATGGACTAACTGCTCATTGGATTCGACGAAGTGTTTCAACAGCTGTCCATTCACTAGGAATGTCGGCGCGTCATCTGCGAGATCTGAGATCTCGACACATCCACTATCATGCACCGTACGGACGACAAATGGTCCCGTCCACTTAGACTTCAGCTTGCCTTGGAAAATCTTCAGCCTAGCATTGAACAACCACACCTTCTGTCCAGGAACAAAGGTCTTTTGTCTGATATATCTATCATGTCAACGCTTCACCTTGTCCTTGTACACCAAACTGTTGTCGTATGCTCGGTTTCTGACTTCCACAAGCTCATTCAGATCCATGTCTCTCTGTTTCTGACCCAGGTGTGTGTTCCAGTTGACCTTCTTTATTGCCCATTCTGATTTGTGCACTAACTCTGCGGGCAAATGGCACGGCTTTCCGAATACCATTCGTAATGGGGAGGTGCCTAACGGTGTCTTGTAAGCCGTCCTATACGCCCAGAGGACTTGATCCAAGATCTGAGACCAGTCCTTCCTGTCCGGGCGGACAAGCTTTTGCAATATGGTTTTCACCTCCCTATTCGACACCTCAGCCATACCATTGGTTTGTGGGTGGTAAGGACTCACAACACGGTGTTCGATGCCGTAGTCCTTCAGGAGTTTCTTCACCTCCTGATTCACAAAGTGGCTACCCCCGTCTGATATCATCATCTTGGGGATCCCGAACCTAGAGATTATGTTCTCTCTGATGAATTTACAGACAGTCCTGCTGTCTGCATCTCGGGTCAGGATAGCCTCCACCCATCTGGATAGATAATCTACCGCAAGGAGGATATATTCGAACCCGTGGCTGACAGGAAATGGGCCCATGAAATCGATGCCCCAGGCGTCAAAGACATCACAAATGATGACCGGCTGCATTGGCATCTCATCCTTGGAACCGACGGTTCCTCCCATTCTCTAGCAGACTGGACACGACTTCGCGAAGGCGGTGGCATCGCGAAACAGAGTCGGCCAGTAGAAGCCACACTGAAGTACCTTCCATGCGGTCCTCTTCCCGGAGTGGTGTCCTCCTGCCTCTAAGCTATGGCATAAAGAAAGGACACTCTGGTATTCCTCCTGAGGAATACACCGTCTCCAGACACAATCCGGTCCTTCAAAGAAAAGGATCGGATCCTCCCAATGGTAGTGTCTAGCGTCCGACTTTAGTCGGTCGATTTGGCTCTTGGGCCAATCTTCGGGAACTTTCTTGGAGACAAGATAATTCACGATGTTGGCGTACCATGGGAGTGAGTCGATAACAAAAATTGACTCGTCAGGGAAGGAGTCTCGAATTGGTGAAATCTCGGAAGTATTAAGATCTTCGAGACGAGACAGATGATCGGCCACTACGTTCTTCTTACCAGGTTTATCACGGATATCCAAATCAAACTCCTGGATAAGTAAAATCCAACGAAGAAGACGCGCCTTCGTGTCCTTCTTCTCCATTAAATATCGTAGTGCCGTGTGGTCTGTGAACACAGTTACCTTGGATCCGATTAGGTGAGATCTGAATTTGTCCAAGGCAAACACTACTGCAAGAATTTCCTTTTCTGTAACTGTATAGTTACGCTGAGCAGAATCAAGCACTTTGCTTGCGTAGTGAATTGCAAACGGGATGCCATCTCTTCTTTGTCCCAATACAGCCCCAACAGCATAATCTGAGGCGTCCGTCATGATCTCAAAAGGTAGAGACCAATCTGGGGCTTGTAAGATGGGTGCGTCCATGATCATTCCTTGTAGAAGCTTAAAGGCCTCAAGACATTTGTGATCTACAATAAACTCCGTGTCTTTGCCTAAAAGCTCAGTTAGCGGTCGGGCAATCTTAGAAAAATCCTTGATAAATCTTCGATAAAATCCGACATGCCCGAGGAACGACCGCAACTGCCTCACGTTGGTTGGTGGCTGGAGTCGTCTGATCACGTCCACCTTGGCAGGGTCAACCTCCATTCCTCTCTTGGAGATGACATGCCCCAACACTATGCCCTCCGTCACCATGAAGTGACTTTTCTCCCAGGAGAGCACCAGATTGACCTCACAACATCTTTTGAGGACTCGGTCCAAATTCCTAAGGCAGGAATCAAAAGAGTCGCCGTGGACCGAGAAGTCATCCATGAAGACTTCCAGGAATTCACCGACCATTTCGGCGAATACAGCAATCATGCATCTTTGAAAAGTACCTGGAGCATTGCATAACCCAAACGGCATGCGCCTGAAAGCATAGGTACCAAAGGGGCATGTGAACGTGGTCTTTTCCTGGTCCTCCGGAGCTATGGCTACTTGATTGTAGCCCGAGAACCCATCAAGGAAGCAGAAGAATTCCTTCCCCGCTAATCTTTCTAGGATCTGATCAATGAACGGTAGGGGGAAATGATCCTTCTTCGTCGCGGCATTCAAGCGTCTGTAATCCACACAGACGCGCCACGACGTGGGTACTCTCGTCACGATCTCCTCTCCGTCCTCGTTGGTGGTCGTCTGAATTCCCGACTTTTTTGGGACAACATGAATTGGGGCCACCCACTTAGAGTCGGAGATTGGATAAATAAAACCCGCGTCGCACCATTTTTCTATCTCTTTCTTCACTACCTCTCGTAAATTTGGATTCAACCGGCGTTGGAATTCACGAGAGGGTTTGGCTTCGTTCTCCAAGTAAATATGGTGCGAACACAGAGCGGGATTTATTCCGTGGAGATCGGAAATTCTCCAGCCTATTGCCTTGCGGTTCTTCTCCAGGATCTCTAGCAAGCGAGATTCCTGCTCCTCGGTCAATTGCAAACTGATAATGACCGGAAATTTCTTGTCTTGGCCCGCAAGGAAGGCATACTTCAGGGTTGTGGGTAAAGGTTTGAGCTCAGGAATCGTGTGATCGTCTAGAAAGTCTGGCTCAATCTGATCTGGTTCGGTGTTGGAAGTGGCTGGATCCAGTTCTGTAGTAGCTGCCACCAAACTCGGCTCTGGAGTCGGATCGTCAAAGGTATCCATGCAATCGGCAAACGCCTCGTCCGACTCGTCATCCTCATCTTCCGATTGTCCTAAGGATGTAAGGACTGACAGGCCCAACTGGGCCTCTACGTCATCGAAGATGTAGGGCGATGCAGGCTCAGAGCTGTACTCGTTCCTGAGGATCTCGCAGACTGACTCATGCACTGGATCATCTTCAAAGGAGATGGACACATCGATGCTGGCTGGGTTCTGTCTCCATGGCCCAACTACGTCTACATGCTCACAGTCTGTTCCGGTAGAAGAGTACTCGGTGCTGGATTCGGAGTCCGGTCTCTGCCATCTTGTCTGCTTCATCTCAAGTTCCTCATCTCCGCCTGGAGTTTGGAACTGAATCTTCCCATTCTTATAATCAAACAAGGCCCCCGCTGTTCTGAGGAAGGGCCTACCTAAAATGATCTGGGAATCTCTCCAATTACGAGGGGTTTCCATATCCAGGACAGTGAAGTCCACCATGTATTCTTGCCCCTCGACTTTGATCACAATGTTCCTTAACTCTCCTTGGGACCTCTTAGTGGATTTGTCAGCAAACTGCAGAATAGCTCTAGATTTCCTAAGAGGTCCGAGATTAAGCCGCTCATAGAGGGCTGTGGGCATTAAGTTGATCGAGGAACCATTGTCCAGGAGAGTGCGTGCAAACGCGATGTCATCAACATGACTCACTACATAGTGTGCACCCATGTCTCTTCGTTTCCGAGGAAACGAGTTCTTGATTGCACAAGTCGTGGCTACTGATAGAACGTGTTTCTCAACACGGCTTTTGGTCTTCCTGCTAACCCTAGTAGGTGTGCATCTCACCTTAAGGTATTTTTGGAACGCAGGGTCATTTCCACGAACTTGTCAAAAGGGATTGTGACCTTGATGTGTTTATTGCAAAATTCAGCCATCTCAGGGTCATCTTTTTGGATTTTTTTGATTTTCTTCCTTCCACCCTTGAGAGCTCGGGGGAAAGGGATTATTAACTCAGGTTCTGGAACTGAAATATTCTCATTGATTTCTGGAACTGAGTTTTTGACACGACTCTGACTCGGACTCTGATACAGACTCGGACTTGGACTCTGATCGAAAAGAAAATGCTGGGGCGAGACCGGTGATGCTTCTTCCGCTTCTTCTGGACGATCCTCCTCAGATGGAGGTGCGGGCTCATCGGTGTCGTCTAACTCTAGGTGGATGCGAGGGTGCTGCTTCGAGGACTCAGATGTCCTCTTCTTCTGCTGGTGGTGGTGGTGGTGATGCTCCTCCTCTTCTTCCTCCGACTTCTCCTCAGGTAGAGTTTCGGAGGTTCCTGCTTTTTGCGCCCGTGCCCGATAAGGTATGGTCACGGTCCTTCCGCTCCTGAGGGACATATGGTTAACATTATCGTACGAAAGGATCTCATGTTCAGATAAATAATTATCTAAATAGTATACCTGATCTCGGGGTCGGTTCTGGCCCTGATGTACGCTGTTTGGGTTGGCCTGAACCTGTGCGGGAATTGGAGTCCTTGGCGCCATTTGTTGGTCCTGAGCACGAGAGACCCGATTGATGTCGGTCCTCATGTCCAGGTAGTCATTCTGCATCTGCTGGACCCTATCAGACAGGGTCTGGATCGCCAAGGTGAGGGACTCCAATTCGGTGGGCTGGGCTGGCTGCTGAGTGGATGCGGTCCTGTACTGGCCCTGCTGGCCGTGCAGATACTGCTGCTGATGGGATGGCCCCTGCTGGTAGGTGCGCTGTTGCGGCTGGTACCCCTGTTCTGGCCTGGACTGGTATCGCGGGACTGTGACGGGCCTGGTCTCTGGGTAGACTGGGGTTGGACGGTGTGCCTGATCCTTCCCCATCTCGATTTGCCGGACTAGCGGGTCACGGCAATACCAGAGCCCGTTGATCTCGTAAACAGGCGGAGGCTCCTCGTATTCTGTTTCCACTGGTGGGGGTGCATGATGGTTCGGCTGGGTATAGGTCTGATCCCAGCTGCTCTGAGACCCCGGTGCATGTTCCTGTACAAGATGGACTCGTTGTACAGGTACAGGTGGTGCAGAAGGGGTGGGTAGCTTAATCTTGGCTACCTTTTCAGAGAGTTCCTCCACCTTCTTGGGAAGGCTCGAAAGAGACTCCATCTCCGCGACTCTCTTGTGGATCTGCTCGACCATGGTAAGCTTGTCAGCAATCATCCCCATGCTGGGGATGAGGTCCTCAGTCAGATCTGCAACAGTCCTTCTAGTTGTCTCATTGGATAAGATCGAGGGAGACAACTGATAGGCCCTTGTGGCCTGTGACCTGCCGGTTTCTGCCATATGCTCTAGGATTTTCCACACGGCGTGCTCGTTCTTGTTCAGATAGCTTCCCCCACAGGCGGCACTGACTAACCCCTGCATCTCTGGGGTTAGACCGCAGAACAAGGTTTGGACTAAGATCGCCTTAGAAATGCCGTGGCATGGGCATTTCTGTACTAAGTCATTGAACCTGTCCCAAGCCTCATGGAACGGTTCGCAGGGTCCTTGGGCGAAGCTGGCAATCTTCGTTTGCATCTGATTGGTTCTACTGAGAGGGTAGAACTTCTTCAAGAAGAGGTCCTTGAACTGCATCCAGGTAGTACCTACCACCCCTAAGTTTTTCAACCAATGTGCAGCCTTATCTCCTAAGGCAAACGGGGTGGCCTTCAGCCGGATATAATCTTGGCCAACATTGGGATGGCTAAGATTGTTGCATACTAGTTCGAAGTCACGGAGGAAGGTGTAAGGCTCTTCACTGAGGTTTCCGTTAAACTTCGGCAGCAGGCTAAGGAAGTGGGGCTTCAGCTCGAATGCCTGGTCGGGAACTGCAGGTGCTAGCCAATTTTGGATCTCGTTCTCCGCCGGGTTGTAGGTATCGACCATTGGTCGGTCGATCCCTTCAGCTACTATTATCTGTCCCATCCGGGCCGTGAGATCAGCATTTTTCTGTTCGGCTTCGGCAAGGCGTCTAAGAATCTATCTCATCTGGTCCTCATCGGGCGGCATCCTTGGCGGCATTTCTCCCTCTAGTTCTGGGGATTGGAAAATAAGATCGGTGTTAGAGGGTGAATCAAGGAAGGGATTACCGAGGCAATGGTCTTCCTCGCTAATCTCAGAGGAGATAAAAGGGTTGGTTTGAGAGTAACCACCCTGAGCATGAGGGGACCAGGACTCAAGAGGGTCATGAGTCCTGGGTGGTCCAAGGTACGCTCGGACCAAGAAAGACGAGTTACTTGGGGGACTCATAGAGAGATCAGTGAATAGTGCATCGAGATCTCCCCAGTCACTCATCTTGGTGAAGCAAGAAGAAGATGGGATTTTACTCCTACCTGAAGCAAGCACAAGATCAATCCAAGACCCTGGATTCACACTCAACACAGTGAAGGACTCAAAGTTGAGTCCAATTTATCTTGTAGTTTTTAAGTGTGATATTCAAGCAAATCTAGCAAGGATTACGTGGCCTAGAGGGAAGTCGGCTCAGAGTCGGATGCGTCTTCCCTGTTTATCCTGTCGTCTAAGATACCGCCGCTCCTTCCTTTCTTCGCTCCTATCCCAAGCCGATGGATTCAGTGACCACGCCCCTATCTACCTGCAAGCAGGCGGAGGCTGACAAGGCCGGAACTTCACCCCTGGGGGTTACTGGCAGCTTGTCGTGAAGTACCGCAATTTCACCCCTATCTACCTGAGACAGGCGGAGGCTACTTGGTACTAGTCAAAGAATCTGAAAATATCCGGCTTGTGATATTTGCTAGGATCAGTTAGAACGTGATATGGAAGACGGGGATTTGGGCTCTACCTTAGGGTGTTCACACACACTCAGGTACCCTCACTCAGCCTGAAAACAAGGTCGGGGATTAGTCTCCCGCAAACAATTTTCAGTTTTTATTCTTTTTTTTGGTCAATACTGTTAGCAGTCCCGATTTTAAAGTTAGGTTCTCACTTTAATTAGTCCACCACAAAGCACGCCTATCGGACAGTCCCAATTTCCTTTTTAATTTAATGTGAGAAAATCAGAGGGGGAAATCGAGAAAAGCAGATGCAAGTTGAAATCGATGATGCGTATGCTGAGTAGAGAATACTTACAGTGATCCCTTCGCTTTTTGATGCAGGATGCAATACAGAATTGAAAACTTTACTCTACATGCAAATGCAAGCGATGAAAAACCGCTCCTAGGCAGGCAGTTCTATTAGCGTGAAGAACAGTTTAATTTGACTAAGTCCTGCGGTCTAGGTGCGTCTTTTATGTGTGATGTGTGGTCCTATTGATTACGAGCACAAACAAATCCTAGAGTGGCTCGAGGAGCCGCTAGTGCAAGCTAAATGACCATTCACCCACACAGCACATGGGACACAGTTTCCACTATATTTACACGCGCGAGATCCCAAACGGGAATTGTTGGAAATAATGCAAAAGAAAAATAAAATAAAAAAAAGTACAATGCCTCTCTTTCTCTCAACACAATTTAAATGCTAAGTCCTTGAAGCGTCGCCGACTCCTCGCGGTCCTCGCACAAAAATTAAATGGAGGTCAGAGAGTGACACAAAAACAAAATAATGCAAAAAGAAAATAAAAGAAATAATTACAAGAAAAACCGGGGGTCAGACTACCCGAGGATTGGAAATCAGACACTCAAAAAAAATGTGCTACAATTAACCTAAGCCGTGCCTCCCCGGCAACGGCGCCATTTTGATAACCGCCCAGCACCCTATGTTAATTCGGTCAAATTAATGTCCAAATTAATGTATGTGATTCGTTGTAGTCGTATACGAGGGGTTAATCAAAAACCACTTAACGATTAATGTGAAGTTAATTTTAAGCCGCAATTTTTTTACTTGGTGGAAGTCCAAGGTCGATCTCAGGGAGGCATATGTTTCCTTAGGTGAATTAGAGCAATTTTTCAAGTGTTGATGTTCGAGGAAGAATTTTTTTTGGTCTTTTTAGTTTTCATACATACATATGCAGACAAGGCGAGCCAATTTAACGTTTGATTTAAATGATGTATAAAATGAAGTCCAAAAATAATGAAAATTGGCCAGATGATTATTTATGATGAAAATGACCTACACTAATTTTTTTGGAATTTTTCGACTCAAAATAAATTTTCTGTGAATTAAATAAGCAGACAGAGTAATTTTCAATATTTAATTTTTAATAAATATCAAATCACAATTTTTTCAAGAACTAAAATTATCCTAGGTGGGTCTAATGATAAGGGACCTAGGAAAATTAACAGGACTTAAATTTACTGTGAAATGAATTAATTAAAATTAATTTCAGAAAATCACTAAACTATTTATTTAGGCCTCGATATGCGTGCAAATGCTATGAAATTTTTATGGTGTGTTAGAAATGATGTCCTTAGGCTACTGTGATTTTTTGATAATTTTTGAAGGCACAGATAATTAATTAAAAATCAAAAGTCATCACTGGGCAAAATATGTCAACAATGAACCAATTAATTCATTAATAATTCAAATAAACCTACAAAAATCAGACACGTGTACTAACAGAAGGAGGACAAAATTTCCAACAACATGCAATTTTTAGAATCTCAAAATGATGAAAAATGTACTCTAGGGACACGTGCAAACACAGGGGTGTGAATGCAATACTGGAAATTAAACTTTCAATAAATAAATATGCTGACACGGACTAAAATGCAATTACCGATAATATGGTGGACTCTTATGCAATTTCTCCACGGGACACGTGCTCCTCACGTGGGGTCTGCTTCACAGGGACCTCTTTGTAATTTCGGAAAGCTTCAGGGGCTTCTGTGCAATTAACCCAGGCCGCACGTGCTCCTCACGTGGGCGACCTAGGTTCGGAGGGCGTCGGAGGCTCGGATCAAGGCTCGGGTCCTCTGGAGGTTCGGACGACGGCTCGGTGCAGCCTGGGGTCGCCCGAGCCTAGGCTTGGAGGCCGAGGCTCGGACTCGTCTACGTGGCGGCCTGAAGACCCTCGGATCAAGATGGATCCAAGGGATGTCGATGAAGACGCGTGGCAACTGGAGAGCCGTCCGATCAGAGGCGCGATTAACGGTCGGGGACAGGCGCGGTGATGAAACACGTGGCGGGACGAGGACCGTTCGATCGGATGATCGAACGGCTGTTGCTGCTTCGTCTCGAACGGGCCTCCGCCACCTGCGGAGGAGAAGGCAGATCTCCGGCGTCGATGGGGTTGCTCCGCCGAGGTCGCTAGGCGTCAATGGAGCTCTTCGTATGCTCCCGAGTATCTCGGAAGATGCACGGTCGTGCGGCGAAGCTTCCGACGGGCTCAGTGGCTGCGGAGGCATGCTGGAGCTCGCTGGAGACGAAGCTCGAAGAGACCTCCGGTGAGACTCCGGCCAGTGAAGGGACGAGAACCTGCAGGGGTTAGACGAAGTAGCCGAAGCGTGCAAGTGTTCGTGGTGAAGTATGGCGTGATCGGCGAGGCCTACAGTGGAGTGAGGTGGTCCGGCGAGTGAGCTCCAGCCAAATGGCGGAGATGTTGGTCGGAGGAAAGTGAAACGTGTCGTCGGAGTGTGCGGAAGGTACCGCGAGGATCGGAGCTCCGACGCAAAGCTCGTCGAGGTGATTTGGAGGCGAGAAGGTGGTCAGTGACGGCGAATAAAAACGGAGAAAAAAGCAAGAAAATGGAGAAGAAGATCGGAGGACAATGGAGGGAGTTACCTGGGGAATGGGGCTCAGCTTTGAGCTCCAGGTCGTCGCTCAAGGGATCGGTAGGGTCCCGAGCTCGGGCAGCTGCTCGAGGGAGGCTGCAGCACGGCGGTGGCGGCCGTGGATCTCCCGGAGTCGATTCTCCTTCTTCGCTCAACGATTTACCTAATTGTTGTCACCAACTGGTAGGTCGGAGCTCAGGGAAGCTCACTGGAGTGGCGGATGGGGGTGAACGGCGCCGGTGGTGGCGTATTTATAAGGCGAAGAAGGTGGGTTGACTGGTGGAGTGGCGAGGTTGGTGATCGTCGTGGGGCGAGTATGGTGGAGATGGTGGAGCTTGAGGGAGTTGGCGAGGGAGAGGGACGAGTGGGTGACGTCGTGGGGGGGTCAGCGGCCGGAGGAGTTGGCTGACGTGTGACCAAAAATAGGAAGGGGGCGCCCCTCCCGCAAGGCAAGGGACGTGGGGGAGAGGGGCGCCTGGAGGTAGGAGACGAGGTCCTCACCGTTGGATCATGTGATCCAACGGTGGAGATCAGAGCGTGGTGAGCGGGTATGATTAGATCTGGGGCGCCAAGATGATGGGTTATGAGGGAGCCACGTGGCGCGTTGTGCCGAGGCGCGAGCGGGCGGTTTAGATGAGAGGGTGGAGTTGATCTGAGGGTCGAGACTCGTCGGAAGAGGGCGGCTGCGATGAGAGGATCGGGGACCTGATCAGGCGGCGCAGATGCTTCCACGTGGAAGGCTGAGAGCGCGGCGCTAAGGGACGGTGGAGATGAAGTGTGGGGCGGATCTGATGGCTGGGAGATGGTCAGGTACGTGGAAAGGCCTGGGCCGTTGGATCTGAAGCGAGATCCAACGGCGGAAGGCGCGGGCGGATGAGGCGATGGGCAGCGGGCCGCGTGGCGCAACCAGAGGGCGCCACGTGGCCTGCTGTGAATGGCTGGAGGAAGAAACACGTGTAGAGAGAAGAGGAAGCCGAATTTGGAAAAACTCAAAACATGAAAGTTGTAGATCTTGATGAGATCTACAAGTTTCATGTTGACCAAAGACGGAGATGAGGTCAAATATGATACATAAATACAAGGATACATAAATATACATATGTAATATACAAAATGGTCCAAAAACCCAAGTTTCTCATACAAGCTCCTATTTCAATGAAATTAGTCTCATATTGAAGGTCTTTTAATGTGTAGTATTCTAAGAGTGAGTAGACCTAATTCGGGGTTTGTATGAGGGCTTTATTTGTGTTTTAATGTACAAGGGTTCTTAGGCTATTTTGGCTATTTTACAAGGGTGATTTTTGGCATTCTTCCCTATATTATTAAGGAATACATATATATTATAGAGAAGAAGTTATTTTGGTGAAGAGGTATTTTACAGGGGATTTTTGGCTTCTTATTTAAATGCAGATGAGCTGCTAAAATGCATGAATTATGGATGCATGCATGAGTGTTATTTATGCAAGATAAAAGGAAATATGCCTCTATTTTCTCGGGAACAAGGCTCTATTTTTGACTTTTGATGTGATGAATTACAGATTCATCAGTGAGGGGATTGGATTACCGGTATAAGACGTACATAAGTGGAAACATTTATCCTCGTCTAGGGAGGGAAGTACACCCCAACCCGTCTAATAGCAGAGACGTCTAAAGACATGAGAGTGTGGGTTGCAATAATGCTTCAAAAGAGAGATAGTCTACTGGCTCAGGAGGAAAAACTCCCTCTGTAATTGTTGTTGTATATAGTATTTAAAAAAAAATAAAAAAGCAAAAACTCCAAAAAAGTGGATAGGCTCTTGATTGAAAATAAAATGCCTGCAAGAGTGTACATATTTGTATAGTCAGTAAGGAAGCTTGAGCTTCAAAGTCAAATCATGAGAGCCTATAGCTGGATGACTTGACTACACCAGTCTTGCGTCCTAGGAAAGGTAGCTATACTGGCTACAATCCATTCTTCTCTTCATCCCCTCCTCTTGAGTTGGTTGTCACTTGAACTTACAAGGGAATACCACGCTCCTTGAGGAAGGAGCTGCTGGATTGGGGAATCACTGGGTTGTCATGCTAGAGAACTTAGTCTCTTTATCATTTCAATTGGGGAGAGCCACTATCACATACATTGTACGAGTCGGATTCATGGTCATCAGGGTTAACGTATGAGTTGAAGTATTCTGACCTAGATATTGAGGAGACTTGAGCAGAATTTTGGGATTCTCGAAGGTTGTTAGATTTCAAATCCGATTTCCAATAAGGTTCCGCCCACACTGAAATTTCAAAGGTCCGACTTAAGCTCCAAACTTTGATTTTGTGAAGATAAGTTTGAAAATTAAACTTATTCCATCTTTCTTTCTCTTCTCTTTGTTTTTCATTTTCTACACTTATTGCATAAGTGTTTCCTAGGGACCAGCAAATAGGGGGTGATGAATCTACATTTCATCACCTTTATTCTATCATTTTGGCCTTAAATACCCAAGTAAAGGCATGTAAATACCTCTAATTTGAATAATTTAACATTCACTCATTATTGTATAAATATTGTATAAAATATTGTTTTTAATACCAAAATTATAGAATAAAAAAAAAGATAAGAAAAAGAATAAAATATCGAAGATATTTTATGACCCTAAACCTCGAGACCTAGGCATCTCGACGAGTAGATCGACAAGGAATAAAGTATGGGGAGATAAGGGTCAAAAATACCAATAAATTCTTTTTTTTGTTAATATATTATTTATTTTTGGGACCCATTTTATTTTATACTTTTTATACCTTAAATAAAAAAGCTTTGTACATGAAAGATATAGATAACAAAAAATAGGAAAAAACAAAAAATGATTTTATCCAAAAATAATTACAGAATAAAAGTTATAGTCTATAAAACTCTAAAATCCCAACTTCTCAGACCCATATCTCTCAAATAAAAACTCAAAATATGTCAAAATCACACTTCAACTGTATATAAATTTTAATAAGCTATTTAATGAAGGTGGTTTCATATTTTTTTGATTTAAGATGTGAAAGTTAGGTTTTAGACCCCTATTATACAATATACCAGGTTAAAATATTCATTTTATTTATTCTTCATAAATTTTATAATTTTACTTTTTTATTAATTTGTAAATATTATGCATATTATATATTTATATTAAAACTAAAATTAAACCATTAATAAAACACAAAAAATTATGTATATAAAATTAATAGATGAAATACCTATAACTTTATAGATTATATAAAAAATATAGTAAAAATATATTTACGTATATAAAAGTAAGTAATAATTATATAAAATAAAATAATAAAATCAAAAGTACAAAGTAAAAATAAAATACATTACGACATAGATAATTGTACATATAAATGGAACCCTAAAAAAACTTGTAATTATATACCTCTAAAATATAAATAAAGATCATAATAAAATAATTTAAAAAATAATAAACATTTTTGTTTTATAACTTAAAAAATAAAATCATTTATTATTTTTTATCGATTTTCTAATATTTTCCAGGCATATTTTTCCTAGTTGGTCTACATGGACAAACCAAGTGGCGGGGAGGGTTGACTTTGGTCAAATTCTCTGACCCGCCTTGTAGCATGTGTCACACTTATTTTCCGCCCCAATTCTCGATTTTGTGGAGCTCCTCCTTGCATCTTTTGAGATTGAAGTCTTCACGACTTTTGTTCCTCATTCATTGGTGATAGACTCCCAAGCGTAACCTTAGGCTGTGGATCTCTGAATCTAGCTACATCCCTCGATCTTCCCATCGTTTTGGTCAGCATGTACATAAACCCCAGACTCCATCTTCTCGAATTTGAACTCCTTAGACCAAGCTTGGACCTTCCTCCTTCGCTCTGGATCGACTCCTATGACAGGGAAGCCTCCAGAACCTCGAGCGAGCTCCCACGATGTCTTGGGTGTCTTCCACCACCACCTCCGGCCGCCATCGTCGAGGTCTTCTTCCCGGTCATGGCCGGTGAGGTAACAATTATTTTATTGCATTTCTTAGCTTAGTCATATCCTTAAGTTCAATTCTTGTGTTTATTTTTTGTTTTTATCACTTGATTAGCGTATCTATCCCTTTTTGTAGTTCGCCGGAGTAGAGCTCCGGCAAGCTCATCCACTACGCCCTCGCATGTCCTAGACCCACTACTGCCCTCACTCCCTTTCCCTCACGTTTCAGTACCCGCCACTCCACTCCACTCAACCAGATCGACCACCGATCTTGAGTTGGGTGCTCCAACTAAGTCGCCTCGCCGGAGCACCATCACTCGAGCTACCCGCACATCCGCCATTGCCAATAAGGACCCATGTACCCACTCTTTCTTGTGAATTCTCTACTTGCAGGTATTGGAGGCTCGAGACCCCCATTGGGGTCGATTTTTGTATAGACATTAGGTACCTGGAGGGTGCTTTCTTCCTCGACCTCGACAGATCTCTATAGTGCTCCAGGTACCATTTTGATGGTGTTATTAGCCTCGTAACCTTGCTAGGAGTCTTTTGCACCTCATCGTGAGGCTAACCATTTCCTGAGTCACGGAGATCGGAGATCGAATATTGCGAAGGCCCGTGCTCAATCCAGTTCTTCGAAGACGATTCCTTGCCATTCAATCTTAGTCTTTTCTTCGCATGGAGCAACGACCATCGAATGAAGCAAAGCCTCCACCGTTGATCTTCCATTGAGGATCTTATCTTTGCCATCTGACCCGAACTATCATTGCTTGCTTCCAGAGCGACGTGTGGCATAAGTGAAAGATCGCAACCGTTGGCCCACGTGCTTCGTTGGGCATTTTGCGGTATACATCCAGCAATTTATGTATTTACTATTTAGCGCTAAAACTTTCCTCTGTCGCTGAATTATTTTTGTATAATTTGTATTAAGGCCCCAAATTATCATTATTTGCATTTTGGTCCCTACCAGCATGGCTCACATGTATCTACCGTGAGGTTAGCAATTATACAGCAGACCCCTCACGGGTCTTGGAATTTGTAATAGGTCTAGAAACTTTTTATTCCAGCAGTAAAATTTTGTGAAAATTGCATCTTTGCCCTTGGACGTAATTTTAATTACAAAAATATCCTTGTCAAGTTATGGTTTCTCTTTGTTGTCTCCATTTATTTTAAAATATGTGTTTTGCTCAGAAAAATCCACAAAAATATATGTATGCTTCAGATTGCACACACTTCCATGCACCTATTTTATTTTACAATTTTAAGACTTCTATTATTTATTAAAAATAAAAAATAGCCCTTTTGTCCCTATTTATAATATGAAATACATAAAAATATAAAAGGTTTTGAAAATTTCCAAAAAATGGGATTTGTATTTATTTAGTATTTTACAACTTCAGACAAAAAATCATTAAAAATTACAAAAGAAAACTCTTAAAAATTGGAAAACCCCTAAAATCCTTTAAAAAATATAAAAATGACTAAAAATCCCAAAAAATATATTTTGTGCTTTTGAATTATATTTATAATTTTATCATTATATTATAATTGACTTGGAAAATTTTCGACTCAATTTTCTCTTTTTAATTTTGATTATAATTTCGGATAATTAATTAAACCTTGATTTAGGGTATTTTTATTTTAAAAATATATAATAATTGTCAAAAAATCATAAAAAAAATCACAAAAATAGTAAGAAATTATTTAAAACCCGAAAGATTTTTTTGCTTTATTTTGGCTACTTTATTATTAATTATACCTAACCTAGCTTACCTTGTTTATATACTCTTATATATAGCTATATTTTATCTTATAAAAAAAGAAAATATAAAAAATATATAAATATAAAAAGAAAATATAAAAATAGAAAATAACAAACAAAATACAAAAATATAAAACAAAAATAAAATGAAATAATAAAATAAAAAACCCACAAAAAGAAATATAGATAAAAGAGTCACAATCACATTTTTGCACTTCATAGCCCGATCTATCTTGTTTGCTCCCTGTGTTCAACACTCTTCACACTTGCACTATACAAATATTTTTAGAGTTAAATAAAATAATTTTTAACTCCACTTTTGCTTTTCATTGCTTGATCATCATTATGGGTTAATTGTTGATTATTTAGGGTTTCTTGAGGGTCGCCACAACGAATGTGTCTCTACCTTGTGTGAGACATATTTAGACCCGCAAAAAATCCTAGTTATCACCTACCACAGCTCTAAGATCATATCTCTCGATCTGGCCAGGATGTCAGCCTGTTCAGTCAACTATGCCTGACTGGTTTATATGGAGGATAACATCGTATTCTTGATCTTACTCTGCTCAATCATGGAACTCTTCCCCTTAGGTGGCATCAAGTGCGTTGAATAGGTTATTGAAAATGTACATGGCACTGAATTAGTCCTTAAGAATAGTGGAGCCTCAAATGATAGTTCTAGATTAGAATCAATCTTGAACAATGGATTGATCGATGAGTTGAAAGGTGAATTGGAGAAAAAGGAATAGTCAGGAGGTGAGTCTTCCCGAATAGAAGATGATCGATTTCGAGTGTGAAATGAGTTCGCAATGTCCGAACGAGAAATGTTCGAATCCAACATCTTCGATTTCAACAGGAATGATGCGAGAACATGATGGACAATATAGGAAAAAAGTGAGAAAAAGGTGCAAAGGGCACGGAGGAATCTTTACACTAACAAACAAACACAATACAAATCCCCAATTCACCTATTGAACACAAATGGAGGCCATAACAGTTCTATTTTTTATCTTTTCAAGTTTAAGTTTAGTGAATCTAATAAAAGTATGTTACTACAAAACACACAAAGTGAGTCACCGCTATCCCCCAACATGCATACTTGGATGTCCCCAAACAGTGGTACCATCTTCCCAAGCTATCGAGTTCAATATCAGGCCAAAAGGGAGATAAGAGGATTAGCACACCAAAACAATTTTCTATTATCGGAGGCAAGTGCTTACATTTGCAGCCATACACCGAAAAGTGATGTACATGTACTTATGGCACAAGTCCAGGGATTTGGGCTCTATCCTTACGGCTATGTCCTCACCCAATATGTGTAGAGGTAAGTACCTATAAACAATGAGGGCGTTACTCTCCCCAAAATAATGATTTTTCCCCTACATTTAGTTTTAGGGTCAAGTTCCCTTTAGCAGTCTTGATTTTATACAATTGTCAACTTTTTTAGTTTTTTAAAGAAATCGTCTACCAAATTTCCAATTTCCTTTTGATATATATAAGTGAAAACAAGGAAGGAATTCGGAAATGCTAATGCACGAGAAAAATCAATGATGCATGTAGGAGATAGAGGATGTGTACCTAGTCACCAGTACTCTACATATAGGGTGATCCACATAGAAAATAGAAGACAGAAAATAAACTAAGCTATACGATGCACAAGAACCGTCCTAGAAGAAACTTATGTTAACGATCAAGAACAAATTATTTGACTAAGTCCAAGCTACGATCTTCTCTAAAGGTACATATATATTCTTATTTAGGGGCTTTCGGCCTAATTAATTACCCAGCTCAAGCAAGATGATAAAACCTACTTCTAAGGGCTCAAGCACGTAAAACTGCAAAAAAAACAAAGAAGTGAAAACAAAATTGTGAGGTCCCCCAAGTGCACAGGTACTTGGTGAAAAAGACCTCGTACACACCAGGTTATAGTTGCCTTTAGAAAAAAAGAGTCAATTGACAAATAATTAATTGAAAAATTAAAAAAAATAATGAATGAATAAAATTCTAAAAGAACACAGAAAATTTCTATTTAGTGTGCTCCAAGTGAATGATCTCTTCCAATTCTTCAACTCCTCCTCCTCCTATGCTCTCATGCAACTTGATGAAGAAACAATTCGCCTCCGCTTCACTCGGGTGCATTGATGCACCTAAGAATGCCACCCATGATTGTTGGGCCCTCGCAATAAAGAGGAAACACAAGAATGTGTAAGAGACATTGTTAGAAAAATATGAGAAAAATAATGTTAAAATAAATACGTCAAATATATACAAGCAAAAAATGAAGTGGATTTGAAGCAAAGTGAGAAGACCAAGTGAAAATAGATCTCAATTGAATCCCTAAGTTCGATCTCGGGGAGCTTTCGATGTCCAACATATCGGATCCACAAGCGTTGTATTAGCTCCCGAATGACACACGATATTCAATTGAGTGCTCACTCCTTAAGAAGATGCAAATCCACAATATATATAAACAAAAATATAGAAAAAAATGAAAGAACAAAATGACAAAAAATGTATAAAAAGTTACAGTCATATACACAATAAAATGAATGTCAGAAAAATATAGTCAAAATAAGAAAAAGAAAAACAAGTATAAACAACCAAGAATATCAGGTCAAGAGAAAAACCTAACTACCCTCATCATGCCTCCCCGACAACGGTGCCATTTTGTTTATCGCTAGGATTCATGTTTTTATTTAAATGAAGTGTTCACAATGGAATTGTTGTCGTCTCAACCCAAAGAAGCATCAAGAAGAAATTTATTCTATCTCAAGCCAAAATAAATAGAGAAAATGTAGCGAGAGATATTTGTTATTAAATTTACCTATATAACATACATGGTCGAACTCAGGGAGGCTACAAAAATCCCGAGGGTTATTCAATGCAATGAGATATAGATGAAAATAATCAAGGACTTTCTATGCACACTAGTCTTAGTTTTTGTATTTTTGAATTTTCTTACTTTTTATAGGAATTTTTAATTTATATTTTTTATTGGGTTTTTTATTTTTATTATTTTTTTATTATTCTTAGTTTTGCAAAAGAATTTCTAAAATAATTAAAAAATGAATGAAATAAAGTAATAAAGAGAATTACAAAAGTCAAAATCTTGGATTTTTATAAAGTAGAAAAAATACATAAAATGTAAATAAAATTATTTTTGAGTTTCAGACAATTTCTTACTATTTTTTATAATTTTTCCTGAATTTTCCAAAATTTTAAGACCTTTAAAAAATGAAAAATAGAAAATAAAATATACAGGGAACAAAATGAAAGTTTTTGGATTTTTAAAATATCAAATAAAGTCTAAAATAGATGAAATATATATAGTGAAAGATATTTTTTCAGGAAGGTATTTTATGATTTTTTTTGAATCGTCTCTGAATTTCTATGAATTTTTTATATTTTTAGTGCGTTATTTTTAATGATTTTTATGAGGAATAAAAATGTGAAAATTGGGCATAATTTAAAATAAATAAATAAAACGAAGAGAATTTTCTAGAGTTTTTGACGAAGATTTTATTTTATATATTTCTGGATGCAATTAGGTAATTTTTAGAATTTTTCATAATTTTAGAAATACTGAATAATGAAAATGCAAAGTAAAAATTAGGGATGCAAGATGTGCTTAACAGAGACCAAATCGAATTTTTGTGGAATTTTTAAATTAGTTTTGCTAATTTTTGTTTTATTTTTAACATGAAAAAATAAATGCAGACACATAGGGGCATAAATTGAAATATTTAACGTTTATAGACTAAACAAAAACACATAAATGACCATGAGGGTGAAATGTGCAAAATTTCGAAAGTAGGTGTGCGCGAGCACGTGCGCCTCGCTGGATTGTACCAATTTGTAAATATTTTTATTCCTGGGACTAAATAATAACAAAGAACATGCTGGTGTTTATTGAAATTAACCCAAAAAACCACATGCTTGACACACATGTAATTCAGACAGGGCTGAATTAAAATTAAAATAAAGTGCATGGCATAAAATGTAAATGTTCAAAACATAAAATATAGACACATGTCCTTATAGGACTTATTTTGAAATAAAGTAAATATAGGGGCTTACATGCAATTGTACCCTTTAATGACATAGAGCATTGAATGGTCGTGATGATTAGTAGATCTGATGTAACGACTGAAGATCAATCGTGCTCGAAGGGTGCAGATAAGCTCGGATGATGTGATCAATGTCTGACTTTTGGGGGAAATCAAACGGTCGAGATGGAACCTGGAGGTGTGTTCTTGATCGTGCAGTTTTGAAAGCCTCTGTATGAACTGGGAAGAGGGTAGACTCCATCGAACTTTGAGCAAGAAAATCTCGGTTGTCCTCCGCCTAAGTCATCCTTTGAGAGATGCTGCAGCTTCCTGTGGTCCTCCTATATCTACCCAGTATCTCAAAGGTGGACGGTAGTGATTAATGATTTCTTTGAAGGTCAGAATGTTTGGAAGCTTTGGTGAATTTCCAGATAGTGCGAATCAATCCAAATATTGCTCTTGTTCCCTGCAAGGAGTTCCTTGCATGGAGGCAAAACTCTAACTAGGTTTATCAGCCAAGAATATGGGAAAATGATGAATGGGTGGGAGCTTCGATGAAGTTGGTTGAACGAGGAGCTGATTTTTAGACCTGTGAGGATCTGAAGGTGGGCAGAGGGTGGAAGAGGTGGAGAAAAGTCTGGTGAATGTGTTGGTGTTGTCGGAATTGGTTGACGATAATCAGAACTCATCCGATCGTGTCGATCAGACATTGAAGATGAAGATCTTATCTAAGCGAATCTATGGAATGAAATCGAAAATGAAATACAAAATTAAAGAGAAAAGATCTAAGTTGTCTACGGATGTAAAAAGAAGTGGTAATTCTCCTCGATCAGCTACTGGTTGCAGAGAGTTGGCAATACGGCAGGGGACTCTCGCACATAGCTGGATCACAGATTTCTCTCAATTCCTCACAATCCTGCTTGAAGGATGTCAACATCTGTCATTGGTCAGCACTCCAATACTCAAGACCGGGGAAGATATTGGGTAAAATCAGATGAAACTCGTGGTGGAGGTGGAAGGGGTCTATTAATAGTCTATATAGTCATACTATCAGTACATCGGCTTATTACAATATTGGTATTCATCCAACTCTTTGGATGTCATTTGTATGGAAATCATAGATTTACAGTCAACTCTTTGACTTTCCTTCTAACTTAAGTCAGACCCGTGCATCCACTGTGCTCCCTTTATCTATAAACAACCACTTCTTAAGACAAAGGATCTCTTATGTCGAATTCAAAGGATTTCAATATAAGAGTATTTCAACATTATACATGCTTCATTAAATTCATATAATATGAATATTATGAAGCTTCATGAATGACTTGAGTATGTAAAGTAGAATGATGACATTACTGTATCCATCTTAACTCAAAAAGACTTTGGTTCAGGTAGGTACTCAAACATTTTGAGTACATCATCTCTTATAGAGCCACCCTTCTACATAATGTAGTGAACCATGTCATTTATGATTAAATGTTGAGAGAACATATGTATGCCAGATGTGGACCAACCAGGTGGCTTCGAGAGTTGACTCTGGTAAACTATCTGACTCGCCTCTGTAGCCCTTGTCAAAACCTAGTATGGGCCATACTTCTTGAATTTATTGCCATTGATACGTTGCTCGAGAAGGATGGGACCCTTCATGAGATTTGCTCTCTGTACAACTATGATCCACGCCGAGCACATGACTTCAACAATATCTCCTTCCTGGGCATAGTATCTCGCCTCAAAGATCGCTACTTCGCAACCTATACAAAACCCCACACCCAATCATCTCTCGAATTTGAATCGCATTTAACCATGTTCTTTCGCCCTTTTGCGCCTGAGGGCTGAAGATGGTGACAATATATTCGCCCAACAATTAGGTGTATCGAAAAAGTAGGGTAGGTGCTAGTTCTATGATCTCCAACCTCAGTTGCCGTCGAGGTCAGCTTCGTTGTCTCCCGGCCACTGAGGCACCCTTTCCAATGCTCTGTAGCTTAGTTGTGATTTCTAGATTTATTTTATGTGTTTAGATTAACTGTAGTAGTGTGCGTTAACTTTAAATCCCAAAATCAAAGTTCGTAGGAGGCTAGCCCCGGTGAACCATTTCCATCGTACATCGACCGTTCCGATGCATCAACCCATCTTCATCTATGTTTCCTTTGCTCCCTCATCGTTGTCCACACTTCACTCACCCAGATCAGTCCCTGATCTGGCCCATCAGACTTCCCCTTCTTCACATCGCTGGAGGTCCGTCGCAACGACGCACCACACTTACATTCCCTCTTTTGACGGGTTGAGGCATTTTTCCCTCAACCCCTTTTTCTTCATGTGCATGCCCTAAGAACAATGAACCGTTGGCACGATTTTGTTGCCCGCCAAATGTACCATGAGCGTCTCCGCTTCGTCAACCTTGCGGGCGAGCTCCAACCATCCCTGAGGCTTTTTGTTGCATCTGCCAACAGAAGACTAGCCGGGGAGCATTTTGCACTCTTTTAATCTACTCCAGGTAGTATGAGCCAGTCAGCTCGTCGGTAGAAGCTCGATCCAGGCCATGTTCTTCCATGTTCATCAAGGGGAGACCATAGCCGTTGGATCAAGCCCTGACTCTAGATGCTCCAGCCATCGTCTGATCATATCATGCCACAACCATCTGATCCCTCTTGACGATCTAATCCTAGCCATCGGTTGCGAACCATCATCGCACACGCTAGGCATGGCACATGTTTAAGTGGCCACATCTTAGTTGTCCACCTGAGGTGCATTTTGGATATTTCACAAACTTCACCCAACACCTTTTTGTATTTATTATATAGTTTATAATCTTTCATTTGTCATTTAAATAGTTTGTAATATTTGCCATTCAGACCAAAACCTTTTTGGTATTTGGATTTTGGTCCTCATCCACGTCAGCCAACAAAGTGTGGACATTTTTCATTTAGACCCTTGCAGGTTTAGTTTATTATTATTTAGTCGGAAATTTTGAAATATAATTTGTATCTTTCTAGACAAATTGCATTATGGTCCATGTGCTTTATCTTATTTACATATATACCCTTACCAAGATAATGATTTTTGTGTGTCTAATACATTTATTTAAGATATCTATTGTGCTCCACAAAATCCATAAAAATAGGTTAGATGCCTGATAGGTCATAAATTCATGCACATTTTTGTATTTTAATTTTAGGCATTTTCATATTTTATAAAAATCAACAAGAGTACACTATTTCACCTTGTTTGTAGTATAAAACCTAGAAAAAAAGATAAAAATATTATTAAAAAAACTTCAAAAAAATATATATCATGTTTATCTATTTATTTTCAAACTCCAGAAACTAAAAAGCCTAAAAATAGAAAAAATAAAAGACATAAAAATTAAAAAAGCTCCGAAGTCAAGTAAAAAAGAGTTAAAATACCCAAAAATACCAAAATATATTTTTCTACTTCTTAATTTTATTGATATTATTTTTTATGTATTAAAGTTGATTTGAAGAATTTTGGACTTATTTTGTTATTTTTAATCTTCATTTTAATTTCTACTAATTATTAAATACCTTATTTGAGGTATTTTTTACTTTAAAAATATATAAAAATGAGCAAAATTCACAGAAAAACATAAAATAGTAAAATTATTTAAAATACAAAAATACTTAATTCTAAAATTTTTAGTTATTTTTAGTGTTATTTATATCAATATTATCTTATAGTGTATATATAATCTTATATATCCTTATAATAGATAATTAAAAGAAAAAGAAATACAAAATCTAAAAACATAAAAATAAAATATAAAAATATAAAATCAAAAACAAATTATAAAAATAAAAAGATAACTAAATTAATCAATAAATATAATTAAAAACCCGCAAAAACATTAAGAAAATAGACAAGATGATTCGCATGGTTACTTTTGCACTCATATGCCCGATCTATCTAGTTTTGCTCCCTATGTTCAACATATACACAATACGTGCACCTATATACACCGTTGTTGTAGAGATATAATAAATTTTAACTCCACAATTTATTTCGGATTGCTTTATATTTATTTGTGGGTTAATTGTTGATTGATCTAGGTTTTGTGAGCGGTCGCTTCAATGACATTGTAGTTCTCGCCTTGTGTACACTACTCTATACCTCGCAAAATCTGTTTCATCAGATGGCATCATTGCCAAGGAGCAACTATGCAGATATTGGTCTTATTTGATTGTGTCTTCTTTGTCTCTGTTGTCCGTATTTTTCCTTTATTTAGTTTCTCTTTTAATTGATAATTATTGTTGAATTGTCTAATCTCCTATCCTTTTTTATTTTGCTGCAAGTTACCGCAGATCGAGTGAAGCTCTTCTAGGAGCGCCTGCGCACCCACATGAGGCGGTGTCACGTCTTTGACCTAACTGCCAGGAGGAAGTAGCTACTGACTTGGAGAAATTTTGAGGACAAAATTTTTGTGCATTTATTCATTTATTATATATAATTCAAAGTGAGAAATACTATTAATTTGTAATATTCAAGACTCTTAGGAGGTCCAGTGCCCGAGGGATTGTTCCCTTGGGGTCTCATCGATTTTTCGTCATTTTCATTGCTTTTCTTTTATTTTATTTTCTGAGTTTTCGCTTTTCTTTAATTTTTTTTGATTGAGCCCTAGCATAGGATTGCTTGTCAATATATTAAGGCTAAATACTTAATTATATTTACCTCTACCTATAGTATCGTGTAGACTTAGTCAAATTTTGAATTGTTATTTACTGGGATTTGAGACAGCATGCCGAGAGAGGTCGTATACAATGCTTGTAGGAAGCGTTGTGGTAGGCATCGATCGACATCGAAGACCGGATCTTGGTCTCATTCCTATATAATTAGTTTTTTTTTCTTCATGGTAATAGTATATTCTCATCTAGGATGATTTAATGGGCTGCATTTTGAATATAGATAGATTTCAATTATTCTTGGTATCCTTACATGTAGAGTGCTGGAGGCAAGGTGAGCATTTACACGTTAGCATGCATCATTGATTTATCGCTTGCATTGCTTTTCCGGCTCTATCCCAATGAATTTGACCACCTGGTTCTAAAAAGAATTGACTCCTCGTTAGGCTCATGTATTTCTATTAAAATATAAAAAAGTGATAATCATAAAATTAGTAAAGCTAAAATTACTTGACCCTAAAATAAATCAAAAAGAAAAATCATTGTCTTGGGATGAGTAATCCCCTCATTATCTTCACTTTTACTTGATCACATATAAACTAAGAATTAGTGCCAAAATCCCAGGTCCCTAAGTGTTTGTACAACTTTGTCTTCTCACCTAACTCTAAAACCGACAAGATAAAAGATCACACTTTTGCGGTCCTTACTGAGCTGATTAGAGTGAATTGAGGGGTTTTGTTTTGTGTGTGTTTGTTTGTGATTGTTTGCGTGCATACTCGATGTTCACTGTGCATTTGCGCCTTTCTTCTCACACCTTTTGATTTGACCATTGTGCTCTCCTGATCATTTTTATTTTATTTCTGATATGGCCGACTGAAGTAAATTTTTTGTGAACTTTACTAATCCCTCATACCCTCCAGCCAGTCCACCTCCCTTTTTCTAGGAGGACTTTCCTCCTATTTTTTTGTACATATCTGCCTCAGCGACTGTATCAGGACTTGGATTTTGATCCACCACCACCCTCACATTTTTGTCCACCTCGCCCACCCAAAACTGATCTGTTGGAGCCACCTTTCATGGAGTCCACACTTAAGACCTTGACCAGATTAATGGAGCAAATGAACCAGAGGATTGATGACCTCGCTAGAGTAAATAAGAGCCAGAATGTCGCTCCACTATTTGATGATATGTATTCATTTGAGGATTTTCATGAGAATTTGCGACACCAAAAAATATAAAAAAATGAGAAAAAATCAATAATACAAAAAGAATTCGAGTGACACATTGTTGATTCATCTTGTGAGGAGAGCGACCACCTGCCATATACCATACCCACATATTCACTCATATCCCACCTTTGACCTCGAGGATGACGTTGTATATACTGCTTTTAGTCGTCCTTTTGTATATGTTCATTCTAAACTCCTCCCTTGTATGAAGGAGGTCCAATAATTCAAAAAAGATGCTGGCTGAACCCGAAGTGATGGATGATATTCATGAGATCATTGATGCCCCACTTCCCCTGACCATGACCCATTTATATACTCCTCAACCCAAGAAGAGAAAGTGGAGCAGTAGAACTGAGCATCATATCTTGACCATGGCCACTTCCCACGCCATCACCCACCACCTTTGTTCTAGGAAAAGGAATACTGTCACACCTCTTGTGAGTTGCCCCATCTCTGACTATACATGTAATAACACTCTCCTTGACGGTGGTGCATCGATTAATATAATACCCTTCTCATTGGTACAGTCTATTCATCTTGGACCTCTCAAGAAAACCAGGATGATTGTTCAGTTTGTTGATGGATCGATAAAAAGGCTGAAGGGTATTCTTTAGAACATCGTCATTCTGATTCAGGGCATGAGCTTTACTACAGTCTTGGTTGTATTGCCCATGGAGACCTCCACCCATGTGGAGCGCTCTCCTATCATCATGGGATGGTCTTTCCTCGCCTCTCCAAGGGTTGTTATTGACTATGGATCTGGATAGATTCTCTTCCGCTCTAATATTGGGAGTGATATGTTTATCACTGCACCTACCACTGACTAGAGATCTGCATCCCACAAGAGCATGCCCGTGTTTGCCGACCCCGAGGCCTATGACTTATCTATTGATATCAGAGAGGTATGCTATATGGCTGATGACAAGACCCGGGAATTCCTCTCCAAGGAGGAAGACTCAGAAAGTGTAGACCTTGGAGTTTCCTCTTCTTATGGTCGGTGATGCATTAATGACATCTGCGGGATTTACACGATTGACACTTTTTAGAGGAGGGCAGACTTAGATGAGACTGATAAGGTTGAAGTTGATATTATTGCTTTTATAAAGGAATTCAGGCCTTTTGATGAGGATGATGATCCAGTAGAGACCTCACAAGATGAACTTGATCTTACTTATTTCGATGATGAGTTCGTCCCTTTTCACTTTGACAACTGCGATACTTCATAAGATGGACCTGACCTGACTACTTCCATAGATGAGTTCATCCCATTTCATTTTGATGATGACCTATCATAGACTTCCCAAGACGGACCTAGCCACACTTATTCTAATGACCTATTCATTCCTTTCCACTTTGAAACCACTGGGGACCTTCCCCAGGTCTATCCTTATCGGTCGATTTCTGAGGACCACACTATCAACCTACACCTTGTCAGATTCATTCCTCAGCAATCTCGCAAGAAGGTTCGCTTTCTACCTTCTTGATCATGTGCACATCCATCCTATTCCTAATAATAATTATATAAAAATTAGTTATGATGATAAACCTATAATGATTAAAGAAATTGATTTTCTTACATCTCTCTTAATTCAAAATCGCCAACTTTGATGCAACTCTGAAGCAAGCGAAAGAATCATCTTATCCGACTCATCACTGCTTTCCCACGAGAATGATTCCTGTAATATATTCTGATTAGAATTTTAATGTAAAAAATTGTGAACAATGTTCCTAAATCATGAATTAACCTTACCCTCAATCTCTTCATAAATAGGTCACGCATCTCTCTTTTTACATCTCTTTGAAAATCACTGATCGTAATTGGGATAATACCACGCGTAAGTATTCCCAACTGACCTTGAAAAAGTTCACTATTGATGCCAACATCATAGCCATCCACAAGATTTATAAAAAAAGTCTCTCCCAGTTTAAGACAGTTGAGAGCTACTCCTTGAGTTGTACCCCGTACTCATGGTCTTTTGGAATCCTGTGTAGTTGGAGTCCCTACATCCTCCTCATTTGGAGTTGCTGATGCAAATGATGGTCTTGTAGGAGGAGTGAGTTAACAATGCTCATCTAGTGTGCAGTGATCATGAATTGTATGATCAACTAGCGGTCAATGAGAGGCCACCTGATGTATTAAACAATTGAAAGTAATCATATTATAAAAATGGTAGCCTTCATTAATAATATAATTCACATGTTCATATAGACTCCATTAACACAAATTTACCGATGCAGATGACGACCTTGTAGGAGGAGAAGGCGAACGATGCTCATCTTGTGTGTTGCTATCAGGAACTCTATGATCAACTGCTAGTCAACGAGAGTTATCATAGATGGTATTGTACAATGCTCTGATTGGTATGGTTCTAGTTATCATAGCTGATTTAACAAAGCTCTATGCATTTAATTGATATAATAATGGGGACAATACTCAAGTCAATCATGCATCACTTGTCACGTACTTAAACAAGTGTCTTTGGTAGACGAAACTGGTTTGATCCTTATCCTATCATATTGCCATGATCACTATAACTTCATTGACTCTTAATTTGTTAAATATACATGTGTACATTTAAAAAGATATTATAAATAAGTGACCTTGTAAATCATTGATAATAACACAAACACCATCATCACGCACATGCTCTCTTATCAGCATCCCCCTACTTACATGTACACCCCTTCGACAGAATGGTGCCGCTAGCATACATACATGATTCTCTCATACTGTGTTGGGTCAGCACTCTCGTTATGATTTAACTAGATTTGCGTAGAGTAAAAATGAAAATACTAGCATTGTCCAATCACCCACCTCTTTGTCCCTTATACTCCCTCAACATTCTATGAGGGGGGACAAAATGCAAAATGTGTTGGCAGTATGCATTTTGAACTCAGAATATAACTAGGAGATGTAACCAATCCCTTTATAGTACATGATAAACTCAATTATCATCATGAGTGTAAAAAAGCTATAGGTATCACGGGGTTGTGTGTATGAGCCATTGTAATTATAAAAAATGGGGACTGGAGGACATGGATATTAACATCCCCGGACTGTGGTCTATAGCACCGATAATTGAATCACATTTATTGGAAGGTCCAATAAGGTCTTTTTTTCCACTTACGGATTGTGAAAAATAGATGTTCTTGCAAACTAAGAATCTAGCAACCAAATAATTGATTGCAGCAAAAAGAATGAAAGCACGGAAATAACAGAGAGGATTAGGGGCTACCAGATTAGTAAGGTCAAGCTACCTAAAAGGAACTTACTATGTGTTTGAAACACCATCGATATGCCATATTTAGTAAAACAAAGGTATTGAGTTGTTCTTTCTTATAAAAGCAAGATTTTAAAAAAATAAAAGATGGTTATCAAGATAAGTAGTCAACATTTGAATTGTTTTTTAAAGGAAAAAGGGTGTAGCATCGAGAAGTCTAGCCAAAAAACTTTTATATTCACAAATTTAAAGGGTGTAGCCATCTTTGATTTAATAATCAAGAGAAGAGTCTTCACCAGCTCAAAGTATACTCTCTGGCAACATGATAAAATCTTTTGGATACCCAGCAATACCTTATGCACATGGATCTTAATATTAAAAAGAAATATATTATATTTTAAGCTAAAAAGCATTTAATGGAGTGACCTTTCCACCACAAACCTATATTCCAAGATGAACCCACAAAGTCGTAATCAACAATTAAACATAACAAGAAACATCTCCAAAATGTGAATCACAAATGAAAACGCACAGAAAGAAAGAAGGTAAGTTGATTGTTACCCACAAAAAGTCGAAGATGGAACCTGAAGATTTGGCGTGTGCGTGAGAAAGCAGCCACACTCTTCTCCATCGTGTGACGATGCTAAGACGTCAAGGTGACACTGGTCAGTTGTGAAGGAATGAAGGTGTGGGTTGGGGGGGTTAGGTTTCACAGAAAAGGGAGAGAGGGATGTGCAGGGCGAAAATTTGTATGGGAAGGGAAGTGCGCTCGATTGAGAGGGAATATGGTATTTGAGCAGAAGATTTGAGTGATAAGGAAATTTGGGGGAATAGAATTAAGTAGAATATTTTGGAATGATGGGGGCGTTATTTTTCAATTTGGAGGGGATTGGTGGAATTTTATTAATTGTATTTATTAATAATAAATAAATACACCTTACTTGTTAATTAAAGTTTTCTATTATGAAAAGAATAATAAAAAATAATTGTTGGCTTGAATTTTCTTATTATGAATATATAAAACATTTTATGGTGAAATAATTAGTCTTATTCGGTTCCTTTAAATTATAAGGAAATAGTTAACTTTGTCCTCCATATAGGGATGAAAATGGATCGGATATACCTATTTCCATATCCATATTTGCTTCATCTCTATGGAATATGAATACGGATACAAATATGATTTGGATATGCATTAAAGAAATCATATCCTGAAAAATATGAATAAGAATTCAAATCGGGTATGCATTAATGAAATCATATCCTTTAAAATATGGATCGAGATCCAGTTATTGAAGCCATTACCATGATTGTATCCATACATAATTGGGAAAATTTTACAACACATATCCATATTCTTCATTCTTTTTTTATTTATATTCGGATATATATCAATATCCATATCTAGAAATTTTTTGAAATGGCAAGCGGATCTTCGGATATATCAGTATCCATTTCCTACCTCCATATCGGTTGGCTTACTTAGGAGATTAAAAAAATAAAGACTATAGGTGGAGACATAATAGATGATTAATCATGATGTGATAATAAAAAATTACTAAACATAGGATCTTAAATTTTCATTTTTATTTTACACAAAATCGGAATCATATATATAGTGGTCATAAAAAATTACTAAACATAGGATCTTAAATTTTCATTTTTATTTTACACAAAATCGGAATCATATATATAGTGGTCATTGCATTTCTTACAATGATAGAATTGAAGTCTGATATTTCATTACCTGTAGATATAATGGTGGGATTAAATTTTCCTTATTAATATTAGGTTTGGCCACGACAAAATTTTGCAGTCTTAAATTATTAGACATGGTAATAGTACCATGGTTGAAAAATATTGGCCACGTAAATAGTATTATCGCCTAACACGTTTGGCAACTGTAATTATCATTGCAATTACTTTTAAGTTACGGTAATTTACTGTGGTCTATAGTTTTTAGCCACAATAATATTTATTGTGGCTTGATCGCGTGGTTGATGCAATATTTTTACTAGTGTGTCTTCATTGTCTTGTCTTCTTGTCTTCTTTTCTTCTTTTCGTTCTCATTTTTATTTTTTTACCGAAAGTGCCCTCCTTTTTGACAGTCTGCTATACTTAGGACGTACTTTATCCTAAGTATAGGGGGTGTGCACCTCGAGTTCTTTCATTCTTTCATCCTCTCCACTATCTCCTCTTCTTGTCTAACTTAGGGATATCTTACCCTAAGTATAGGGGGAGACAATCATAGTATGATCTGATCATTCTCACCCTGGACCCTCCCTGCCTTGTTTACAGTCTGTTATCCTTGGGATTATTTGATCCAAAGTATAGGCGGGACGGTCAACTTCTCATTCGTTGATTCATTCCTTATTCGTTTATTCTGTAGACTTTTCTATACTCAGTACGAGTTATGTCTTCTCTTTCTCTCTGATCAATGAGGACATAGCTCAAGCTATGTATAGGGGGGTCGTATATACTGCGCATATACTTTATCCATAACTCATACTTTCATATTTTTATTAATAATTATAGCTAAAATACTATATAAAATACTATACATACTATTAAATCATTAAAATCACTTAATAAAAAGTTGAATATTATTCCTCAAACACTTTTTTATTTACTAATTAATAAATATGGCAAAATATTATTTGCAAAATGTTTAAAAAGTAGTTTAAAAATATTTTTTAAAAATATTTTGAAAACTAATAGAAAAATGTTTTGTTAAATATTTTCAACTTTTCTAAAAACATTTTGTTTGTAAAAATTTCTTTTCTTCATGTGAAATAAAAATGTTTTGAAAATCGATTTGCAAATGGTTTGGAAAGTGGCTGCAAAATTATTTTTGAAAAATCTATATATTGTTTCAAAAACCATTGCAAAATGATTTTCAAATATTTGTAAAAGTTTGTAAATTTTCTTTGAAAAAAATTATTTTGGAGTATAGTTTCCAAAATTGCTTATAAAATAATTTTCAAATAAATTTGAGGAGCATATACATCACACTAAATATCTTTATTAAGTATAGATATATTCAGAATAGCGCATCCCTTTTAACATTTTAAAAACCCAACTCTTATAAAAATAAGATGTATCCCTGTGTAAATATTTGTATCTAGTTTTATCCCAAAAATCTTTTGTTTTGAAAAATCCCAAAAACATTTGTAAAATCCTTTTAAAAAATTGCTTACAAATTTGCAAAACATTTTTTCAAAATCCATAAAAAGTTTAAAACTTTGAAAAATTGCATCACAAAAATATTTTATGCATTGTACATAGCATTTTCTCATCATTCACATTTTCAGATTGAATTTGATAATTGAACAAGTCTAAGTAAAATTCGAAGATTGGAGCTTGGTTAGACATTAAATTGACCTAATCCCAGGAACTTTATAGGAACTGAAATTGAGGAACTTCTGGTCTAGTTGACTTAATTCTTTGAGAATCATGAGACTTAGTTCAATGTATTCTTGATTGCCTAAGTAGAGTATTTTGGAGTACACGCACGACTCTTGTTGATAATGACCTAACTTGGACACCTTCACCATTCACTTGTCTCAACTCAGTTGGAGTGGTGAGAGGATATGATTTGCTGGTATGAGAAGAACACAAGTGGAAACATTTGTCCTCGTTTAGGGAGGGAAGTGCACCCCAACCCATCTAGTAGTAGAGAAGTATAAAGACAAGAGAGTGTGGGTTGCAATAATGCTTCAAAAGAGGGATAGTCTACTGAGACAAGAGGAAAAACTCCTTATGTAAATGTTGTTGTATATGGTATTTAAAAAATTCAAAAAGCAAAAACTCCTAAAATTGGACAGGCCTGATTGAAAATAAAATGCATACCGGAATGTACATATTTGTATAGTCAGTAAGCAAGCTTGAGCTTCAAAGTCAGAATATGTGAGCCTGCAGCTGGATGACTTGACTACACTGGTCATGCATCTTAGGATAGGAAGCTACACTAGCTACTGTCCATTCTTCTCTTCACCTCCTCCTCTTAAGCAGGTTGCCACTTGAACTTAGAAAGGAATACCCCACTCCTCAAGGAAGGCATTTCTAGATTTGGGAATCATTCAGTTATCATGCTGGAGAAGTCAATCTCTTTGTCATTTCAGTTGAGCGGAGCCACCATCACTTACATTATACAAGTAAGATTCATAGTCGTAAGGGTTTGCGTATGAGTTGAAGTATTCTGACCTAGCTATTGAGGAGACTTGAACATAGTTATGGGATTCTCGAAGGATGTTGTGTGCCAAATCTGAGTTCCAATAAAGTTCTGACCGCGCTAAAATTCTAAAGGTCTGACTTAGGCTCCAAACATTAATTTGGTGATGACTAGTTTGATAATTAAATTCAATCCACTTTCTTTCTTGTTCTTTTCTTTGTTTTTCATTTTCTGCACTTATTGCATAAGTGTTTGCTAGGGACTAGCAAAGGCAAGTATAGGGAGGTGATGAATCTCCATTTCATTACATTTATTCTATCATTCTAGCATCAAAAACCCTAGCTAATGCATGTACATACCATTAATTTATACAAATTAACATTCATCCTTTATTGTATAAATTATGCATAAAATATTATTTTTAATGCCAAAATTATTGAACAAAGGAACGTAAGAAAAAAATAAAATGCCAAAGGTATTTTATGACCCTAAACCCCGAGATCAAGTCAAGAATTTATTTGGTCGACAAAGAATAAAGTATGGGGAGATAAGGGCCAATGATACAATAAATTTCCCATTCATTTATTCATCATTTATTCACTTTTGGGACCTATTTTATTTTCCACTTTTTATACCTCAAATAAAGAAACTTTGTACATAACGTTGTAGATAAAAATATATAGAAAATACAAAATTGATTTCATGCAAAAATAATATACAGTGTACTTTTTCTATACTAAATAAGATTCCAAATTCCCAACTTCCCAGCCCCATATCTATAAAATAAAAAACTCGAAATGTATCAAAATCACCTTTATATATAAATTTTAATAATCCATTTGATGAAGGTGGTTTTTTTATATATTTTGTAGTTAAGGTGTGAAAGTTAGGTTTTGGACCCCTAGTGTATAATATACCTGAATAAAATTTTCATTTAATTATTATTTCTTATTTGTATGATTTCATGTTTTTATAAATTTGTAAATTTTATTTATATCATATGTACATATCACAACTAAAATAAAACCATAATGAAAATATTAAAATAAAATATGTCTAGTAGATACATAGATGAATATACAATAACTATTCCTATATAATATACACCTACATTTATTTAAGTGTATATATTACATCACAAAATGCAATAAAAATATATCTAGGAATATAAAAATAAGTTATAATTCTATAAATTAAGAGAATAAAACAATAAAACCAAATATACAAAATAAAAATAAAAGACCTAAAACTTAGGTAAATATACCTATAATGATAGCCCTAAAATTAATTTGTAATAATAAGCAACCACGAAAAAATAAATAATAATAATATACTATAAAAAATAATAAACATTTTTTATTTTATAACTTTAATTTAATAAAATCATTTATTTTTTACTAAATAATTTACAAGGTTTTTTGGGCTATTTTTTCCTGGTTAGTCCACGTGGACAAACTTGGTGGCTTCGAGAGTTGACTCTGGTCAACTCTCTGACTCGCCTCCCTAGCCCATGTTAGAACCTAGTACCGTCCATAGTTCTTGAACTTTTTGTCATTGATACGTTACTCAAGAAGGATGGGACCCTTTATTATATTTGCTCTCTGTACAACCATGATCCACATCGAGCACGCATCTTCCACAATATCTCCTTCCTACCCATAGTATCTCGCCTCGAAGATCACCACTTCGCACGCTGTACAAAACCACACACCCGATCTTCTCTTGATTTTGAATCCCCTTTGACCATGTTCTTTCCCCCCCTTTTTACGTCAGAGGTATTGAAGATGGTGACAGCATCTTCGCTCAACAATTGGGTGAGTCGAAGGAGTAGGGTAGGTGGTGGATCTAGGATGTCTGGCCTCCACCACCGTCGAGGTTACCTTCATGGTCTCCCAGCCACTGAGGTACCCTTTCCATTGCTCTGTGTCTTAGTTTTGATTTCTAGATTATTTTATGCATTTAGATTAACGTGTAGTAGCGTGCTTTAGCTTTAAATCCCAGAATTGAAGTTCGTTGGATGCTAGCTCCAGCGAACCATTTCCTCTGTGCATCGACTGTTATGATGCATCAAACCAACCTCATCTTCGTTCCCTTCACTCCCTCATCGTTGTCCACCCTTCTCTCACCTAGATCAGTCCCTAATCTGGCCCATCAGACTTCCACTTCTTTACATCATCGGAGGTCCGTCGCACCGACGCACCACGCTTCCATTCCCTCTTTTGATGGGTCGATGCATTTTTCCCTCGACCCCTTTCGCTTCATGTGCAGGACCGAAGACAAACGATCTGCTGGGAGTGATTTTGTCGCTCATTAGAGGTACATGGAGCGTCCCCGCTTCCCTAAACTTGCAGGCGAGCTCTAACCATCCTTGAGGCCTTTTGTTCCATCAAGCCAACAGAAGACCAGCCCAGGAGCATTTTGCGACATTTGAATCTCCTCTAAGTGGTTGGAGCCGGTTAGACTCACCGGTCGAAGATCAACCCAAGCCATGTTCTTCCTTGTTCATAGGGGAGGCCATAGCCGGTGGATCAAGTCACGACTCTAGATGCTCAAGCCATCATCCGATCGTATCATGCCATAGCCGTCTGATTTCTCTTAACGATCTAATCCTCGCCATCGGCCGCAAACCGCCATCATATGCGCTAGGCACTACACGTGTTTAAGCGGCCACATCTCATTTGTCTGCCCGTGCCACATTTTGGGTATTTTGTGAATTTCACTCAGTGCCTTTTTGTATTTATTATATAATTTATAATCTCTCATTTGCCATTTAAATAGTTTGTAATATTTACTATTCCGACCTAAACAATTTTTGTAATTGCATTTTGGTCCTTATCCACGTCCGCCAACAAACTATGGAGATTTTGCACTTAATCCATTGCAAGTTTAGTTTATAGTTATTTAGTTATCAATGTTGACATATAAGTTGTATCTTTTTGGACAAATTGTATTATGGCCCCTTATGCTTTTTTTTATTTACATATATATCCTTGCTAAGCCACTGATTTTTGTGTGTTTATTCCATTTAATTAAGATATCTATTATGCTCTACAAAATCCTTGAAAATAGGATTAGATGCCTAATATGCCATAAATTCATGCCACATTTTTTTAATTTTAGTAATTTTCATGTTTTATAAATATCAACAAGAGGCACAATTCTGCTCTGTTTGCAGTTTAAAACCCATAAAAATTAAAAAACATTTTTGAAAAATTCCAAAAAATATATATTTTTTGTTTGTCTATTCAATTTCTAACTCCAGAGACTAAAATCACTAAAAATAGAAAAACAAAATACATAAATAATAAAAAGATTCAAAGTCCAATAAAAATTTCCAAAAACACCAAATACATATTTTTTATTTCTTAATTTTATTTATATTATGATCTATGTATTACAATTTATTTAAAAAATTTTGGACTTATTTTTCTTTTTTTAATCTTCATTACAATTTCGGTTGATTATTAAGTCCTTGATTTTGGTCCTTGTCCACGTCAGCCGACAAACTGTGGAGATTTTGCACTTAAACACTTGCAAGTTTAGTTTATAGTTATTTAGTCAGAAATGTTGAAATATAAGTTGTATCTGTTTGGACAAATTGTATTATGACCCTTTGTGCTTTATTTTATTTACACATATACCCTTGCAACGCCAATGAATTTTGTGTGTTTATTCCTTTTAAATAAAATACTATTATGCTCTACAAAATCCATAAAAATAAGATTATATGCCTTACATGTCATCATGTTTTATATAAATCAACAAGAGCATAATTATGCCCTCTTTGCATTTTAAAACCCATAAAAATATAAAACATTTTTGAAAAATTCAAAAAAATATATATTGTGTTTGTCTATTTAATTTCTATATCCAGAGACTAAAATCCCTAAAAATATTAAAAAAATACATAAAAACTAAAAAACTCCAAAGTCCAGTAAAAATTTCCAAAAATACCAATTATATTTTTTATTTATTAATTTTATTTATATTATTATCTATGTATTAAAATTTATTTGAAGAATTTTGGACTTATTTTTCTATTGTTAATCTTCATTTCAATTTCGGCTCGTTATTAAGTCCTTGATTTAGGGTATTTTTTACTTTAAAAATATATAACAATTAGCAAAATTTACTTAAAAAATCACAAGAACTGAAAAAAGTATTTAAAATCCAAAAATACTTAATTATTAAATTTTCAGTTATTTTTAGTTATATTTATTTGTATATTAACTTATAGTGTATATATAATTTGTATATCATTTTATTACATAATTAAAAGAAAATGGAATACAAAATCTAAAAATAAAAAAAAAGAAAATATAAAAATATAAAGTCAAGAACAAAATATAAAAACAAAAATATAAAATGTATATATAATTAAAAGCCCACAAAATTATAAAAAATTAGACAAGATTATTCACACGATCACTTTTACACTCACATGCCCGATGTTTCTAGTTTTGCTTCATGTATTCGACCTCTACACAATACTTGTACCTATACACACTTTTATTGTTGAGTTATAATAAATTTTAACTCCACAATTTATTTTGCATTGCTTTATATTTATTTGTGGGTTAATTATGTAATAATTAGGGTTTCGTGAGTGGTCGCTTCAGCGACATTGTAGTTCTCGCCTTCTGTAGACTTCTTTAGACCCCTCACAAAATCCTAATTATCATTGATCTTAGAGTTGTGGATATTCTTAGCAATTTTATTGTTGAAATACCACTGAGGAAGGCTAAGGAATACATGCCCACCGTAAAGAAGGGATTAAAGGAGGCATGTACAAACAAGCGTCGGCCGAACCGTAACAACAAACGCCATCAAGTTAAGATGCACGTCCCCACCATGGCCACAGTTGCAGCCATGAGCAATCTCCCTTAGAAAAAGCAAGACAAAGGAGCACCTTTAATCAGATGCAAGATTTTCGATCAAGTCTTCGAGCGAACCCTTCTTGACAGTGGTTCTTTCATCAACCTCCTGCCCTCATCATTATTGTAAGAATTCGGGTTGGGTCCATTGAAGCAAACATGCATGATCCTTCAATTTGCATATCGATCCATCAACGACCCCAAGGTATGTTGGAAGACGTTGTGATAAAGGTGCTGGACATGCAATTCCCCGATAATTTTTTAGTCCTCAATATGGACTGCCCTGCACCGTTGCTTAAGACCCCAATTATCCTTGGATGGCCATTCTTATGCACAGTAGAGGCTGTAGACATCATAGATTCACCATAAACATGGTCAGCGAGCCAAATATCATACCTGATTAAAGTTATGCAGCATCGCCTGAAGAAAATTGTGACTTTATTGTAGAGATCATGCCATCTGATCGGCACATTGTTAGTTGAACAATAAGCCACTAAGGTAAGCAACACTTCCTCTAAAGTAAGGGCAGATCATCCACCTACCAATACAGCTTCTGAAGTAACCAAGAAGCATGCCTGATCAAAACAAAAATTAAAGCCACTTCCGGCAAGCCTTAAGTATGCTTTCCTTGCGGGTGCAGAGAATATGTATCCAATCATCATCATAAGCAAGGTTGACCCTGGATAAAGAATCTCGTCTTCTTGAGGTTCAAGAAAAGAATTGCAAGGCACTTGGTTGGCATGTCTCAGATCTCCATGAGATAAATCATGCTCTGTGCTCATACCATATCTGGAAGAAGATTCCAAGACATCTCGAGAATTTCAAAGAAGTTTAAATCCAAATTCGTGGGGTAACATTATGAGCGAAATTAGAAAATGGTGTGATGCAGGCTTCATCTATCACATATCCTATTTGAAATGGGTGAGTCCTCTACATGTAGTTCCAATGTAATACGGGCTCAACGTGGTTACAAATGACATAGGAGAGAAGATTCCTACTCGGGTACTGACATCCTGGCATGTACGTGTTTACTATCGCCGCCTTAATGCAACAACTAAGAAGGACCACTTCCCCTTGTTGTTCATTGATCAAGTGTTGGAAAACTGGCTGGTAAGGAGTTCTTCTGCTTTTTGGATGGGTACTCTGGGTACAACCAAGTGGCAATCGCTCTAGAAGACCAAAAGAAGATGACCTTCACTTGCCTGTTTAACAACTATGCTTTCAGGAGAATGCCCTTTGGACTATGTAATGCACCAACGACACTCCAAAGATACATGCTTGCAGTTTTTGAAGAGATGGTAGGTAGTTTTCTTGAGGTGTATATGGATGACTTCTCCATCTGTGGTGACAGCTTCGATTCCTAATTTGAGCACCTGGACAGAGTACTTTAGAAGTGGCATGAAGTCAATCTTTTATATCTTGGGAAAAAAGCCACTTTATGGTTACAGAAGGGATTGTATTGGGTCACATTGTCTCCAAACATGGAATGGAGGTTGATCTTGCAAAGGTGGATGTAATTTCCAATCTAGAGACACCTCAAACTATTAGAAATGTGAGGTAATTCTTATGGCATGTGGGTTTCTACAGGAGATTCATTCCAGACTTCAGCCGCATTGCCCTCTTACATAATTGTTGTACAAGGAGACCAAGTTTAATGTTGATCAGTAGGTTCTCCTTTCATTTAATCATGTGAAGGATCTGATCACTTAAGCTCTAGTCCTATAGCCACCATATTGGTCTCTCCCTTTTGAGATCTTGATGGATGCGTCAGATTTTGCAGTTGGGGTTGTTCTAGGATAAAGGAAAGACAAGTCACCCTATGTCATTCACTGTGCCAGCAAAACACTAGATGAAGCTCAGAGAAATTCTATTATCACAGATAAAGACATGTCGGTTGTTGTATTCGCCTTAGAAAAGTTCATATCCTATCTGCTTGGATTAAAGTCACCATTTTTACCTACCACTCTACTATCTGATACTTGCAACAGAAGAAGGATGCCATTCCTAGATTGATCAGATGGATCCTTCTCCTCCAGAAATTTGATTTGGATATAAAAGACAAGCCTTGGGTTCACAAGAACCTCCACTGAGTAGTGCACCCATCACAGATACCTTTCCTGACAAGTCGATTCTATGTGGATTCACTACCTTGGTATGCCAATATTGTCAACAACCTCATCTCCGATGTAGTTCCACAAGATTGGACGAAGATCAAGAAGGACAAGTTATTGTCCACTATCCATTTCAATCTATGGGAAGATCCTTTCTTATTCAGGGAAGGAGTGGACTGCATTTGGTGTAGGTGTATCCCTCAGGAGGAGCATCATAGTGTCCTCGAGCATTGTCACTCGCTCGAATCTGGTGGACACCACTCTAGAGATAGAACGGTAGCTAAAGTACTGTAGTGTGGCCTTTGGTGGCCTACACTATTTATGTATGCCGCAACATACGTCAAGTGCTGCACATACTGTCAGAGATTGAAAGGTACCCTTATAGCTAAAGATTCAATGCCCCTGAAGTTCATTCTGATTGCATACGTATTCGATGTTTGGGGCATCAAATTCATGGGACCCTTCCCCAATAGTCAAGGATAATAGCACATCCTTCTTGTCGTTGATTATGTGATCTGCTTGGTTGAAGCGATCCCCGCTAAGGCTGCAGACTGTCGTACAACTTGTTGCTTTCTAAGAGAGAACATCATATCGCGGTTCAGGATTCCGAAGATACTGATATAAGGTAGGGGTAGTCACTTCATTAATAAAGAGGTCAAGAAATTAATGAAGGAGCACGGCATCGAGCGCCGAGTCGTCTCCTTATCATCCTTAGACCAATGGCATGGATAAATTATAAATCAGGGAAATCAAGACGCTTGCAAAATCTTGTGAAGCTGGACAGAAAGAATTGGTCCTAACTCTTGGATTCCATCCTTTGGGAGTACAGAACCACTTACAAGTCTCAGATCAATCTCCATTTCGTCACCTTTATTCTATCATTTTGGCCTTAAAAACCCTAGCTAATGCATGTAAAAAGCATCATTTTGAACATATTATCATTCATTATTTTTTGTATTTACTATATATAAAATACTATTTTAATGCCAAAATTATAGAATAAAGAAAATAAAATAAAAATAATAAAATACCAAAGGTATTTTATGACCCTAAACTCTGAGACCAAGTCAAGAATTGAATGTCGACAAGGAATAAAGTAGGGGGAGATAAGAACCCAAAAATCACCTAAACCCACTATTCTTTTCATTCATCAATAAAGCATTTTTAGGTCTATTTTATTATTCCTTATTTATATATCAAATAAATAAACTTTGTACATTAAATTTAGATAAAAATATATAGAAAAATACAAAATTGATTCATGCAAAAACAATAAATAATGTACAAGTTATACTCTAAATAAGATTCCAAAATCCCACTTTCCGAAACCCATGTGTCTCAAAAAAACTCAAAATGTATCAAAATCACCTTTAATTCTATATAACTTATAATAAGCTATTTAATTAAGGAGGATTCATAATTTATGGAGTTAATATGTAAAAGTTAGGTTTTCGTCCCCCATTGTACCATATACCTGAATAAAATATTCATTTTGTTTATTCTTTATTTTTTTAATAATTATACATTTATATCATCTTGTAAATATTATTTATATATAAATATTAAAACCATGATAAAATCGTAAAGAAAATATAAAAATAAAATAATATACAAAATTACTAGATGAAATACCTATACTTATACCTATATAATTTATACCCCTCTTTATTCAAGCATGCAAATAACATCAGATAATATAATAAAAATATATTTATATACCTAAGAGTAAGTTATAAAAATATAAAATAAGAGAATAAAATAATAAAATAAAATATACAAAAAATAAAATAACCAAAACATAGATGAATATACTTATAAATACACCTTTAAAAATTAACCTGTAATAACTAACACCAAAAAATAAATAAAAATCATATTAAAATACTACATAAAATGATTAAGATTTTTTATTTTATACCCAAAAAATAATAAAATCATTTACTATTTTTAATCTGTTAATTTCGAATAAAATGGCTTGTTTTGTCTTGTATTGGGCTGACGTGGCCCAATCACCTTCCAGGGATTGTTGATCACTGAACAACTCCTCATCTTTTGTTCTGACTCTGGTCAGAGCCTTGATTCCTTTTCTCGATTTTTTCTAGGCCGCTAGGTTGATCGAATCATCTGAAGACCTTCATGGATTCTCTTCCCATTACAACGTCCTTTCACGTCGGATCATTGGATCCTATTGATCTTCCTTGAGCCTGTGAATAATTCACCTCGAAGTTCATCAGGACCCATTGTCTATAAATATGCTTCCCGGTCTTCCGTCTAAGCTTGATCCCTCCTGGAGCCGCAGATCGATTCCTTGTGTGTCTGCATTGTAGGCCGGTGACAGTGAGCTTTTCCCCGTGCCTGGAGAGCGTCAGAGCGAGGATAGGATGCGGTCCACGGTGATTCTCTGACCACCTCTTTTCCCTGCCCCCACATCTTGTATGAGTTGTACCCTTTTTCATTTCTAAGTAGTTTTTCATTCCGCATTTCCATTTTCGTGTTTAAATTAGCCTTTAATCGAGTAGTTTTAGCAATAGCATAATTAGTTCCTTTGCTAGAGCTGCTTGGGCTCCGACCATTTCACCAAGTCTCCAACCATATCCACCCTCGACGTCCATCTCATCACTTTCCCCTACGTGTTCTTCATCTGATTCCCATTTGGACCAACCTGATCGGCCCTCGATCAACGAATCAAGGGTCACCCTCCACTACTCCTCGGACCCTTTCCATTCACCTCATCTAGTGTGTATACCAGCTTGATTCTTGATCGAGGAGATTCATCTCATACCACGATATCTTTTCATGTAGGTACTTGCGCTTGAAGGACCCATCTGGGATGTTTTTATGGTTCCTACATAGATCCAAGTACAACCGACCTCCAGTGCTAGATAAGTAAGCCCTGGACCATTTTGAGAAATCCTCCCAAAGCAGAACGACGTGGTGATTATGAAGAGCATCTCAACAAGTCAGGAGGAGGATGGAGCATCAAGAGTGATCCGATCAAACAAGCCCTGGAGAAGCCTTCTTCCCAGTTCCTCCAAGTCCATCAAGGACCGTTTGATCAGGCCATGTTCTTCGCGAGCAGTAGCGGTTGTACGATCATCAAGAGCCACAGTCGTCGGATCGCCCCCCATGATCTAATCACATACGTCCACATCGAACCATCACATACCGTCATATTGTTGCCATGTGTATAAGTGGGGCGCATCGCACCATCCATCTCCACGCTTGTTGGGGTAAATTGGCATTCTCACCCTACAATATTTTTATATTTATTTATTAGTTATGTATATAAAGTGTATAGAGTAAATAAATGTAGATATTTTACATACAGACCCGTGTATTTATTGCATATTACACTTAGGTCCATGCTAGGACACCTCATCGTCCCATATGAGGTGGCCATTTTGCAATATACCTTTGCGGGTTTTTGTATTTATACTTAGTCATATACTATTTAATATACATTGTAAATTTCAGGGGAAATTGCATGTGAGCCCTGATGTTTATTTTATTTGCAAAAATGCCCTTCCTAGTTCTTGTATTTTTTGGGTTTGAAATTCATCTATTAAAAATAGCAACCATGATCTAAAAATTATGCGAAATTAGAATTATATGCCAGTTAGTATGCATTTTCACACATCATTTTTTGACAATTTTCGCATTTTAGTTGCTTATTAAAATAAAATGAGCACATTTTTGTCCTTATTTGACTTAGAAAATACCAAAAATAGGAAAAACTTTTTGAAAATTCAAAAAAAAAATATGTTGTCCATTTCAGTATATATTAACTCCAGACTAAAAAGTCTAAAAATATAAAAAGAAAAAGACTAAATATTAAAAGCTCCAAAGTCATTTATAAAAATGTCAAAAATAATAAAAAAATCACAATTAAATTTTTCTATTTCTGACTTTTATTTATATAATTATCTATCTATTGAAATTGATTTGAAGTATTTTGGACTTATTTTTTTCTAATCTTCATTTCAATTTCAATATGTTATTTAATCCTTGATTTGGGATATTTTTTAGTTTAAAAATACATAAAAATAAGAAAAATTTCTGAAAAATCACAAAAACATTAAAAAAATATAAAACCCAAAAACATTTTATTCTCTTATTTTTTGTTATATTTATATATATAATCTTATATAATGTGTATATATCTATATATGTTATATAACTATTAGTATTATACATATCTTAATATATTTTCTAAACCAAAAAAGAAGATATACATATATATAGAGAGAGGACCGTACATATGGGTATTTTCCTCATTTTTGACTATGTATAATATAATTTATATATGTATAATCTATAATGTAGAGATATACATATATATATCCATCTTATATATAAAATAGAAAAATAAAATATAAAAATCAAAAAATTAGTAATTTATAAAAAAATATACATAAAAGTTATAAATCCAAAAAACATAAAAGTAAAAACACACAAAAAACACTAAAAAGTGATGGAAGACATGTTTGTACATACTAGACATTGATTAGTAATAATCGTAGGCTACATATTTTACTCTATGTGGTTCGAACTCTACATGCTTGCTAGCTATACACTTAGTTTTGTAGATAATAATAAGTTTTAACTCCACCTTTTTTCTTTTCATTGCTTGATTTATATCGTGGGTTAATTATTGATTAATCACAATGCACCGATTGCGATTTCCCCATGTGAAACCATACGACCCACGAGGGTTTTCGATTATCAAATGATGTCGTTGCCGAGGAGAAATGTATGTAGCCTATTTTGTGTACATTCATTTGTTCATTTATTGATTTAATTAGTGATTCATTTCTTTATGCATATTTATTCATTGATTATCTGTATATAACTCATTTTTATACTTATATTTGATTACTATGCTAACATACCTCTCTTGTGAATTTTTTGCGAGGGCCCACTACACGAGGATGGCTTCTTAGGAGGTCGGTGCAGCTAAGCTTGGTGGAGACTGGTGTTCACACTTTAACCAATTGGAGAGGCAGCAAGTGGAGCAAGAGAAGAATACTTAACATAGAATTATATTAGATTTATTTATTAATGAGAGAGAGATCATTCATAATTTGTAATAATTAAAGACTTGGACACTACTCTACTCTACGAGGTTAGTTCCTGGGTGATTGTTCACTTGGGGGCCTCGTCATTGTTTTCTCACGCTTTCACTGCCTTCTTTTACTTTGTTTCTCAATGTTTTGAGTTTTCCTCCTTCCTTTCTATTTGTTTTGTATGCATGGATCCCTTATACATAGGGTTCCTATATCGGTAATTATGTCCAAAGCCTAAAAAGAAGCATGTGCCTATAGCCTCTTATGTTTGGATAAAGTCAAATTAATAAATGTTAAGTATTTGGATGTCGAGAGAGGTCGCATACAACGTTGGTAGGACCCATTGTGGTGGGCACCAGGTGGCATCAAAGATCGAACTTTTGATCTCATTTCTGAATAACTAACATATGGTTCTTCACAACTAATAGTAGCTATTGTTTAGGGCGATTTTGTCGATTGCACACCGCCATGTAGATAGGTTTACTAAATCTATTTTGCATACTACATTGAGAGAGTTGGGAAGCATTGTAAGTCCTCTAACTCAGCATGCATCATTAGATTCAATGATAAGATTTATATCATTGAAGCGACTTGCACGGGCTCCCTTTGATTTTGAGCACCTAGGACTTGAAAAAGAATATACAAAATAGTTAGGCACTTGTATGCAAAATACCCAAAAAAAGTGAAAACCCAAAAACTAAAATAAGGGGACTGTTAAATAAACTTTGACCTTAACTAGAATCTGTAATGGACTATAATTTCCATGGGTTCATATAGCCCTCATTATTTTTAGGTATTTTAGGAGAGGACCAAAACCCCTCCCATGAGCGAAGCACGACCAGCTAAGGATTACTACCAAAAATCCAGTCTGTAACTGCCTTATTTATCGCCTAGATTTTCGAAGTAATGGCTCTTCTATCGTACATAACCGAGTAGGGCCTTGTCAGCGATGGTGTTCCCGCCTTGTGTGGAACATCGACTTGGTCTGAAGTACTGGGCTTATGCCACGCCCTCATGGGAGTGGTTGTCTCATAGATTTGTGTCCAAGTAGGTCCTTGCATGATCACGGGTGATTCCATTGTGAGCGAGGTCCGAAGTAGTGGTTTAACCTATCGGCTTCCTCCCTCTATTTCTTTGGCTAGGGATCCAAGAAGGCTTACAAGGACCACAAAAAGTGCAGACTACAAGTTACAAAGGAGGAGGACAAGTACATGATACTCTTCTTGTTGTACTCTCTCTCTCTCTTGTTGGGTTAGAGTGCTAAGGACTTGTTATAAGATATGCCTGAAATGACAACACTAAAAGGAAAATATAATAAACTTCCGAACCTTTACAGCTTCACATGACGTGAGTTGGTGAACCCAATTTTGTATTGTGCTCGTGGGTGTAGATTAAGGTTCAAAGATTAAATCCCATGAATTTACACAAATTTTGGCTTATGTGTCTTCCTTTTTAACCCCCCTGCTCAGTCCGAGTCTTTATACTATTTTACACTCCTTTTTATTCTTCATTGACCACAGTATCTTTCCTCATGCATCGATCTCTTCTTGCTCCACGATGACAATCCATGGATGGTTTAGTCGGGATTCCGCCGAAACCTACATCGATTCCAAAGACTTGACATTGTCAATAATTCTAGGTCATTCTCGAGAACTCCGTCTGGACCTTGTGGGTTGATCTCCAGACTCCTCGTCTTCATTCCACCATCTTTGATCACCTAATAAAGCGGGACAACTCTTGTCCTACATCTATTGTTTTTAATAAGAGTCGATTTCAATCTACATCTTTTTCTCCATTCACAACAATATGGGATTGACCCTAATCTCATATTCATCTCGGCAGCAGGATTCAATTTCAGGTGGTATGATTGGGATTCTTTCATATTTCAGATAGAAGACAACCCCAATCATGGATCCCAATCTAGAATTCATCTCCTATAATTCAGACCCAGAGACAGCACCTCAAGGGAAAGGAAAAGGACAGTCGCCTCCACAGATAGAGTTGGTTCAGGGACCCAACTAGAACCAAGCAAACGCTCAGTTACTGGCTTCCATACAGGCCTTACAGCAGCAACTGACTAAGAAAGCTTTAGTTCAGACCGCATTTCAGGATATGCTAAATGATTTACGGAACAAACTAGATGGAGGAGGAAGAGGAGAAAGACCCCATCAGGACCCTTATGAAGAAGAACATGAACCTGCGAGGTAGAAACCTGTAGTGAAGGTGGCTTACAATCTTGGAGATAGCCAGATGATCGAGTGGATCCTCATTCCATCGGTACATGCTCACTTCGAACTCAATCCACAGTTCCTTACTCTTCTACCATCATTCCATGGAAATACCAATGAGGAGCCATACATTCACCTTTAGCCATTCTCGTGCATCTGTCGAACTACCAACTACCCCAACATCCCATTGGATGCAGTTAAGATGATGGTGTTCCCCTTTAGCTTGCAAGACAAGGCCCTGTACTAGGTTAATCACTTAAGAAAGGTTGTGATGACTTCAGAGGAACTGAAATATGTGTTTCTTTACAACTTTTACCCTCTTGGTCGACTCAACCAGACGCGGGTCATGATCAACAACTTATCCCAGGCCACCCACGAGTCTATCCATGAATCCTGGGAGCGATTTATGGACCTTTAGGATAAGTGTTCCCACCATGAGATACCAAAGACCATCTTGGTCCAGCACTTTTTCGGGAGGGGGGTTTGAATGTAGAAAACCAAAGGTTTGTAGATGTTGCATGCATAGGATCTCATTTTAACATGGATGAGGACATAATATGGTAGATTTTCGAAGAAAGGGTCAAAGAAGAGACGGCCTTATCTTCATCATGCACCTATTAGAGACAACCTCAAGTACTCCAAAAGTTTGTTCATATAGCAGCATCTCATGAGGCAGAGAAAGATGCGAGCTCCAAACTCAGTATCATCGAGGGTCATCTTTCAAAGGTTGATATTATCGAGAAGCGGTCACTGGATCTTGAAAAGCTCGTCGTGATCGAAGAAAGGATACAGAACCTCGATAAGCTGGACCAAATCACCAAGTAGTTGGAGCTGCTAGTGAGCACCATCAGTTCTATTCAGACGGCAACACCATCGTTGGAGACACCTGTTGAGAAGAAGGATGAATCATCACCGCCCCATCAGCCTCAGTCGAGTCAACAGCAGTCTGCCATCCATCACAGATACTATGTGTAGGCTCCCGAGCAGGGCCCTCCGCAGCAATAGATGGTGATCTAGTAGCCAGACTTCCTCCAATCCTCTGATCCAGCATTTTCATTTCTACCACTGATTCAGGAAGTCAATGGTGTATGGAGCAATGACGCACAACTGACACATCTATGGGGCAACATCTGGGCTAGCTAACAGAAAATCGTCCTTACCACCAACCTCAAGGTGGTCATTTTCCTTACTCCTTCCAACGACAAACTCAATACCAGAATCACCTGTCACCATACTATCAAGGCAACTAGAGAGTCACAGTAGTAAACTCAGTCGCATTACAACCATCAACAACCATATTATTAGTACGCAGCTGGACATCAGCAATAGTATCCCCCTCCTCCATATCAAAAGTATCGGCTTCCTCCTCCTACGTAGCATCATCAACGTTCCTAGCCTCAGCCTCCCAACAATTAACAACAGCATGGTCTGCACACTGAAACTTTTGCAGCAATTCTAGTGAACCCTACCTTGGATTGCTTGGCCCAACTTGTGAAGGGTCTAGCAGAGATGACCAAGAAGCTCGATGACCTGATTGCCACTAAATCTCATATTCTGGCACAGGTCAAAACAAATCAAAATAGTTTTAAAAGGAAAGAGCATGCAGAATGTAATGTCTCGTATGTGTCTATCGAGATAGATAATCATGATTTCATTTTATCTATTGATGTCACTCTTAATAGTGGTAGGACGTTGCCTCCATCTGCCACTCATACTGGGAAGAACAAAGCCTTGATAGGTGAATCATCATCTTATGCATTAGTTGCACCGTATATATGTTCGGGTGAGGAAGAAGAAGGACAAGCCATGCCAGCTGCCACCCATCACCATCTCCACCAACAAAAAGAATAAAAAATAAGAAAAACCAAAAGACCAAAAAGATGATTGCAGTCAATGTAAAGTTGCACCATCCACGGAGGATCTAGCAACAGCAACCAATCCATCACCAACCGACGGAACGGAGACTGTACCTTTTACTTGTCCACCAGCAGCAGAATATTCACCTCCAGCATGTACACCTTTTTGTGACCCGAATGTACATAATTTTTTGGATAATAATTTTGTTGTAAATAAGATTATTGCTTTTAATTTTAGCACTGTAATATTCCTTTTCTCGTTGCAATAGGAAAATCCAAAAAAATGCAAAAATAAAAAGTGCATTATCAGATCCTGGAATTGTTGATATTATTAGTAATTTCCCAATTGAGATTCTGTTGATGAAAGCTATGGAGTACATGCCTGCTATGAAGAAAGATTTGAAGGAGGCATGTACAAACAAGTGTCGGCCAACACATAACAATAGATGCTAGCAACTAGAGCATGTCCTCACCATGGCCACAGTTACAACCATTAGCAATCTCACTCAAAAGAAGCTAGACAAAGGAGTGCCTTTGATCACATGCGATATATTCGACCAGGTATTCGAGCGGACTCTCCTTTATAGTGGTTCTTCCATCAACCTCTTTCCCTCGTCATTACTACAAGAATTCGAGTTGGGTTCGTTGAAGCAAACACGTGTCATCCTTCAATTCAAGGATCGATCTGCCAAGCGACCTCGAAGTTTGCTGGAAGATGTTGTGGTAAAGGTGCAGGATATGTAGTTTAACGTTGATTTTGTGGTCCTTGATATGGACTCCCCTACACCATTTCTCCATGCCCTCATTATCCTTGGATGGCCATTCTGCATACTGTAGAGGCTTTGGTTGACTATGGGTCCGGCAAGATCACTTTCAGCCCGAGCAATCACAGGGTTACTATAGACATGGTCAGCGAGCTAAAGGTAGTATATGATGAAAGTCATGCAGTGTCGCCTGAAGATGGCTGTGATTTTATTACAGAAATAAGAGATACAAACCTCTCTCTGAATGACACTAAGACCCTAGAAATCTTCTTTCCTAAGGAGGATTGGGAAAGCACAGTCGACACAAGCTCCGATGACACTTGGGAGACAGAATCTAATTCACTAATGCATCTCTTTAACCCAGATAATTCATTCCATTCCGAACAAAATGAATTTGTTGCAGATCTGTTCGACACATTATCAGTTGAACAACAAGTTACTTAGGTGAGCAGCACTACCTCTAAAGTAATGACAGATCATCCTTCAACCAGCACATTTTCAGAAGTGACCATGAAATAGGAAAGAATAGAACCCAGAATTAAAACCACTTCCGGCAGGTCTTAAGTATGATTTCCTTATGGGTGCAATGAACATGTATCCGATCATCATCAGCAACAGGCTGACTTCATATCAAGAATCTCGACTTCTCGAGTAACTAGAAAAGAACCACAAGGCACTTGGTTGGCACATCTCATACCACCGTCGGATAAACCATGCTCTGTGCTCACACCACATCTATTTGGAAGAAGATGACAAGCTATCCTGGGAGTTTCAAAAAAGATTGGACCCAAATCTGCAGGACGTCGTCATGAAAGAGATCATGAAATGGGGTGAAACAAGCTTCATTTATCCCATCTTTGATTCAAAATGGGGGACTGCATGTAGTTCTAAAGAAATCATGGCTCATGGTGGTTACAAATGACAAAGGATAGGAGATTTCTACTCGGGTATCGACATCATGCCGTGTATGTGTTGACTACCACCGTCTTAATGTTGCAACCAAGAAGGACCACTTCCCCTTGTCGTTCATTGATCAAGTATTGGAATGACTAGCCAGCAAGGAGTTCTTCTGCTTTCTGGATGGGTACTTTGTGTACAACCTAGTGCCAATCGCCCATGAGGACTAAGAGAAGACTACCTTCACTTGCATGTTTGGCACCTATGCTTTCAGGAGAATGCCCTTTGGACAGTGTAACACACCTGCGATATTCCATAGATGCATGCTTGCAGTTTTTGCCGAGATGGTAGATATTTTTAGCAAGGTTTTTACATATGATTTCTCATCTACGATTATAGTTTCGATTCATGACTTCAGTACCTAGAAATATCGTGAAGTCAATCTTGTCATATCATGGGAAAAGAGCCACTTCATGGTCACGGAAGGGATTGTGTTGGGTGACGTCATTTCCAAATGTGGCATAGAAGTTGACCCAGCAAAGGTGGATTTGATAGCTAATTTAGAGCCACCTCAAACAGTCAGAAATGTGAGGTCATTCCTGGGGCATGTGGGATTCTACAGGAGTTTCATTCGTGACTTCGACCGCATTGCCGACCTCTTATAGAATTGTTGTACAAGGAGACTGAGTTCAATGTTTATTAGCAAGTTATCCTTTCATTTAATCAATTGAAGGAGGTTATCACTCAAGCTCCAATCCTACAACCTTTATATTGGTCTCTTCCTTTTTAGATTATGACAGATGCGTTAGACTTTGCAGTTGGGGTTGTTCTAGAACAGAGGAAAGATAAGACACCCTATGTTATTCACTTTGCCAGCGAAACACTAGATGAAGCTCAAAGAAATTACATTGTGATAGAAAAAGAATTGTTGGTTGTGGTATTCGCCCTCGCGAAGTTCAGATCCTATTTGCTTGGATCAAAAGTCACTATCTATACTGACCACTCTATTATCACATATTTATAGCAGAAGAAGGATCCCAAGCCTAGACTGATCAGATGGATCCTTCTCCTTCAGGATTTTGATTTGGAAATCAAAGACAAGCATGGGGCTCAGAATGTAGTAGCAGATCAACTCTCCAGAATTGAGCCACAAGAGCCTTCACTGTGCAGCGCACCCATCACAGATACCTTCCAGCTGTGGATTCACTCCCTTAGTTTGTCGACATTACAAATTACCTCATCTCGTGTGTAGTTCCACAAGGTTGGACAAAGATCAAGAAGGACAAATTCTTGTCCACTATCCATTTCTACTAATGGGAAGATCCTCTCCTATTTAGGGAAGGAGCGGATTGCAATTGGTGTAGGTGTATCCCTCAGGAGGAGCATCAAAATGTCCTCCAGCATTGTCATTCGCTCGAATCTGGTGGGCACCACTCTGGAGATAGAATGGCATATTGCAGTGTTGTCTTTGGTGGCCTACACTATTTAAGATGTCACGGCATATGTCCAGCGTTGCACTGACGGTCAGAGATTGAAAGGTACATTACAGCTAAAGATTTAATTCCCCTTAAGTTCATTAAGATTACAGATGTATTCGATGCTTGGGGCATCGATTTCATAAGACCTCTCCCCAATAGATATACAACCACGTCCTTCTTGCCATTGACTATGTGAGTCGCTGGGTTGAAGCTATCCCTGCTCGAGCCTCAGACAATCATATAGTTTATCGATTTCTGAAAGAGAACATCATCTCATGGTTCGAGATTTTGAAAATACTGATATCAAACGGGAGTAGACACTTCATTAATAGAGAGCTCTAGAAATTAACAAAGGAATATGGCATCATGCACCGAATTGCATCTCATTACCATCCTTAGACCAATGGCATGGCTGAGTTATCAAACAGAGAAATCAAGACCATCCTCCAGAAGCTTGTAAAGCTAGACAGGAAGACTTGGTCCCAACTCTTAGACTCAGTCCTTTGGGCATACAGAACCTCTTACAAGCCTCCTTTGGGCTCGTTGCCCTACCATCTTGTATAGGGAAAGCCATGCCATCTACCGGTGGAATTGATTCATAAATCATTGTTGGCAGTCAACATTTGTAATTTGGACTCACAAAAAGGTGGTCAGAAAAGAAAAGAGGATCTGAACAGGGTCCTAAATTTCCGAGACTGTGCATATGATAACACATTAATGTACAAGGAGAAGGCTAAACACTGGCATGACTGGCACATCAGACGAAAGACCTATGAGACTAGACAGAAAGTGTGACTATTTAATGCAAAGTTGAAGATATTCGTAGACAAATCAAAGAGTAAATGGACAGGACCATTCAGAGTTCAAGAAGTGTGTGACAACGGAAGCATTGTGATATTAGAATTGTCTCCTAACGTACAACCATTTATCATCAATGATCAGTTGCTGAAGCCTTACCTTGAGCATGACATATTCCTGGCCGTTGTCGACTATGTCCAAGTGATATGCACTGAAGGAGCATCCACAACCTTAGCAGTAGTGTAAGATTCAGATAATGTCATTCAAAAACTTTTCCTTTAAGTTTCATATTTTCTTCTTTTCTTCTTTTCGTTTTCTTTTTTCTTCTTCTACCAATAAAAAGGGTGTCGTGAAATTATTTCATTCTTTGATCCCCTTCAATGTCTCCTCGTTTCTTCAATGCCTAGGGATATCTTACCCTAAGTATAGGGGGAGAAAATCTGAGTGTGATTTGTTCCTACTATCCCTCGACCTTCCTTGCATGTAGATATCGTCTGTTATAGATAGGATTAATTTATCCTAAGTGTAGGGGGATGACCAACTTCTCAATATTTTCTTCATTATTCTTTCATCATTATAGTATAGGCTTTTTTATACTCTGTACGAGTTATGATCTCTGTTTTTATTTTCGATCTTTGAGGACATAGGTCAAGCTAAGTATAGGGGGTCATATATACTCTGTATATACTTTAGCCATAACACGTACTTTCGTCTTTATAATAAGTATGGTCAAATCACTATTTATATACAAACAAAAATAATTCAATTAAATCAATTAGAAAAAAGATGCATATTATCCCTCAAATTGTTTTTGTATATATTGATTAATAAATTAGGTAAAAATGTTTTGTAAAATGTTTGAAAAATAGTTTGAAAATTTGTTTGAAAAATCTTTTGAAAACTGTTTGAAAACTATTTTGCAAAATGTTTGCCACCTTTGTAAAAATATTTTGCTTGTAAAATTTTCTTTTCTTTGTGTGAAAAAAATGTTTTGAAAAAATTATTTATAAATGGTTTTTAATATGGTTGAAAAAAATTTGAAAAAAACATTATATACTTTTTAAAAAAACCTTTGCAAAATGATTTTTAAATGTTTGTAAATGTTTGTGAAATTAGTTTGGACTATAATTTTCAAATTTGTTTGTAAAATCATTTTCAAATAATTTTGACGAATATATACATCAAACTAAAATTCTTTATTTATAGTATATATACTTATAATCACATATCACTTGTAATTCTTAAAAACCGTAACTCTTGTAAATACTAAGATGCATCCCCGTGTAATTATTTTTTCCTAGTTTTACTCCAAAAATCTTTTATTTTGAAAAATTCCTTTGAAAAATTCTTTAAAAAAATTGTATTATTTGCAAAACCTTTTTCAAAAATCCATAAAATGTTCAAAAGTTTGAAAATTGCATCACAAATATAATTTTCATTGCAATGTAAATAACATTTACATTTGGATTGATTTTGTTAATTGAACAAGTCTAAGTAAAATCCGAAGATTGGAGCTTGGTTGACCTTAAATCTATCTAATCACAGGAATCTTATAGGAAATAGAATTGAGGTACTTTAGGTCTAGTTGACTTAATTCTTTGAGAATTGTGAGATTTGGTTAAATGTATTCCTGACTACTAATGATAAAAAATAATGTGATTTACCTTTACGAATTTATTTTTTTTGAAAGGCGATCAAAGTCTATATACATAAACACGAGGATTTTACGAATTTATATACATATTCCCAAAAATAAATATTAAAGTATGAGTTATGTCTAAAATATATATACAATATATACGACACCCCCCTATACTTAGCTCGAACTATGTCCTCATAGTGATAAGAGAACGGCAAAGGAAGACATAACTCGTGCTAAGTATAGAAAAGTGAAAAGACTCCTATGCTACAATGACTCAAAGAGAAAATGAAAAGAATAGAGGTTGGTGATCCCCCCATACTTAGGATCCAGTAATCCTAAGTATATAAGACTCTACAAAAGGGGAAAACCGATGTAGAGAATGTACGGACTCAAAAATAAAAAAGACGATATGAACAACGTCACCCCCCATACTTAGGGTAGAGTATCCCTAAGTATAGGCAACAACAAGAGTGATGAACAAGACAAATATGAACAACACAAATCATTCACCCACCCCCTATACTTAGGATAAAGCACATCTTAAGTATAGCATATATACACAAACGGAAAAGGGTGAATGATAAAAAAGAAGAAGAAAGAGTGAAACGAAAGGATATACAAGAGGAGTGGATGTACGAAGGTCAAGAAGGATGAAAACGAACCTTCTTGCAGGACCGTTGGGTATGGATCTGACAAGGTGTAGGTCGATATTTGGGTCATCATTAGACATGCATTGATCAGTATCGACCAAGAATGTATCCTCAGCAATCTCAAAGTGTGCATACACGAATTGATTATTGGAAGTAGTGTGTTCATGTCCTCTCTGGGAAGTCTCGTAAATATCAAAGTAAAAAGGTTCGAAATCATTATCAGAAAAAGTATGATCAATTTCAGTCTGGTGAGCCTCTACTGGATCATCATCTTCATAAAAAAGGCCTAAATTCCTTTATAAAAGCAATCAATTCAAATTTGGCCTTATCAGTCATCTGAATCAGAGTGAACAGGAACATACTCATCTGTGAAAGTAGTCAAACCATATCAATCTTGTCTAGTCTCAGAGTCTGTCTCCACTCTAGGGTGTCTATCGTGTAAATCGCGTGGGTGTCATCAATGCATCTCCACATAACAGAAGGGGGAACTCCAAGGTCTATGCTTTCTGAGTCTTCCTCCTTGAAGAGGAATTCTTGGGTTTCATTATCATCCAACATAGAACAAGAATCTCTGATATTATCATTGAGGTCAAATTCCTTGGGGTTGGCTAACACAGGCGGGCTCTCATGGGATGCAAGTCTCTGGTAAGTACTGGGTGTAGTGATCAACTGATCGCTCCCTGCATCAGAACGGAAGTGAATCTCTCCTGATCCATAATTAATAATGGCTCCCGCAGATGTGAGGAAAGGCTGTCCCAGGATGATTGGAGGATGCTCCACAGGGGTGGAGGTATCAATGGGCAACACTACAAAATCAGAAGTAAATTTAATGCCCTGAATAAAAACGACAACGTTTTCTACAATACCCTTCGGCCTCTTGATAGATCCATCGGCAAATTGAACTATAATATTGGTTTTCTTGAGAGGCCCAAGATGAAGAGACTGTACCGTAAAGAAGGGTATTATATTGATCGACGAACCACCATCAAGGAGAGTGTTATCACAAGAATAGTCAGATATGGAGCAACTCACAAGAGGTGTTGCAGTGTTCCCTTATTTGAAATGTGGACGGTGGGAGATGGCATAGGCAGTGGCCATGGTCAAGATGTGACGCTCAGATCCGCTCCTCCGCTTTCTCTTCTTGTATTGAGGATTAGATAAATGGGTCATGGCCTAGTGAAGTAGGCTCTAATGATCTTGTGAATGGTGGCCATCACTTCTGGTTCAGTCAAGATTTTTTTGAATTTTTGGACCTCCTCCAAACAAGGAGGAGATCGAATTAGCATATGCACGAGGATTTCCGAGAGCAGTCTGTATAGTGGAATCCTTCGGGTCAAGGTTGGGACATGTGGGAAAATGACTTGGCATGGGTGCTTTCTCCTCAAAAAATGAATGAACAATGTATCTCCCCGAATCTTTTTGGTATTTTAAAGTTTTCTCATTTTTTCTATTTAGGGTGATTGCAAGATCTCATGATTATCCCCAAGTGAATCCATATCCTCAAATAGTGGAGCAGCGTTCTGGCTCGTATTTATGTTATATATATTGCTAATACTCGAATTCATATGCTCCATCATCTGGTTCAGGGTCTCAAATATGGATACCATGAAAGGTGACCAAAATCACAAGGTCCTGTGAATGGAATGAGGGTGGGTGAAAATCATCGTCTGATACCTGAAATAATGGGTTAGGAAGAAATGCATAAAAATTAGGAGGAAAGGCCTCCTGGATAAAGGAAGGTGGATCAGTTGGAGGGTACGAGGTATCAACGAAGATCATATTAAAATAACTCCAGTCGGCCATCTCCGAAACAAACGACGGGATTGGGAGAGCACGAGGGTCAAGTCAAAATATGTGGAGAAAAAGGTGCAAATGCTCAGAAGGATCTAGTATACATACAAACAATCAAACACAATACAAACCCCCAGTTCACCAACTCAACGCAATGTGAACACCATGAAGGTTTGGTCAATTATGTTGTCAATTTTTAGAGTTTGGTGAGAATACAATCTATCAGAGCAGTTAAAGCAAGATGCTAGGAACCCAATGCTCCCAAGAGACCGGCCCAATCCCAAAGTTTGATCTTTCCCAACCAGTATGAATTGCAGACCATTTACCGGCTACCCGATCAATTCAATCTATTAATGATGTCGCGGGGCGCTTTACCGGCTACTGGAGAGTTCCTCACTAGAGAACGACTAACCCCAAGGCCAGTAGTCTAACGAAAGTTTGGGCATGGTTCTAGCCTAGTGTGCGGGTTACTCTCTCGCTACATACAAACCAAACAATGAGGGGGTTACTCTTCCCAAAACAATTGATTTTTCCTAGTGTTTATTTTAGGGTCAAGTTTTCTTTAGTAGTCATGTAATTTAGGTAGTTGTCACTTGGTTAAAATATTTTCAAAGAATCGCCTATCGAGTGTCCAATTTCTTTTTTAACTTATGTGAGTGAAAACAAGGAAGGAGATCGGAAATTCCAATGTGCGATTAAAAACAATGATGCATGCAGGGGTTACATATGTGTACCTTGTCACTAGCACTCTACATGCAAGTGATCTACACAGAATTGAAATACAGAAAAATAAACTAACCTATATGCAAATGCAAATGAACCGTACTAACAATAATGTCTATTAACGGGCAAGAACATGTTAATTTGACTAAGTCCTATTATGCATTATTCTATAGGTACAGAAATTCTTGTTTAGGGTGTTTGGACCTAATTAATTACGTGGCTCAAGAAAATTAATTAAAGCAATCAATAGGTAGCTCACGAAATACGCGGAAAACAAAGAAAAATAAGGCGATGAAAACAAAACCGGTGAGGTCCCCCAAGTACACCGACAATTGGCGAAACAGACCCCACAATAAATGAATGTTTGTTTACAATGGTTCAAATGCTATAAAAAAAATAAAAAAAGTCTCTCTCTCTCTCTCTTTGGTCTCCTTCAGTTCTTCTTCTCCTCCTCTCACTCTATCCTGCGGCTTGGTAAAGAATCAAGCCACCTTCGCTTTGCTTGGGTGCTTCGGCTCTTCTAGGATCGCCTCCTTCGCTCTGCGGGCCCTCACAAGAAAAAGAAAAGAGAATGTGTAATAAATACAATTATCAAATATAAGCAGAAAAAAATTGAAATGAAACAGTGAATATCAACAATGGAGTGAATGTGAAAAAAATATACACAAATATATACAACCAAGAATAGCAGGTCAAAAAGGAAACCTAACTACCCTCGTCGTGCCTCCCCGGCAACGGTGCCATTTTGTTGAGCAGGATCTTTGAGGGATCAGTTATTAATGATACGAGTTGTCGTTATCCCCAAGAAATCGGATCAAACAAACAATTTTTTTCCTTCTCTCGCTACAAAATAATGATAGAAAATTACATGGAGTAAGAGAAATATTTTTGCTACTTATTTACCTGTATAGCGGACATGATCGAACTTAGGAAGGCTACAATTCCCAAGAGTTATTCAATTAATCGACGAAAAGTCAATTAAAAGAAATAGCAGGAATCTCGAAGGCAAACTATCCTCGGTTTTTTGTGGAATTTTTTCTCTTTTTAATGTTTTATTTCTATTTTTTTAATTTTCTAATTTTCTAATTTTTAATGATTTTTAATTTTGCAATTTTTAAAAAAATTTAAATAAAGAACAATATGCACAAGATAAGAAAGACGCACACCAAACTCTTTTGTATTTTTCAATTATATCAAAAATGCTCAATAAATCCAGAGAATTTTTTTGGGGTTTTAAAGGATTTGAAATATTTTTTGGAAATTTTTATAGATTTTTCAGATGTTTCTTTTTTTAAAAAAATCAAACAGTGATAAAAATGAGAAACAGTTCACAACCTAGAGTAATTTGAAACTTAAAAATACATTAAGTACCAAAACTCCTGCTAATTTTTTTTGATGAAATATATGCAAATATCTACAAACGGGAACTAAAACCACGATTTTTGATTTTTGTAGAAATTTCTGTGATTTTTATAATATTTTTTATGTTTTCAATTTTTTTGTGTTTTGAAAATAATCAATGCATGAAATTTGGATAGAAATTAAAAGACAATAAATAAAACTACTCTAATTTTTTTTAGAACTTTTGAATCAATATTCAAATTTTTATGAATATTTTTATTTCAGTAAGAGAAAAAGACATTGTTTTTTATTTTTAATAATAACAAATGATGATAAAATGTAATAAAAATTTTATGATGGAATGATAAGCACATCAGGAGCATAGCATGATTTTTGGGAAATTTATTATTTAACACAAACATTTATTTCACTGATAAGCACATGCAAAAATAATGTCAGAAAACAAGGAATGAAACAAAAATATTCAAAATTGTTCCATGACAAATCAACAAAATTAAATTCGTGGACAAAAAGTGAAAATTACCTAGTTTAAACATGTGCAAAGCACGTGTCTTGCTGAAGCGGGGTTCTTTCTGTAATTCACAGAAACTCCAGGGGATAGTTGCAATATTTCCATAATAACATAACAATTTCACTATGGTTTCTTCTTCACATGCCTTAGTATCGTTCTTCATAGAATAGGTCTAAATGGGGCCGCCCGTCTTATTCAACCTCAAGGAGGAGGGCACGCCTCCTTCTGTGGCAGTGGATGGTGGTCTTTGGGATTCGCAGCGCGGGGGTGGAGATGGTGCGCGGGTGCGATCGGCAGGGCGGGCTCGCAGAGGATGGCTCGTTTGCGCGGGCTGGCGGCGCTGCAACGATGGTTGTTGTGGAAGAGCCTCACGCGTGGGTGTGGCGCGATGGTGGAGTATGGAAGTGCGGTGTGGTGGCCCAAAGGACATCTGCCAGAGTGGGGGTGCAGGGGCGGTGTGTTGGCGGACGAGGGCGGCGCGCCTCGCGTGGATGCTTTTTTTATTATTTTTTACTGTAAATCAAAAATGATAGAAAAATTAAGAAACATTTTTTTATTTTTTCATCGAACTGTAAATATATATTTTTCTATTTAAATTTTGTTTATTAATTTTTTTCTGTTTTTATTTATCCTGCAAAACAAATGTTAGAAACAAAAGCTAGATATATTTTTTTTATTTTTTATTTATAAACAAGTGAGGACATGAGCATGATGGCTCCGTCCCAAAATCAAAATGGAAGACGTGAATGAGGGTCCGGCAAAAAATGAGGAATGGATAAGAATCTCTGGCCACCGTGCATGGCCGAAGCTAAGAGATCGTGACAGATAGAAAAGAATGTGGAGAGATCGAGATGAGAAATGAAAAATCGAGATCACTGGTGAAGAATCAAGTTGTGATGGATTCTAAAATCTATATAAAAAACGACGACGAAATAAAGAGGTGAAAAATAAAACTAAGATTAACCTAAGAAAAAATATAAGAAGAAAATGATGGTTCTCACCTTAGGAGTGTAAAAGACAATCACCTTGACGAAGGCTGACTTGCTATCAGCAGACGGTTCCGAGGCTTGGCACCTGTCTGCGATAAGAAGACTCTCGGAGATCGGGCTCCTCTCACCAAAGATTAATGAAATACAAAAAAGGGACGAGGAGCCTTATTAATAGAAAAGATAGGAATTGAAATTTGAATTTTTGAATGAAGATAAGAGATAAGAGAGAGAGAAAACTGAAATAAGATAAAGTAACAAGTGTTAAAAATATTTACAAAAATTAACTAATGTTTTTGTATTTTCGACACTTTATTTATTAGAAAAATAAATGTTATTTTTTATATTTTTTGTGGTAGTTAGTTAAGAAAATTAACTATATACATATGTTATATACATATATGACATTATATACATGGGTAAATAAGCAAATTAGTTTTTTTTATAAAAATATATATTTTTTTATTTTAAATAATTAGTAAAAATATTTACAAATATTTACAAAATACAATATGTACAGATAAATGGTAAAATTGCACAAACCATCCCAGAAACCAACTTTTCATCTGTAAATCCAAAAATTATGAAATCACGTTCATTTTAAAGATATTTTAATTTAGAATACAATGGAAGTGAGTTTGGTTCAATTTGAGTTCATATGGAGGTGGAATTGGTCATTCAATTATCGCTTAATAGCTTTTCCAAGTTTGGTTTCTTTTATTATGTATATGATTAGATTAGGCAATAATTTTTATAGATTAGGAAACATATTTATTTACAACTTTTGTTTTGAAAATTATTTTGTTTGAGGTCAATTTATGTACAAATAAAATAGTGTAGTATACAAATATACACATCACAGTTTTTTTGGATTTTCTGATTAAAGACCCTATCTCCCCCTACTTTATTCCAGGTCGATCAGGTCAAGTCTTGACCTTCTCTCGAGGTTTGGGTCAGCCTGTATCTATTACATATATCTAGTCTTCCTTTTTCCTTTTCTTTATTTTTCCTTTCTTTCTTTATTTATTTATTTTAGGTTAAAATGGTAAGAAGTGTACAATATTTCACACAAATGCAAGTTAGTAAGAATATGGAATTAGTGTTATATACAGGTGTTTTATAAGGGATTTTAAGCTAAAATAAAATAACAAAGATGTTGAAATGCATATTCATCAACTACCTATGTAGAGTATTTCAGAGCTCATGCACGGCTCTCGTTGATAATGACCTAACTTGGACACTTGCACCTTTCTCTTGGCCAAAATCAGTTGGCGTGGTGATGGGATTGGATTTGCTGATATGAGATGCACACAAGTGGAAAAATGTGTCCTTGTCTAGGGAAGGAAGTACACCCCTACCTGTCCAATAGCGGAGACGTCTAAAGACAGGAGAGTGTGGGTTGCAATAATGCTTCAAAAGAAGGATAGTCTACTAGATCAAGAGGAAAAACTCCTTATGTAAATGATGGTGTATATAGTATTTCAAAAAAACTCCAAAAAAGTGGACAATCCTGATTGAAAGTAAAATGTATGCTGGAGTATATATATTTGTATAGTCAGTAGGCAAGCTTGAGCTTAGAAAGTCATATCATGTGAGCCTGCAGTTGGATGACTTGACTACACTGGTTATGCATCTTAGGATAGGTAGCTACATTGGCTATCATCCATTCTTCTCTTCACCCACTCTTCTTGAGCTGGTTGCCACTTGAACTTAGAAGGGAATACCCCTCTCCTCGAGGAAAGAGTTGCTGAATTGGGGAACCATTGGGTTGTCATGTTGGAGAAGTCAGTCTCTTTGTCATTTCAGCTGGGAGGAGCCATTATCATAAACATTGTACATATAAGACTCATAGTCATAAGGGTTTGTGTATGAGTTGAAGTGTTTTGACCTGGCTATTGAGGAGACAAGAACAAAGTTGTGGGATTCTTGAAGGATGTTGTGTTTCAAATCTGATTCCCAATAAGGTTCCGACAGCACTAAAATTCCAAATGCCTGACATAATCTCCAAACTTTGATTTGTGAAGACAATTTTGAGAATTAAATTTAATCTACTTTCTTTCTTTTATTTTCTTTATTCTTTTTTTCTGCACTTATTGTATAAGTTTTTGCTAGGGACAAGCAAAGGCAAGTCTAAGGGGGTGATGAATCTTTATTTCATCACCTTTATTATGTCATTGTGGACTTAAAAACCCTATCTAATGCATGTAAATAACATCATTTTGTACATATTACCATTCATTATTTATTATATTTAATATATATAAAATACTATTTTTATGATAAAATTATATAATAAAGAAAAGAAAAGAAAAATAATAAAATAACAAGGGTATTTCATGACCTTAATCCCTGATACCAAGTCAAAAATTGAATTAATCGACAAGGAATAAAGTACGAGGAGATAAGGGCCCAAAAATCACCTAAAACCCTATTCTTTTATTTCATCAATAAAGCATTTTGGGACCTATTTTATTATTTATTATGTATACATTAAATAAAGAACTTTGTATATGAAAGTTGTAGATAAAAATATATGGAAATATGCAAAATTTATTTCATGCAAAAGCAATATACAATGTACAAGTTATACTCTAAATAAGATTCCAAAATCCCAACATCCCAAACCCATAGTTCTCAAATAAAATCACAAAATGTATCAAAATCACATTTAATTGTATATAACTTTTAATAAGATATTTAATGAAGGTGGTTTCATATTTTTTGGAGTTAATATGTGAAAGTTATATTAATTGAACCTCTATTATGCCATATACCTGAATAAAATCATCACTTTTTTTACTCTACTATTTTTATTATTATACATTTCTATATTTTTTGTAAATATTATTTATAGTAAATGTACATATCAAAACTAGAATAAAACCATAAAGAAAACATAGAAATAAAATAATATACAAAAACACATAGATAAAATACCTATACTTATACCCCCCATTTATTTATGTGTACAAATAATATCAGAAAAATATAATAAAAATATATTTACATACCCAAGAATAAGTTAAAATTTTATAAAATAAGATAATAAATAATAAAATCAAATATACAAAATAAAAATAAAATAACCAAAACATAGATGAATATACCTATAAATACACCATTAAAAATTAACTTGTAATAAATAGCACCAAAAAATAAATAAATATCATAATAAAATACTACATAAAATAATAAAGATTTTTTTTATTTTATATTTAGAAAATAATAAATCATTTACTAGTTTTAATTAATTAATACCAAATAAAATGGCATGTCTTATCATGTACTGGGCTGACGTGGCCCAATCACCTTCCAGAGATTGTTTGCCCCCAGTCAACTCCCCGTCTTTCGTTTTGACTCCTATTAGAGGCTCGAGTCCCTCCTTTTCTTGATTTTCTCCAAGCAACCAAGTTGATCGAATTACCTCGAGACCTTCGTGGAATCACTTCCCATCACAACATCCTCTCACGTCAGATCACTGGATCATATTGATCTTCCTTGAGCCTGTCAATAACTTGTCTTGAACTTCATCAAGACCCCATTGTCTATAAATAAGCTTCTCGGTATTCCGTCCAAACTTGATCCCTCTTGGATCCCATGATCCATTACTTGTGTGTGTGCATTGAAGGATGGTGAGAGTGAGCTTTCCCTCGTTCCTGGAGAGCATCGAAGAGAGGATAGGAGGTGGTCCATGGTGGTTTTCCGACCACCTCTGCTCCCTTCCCCCACATCAGGTATGAGTTGTGCCCTTTTTAATTTACAATTAGATTTTCATTATGCATTTCCATTTTCGTGTTTAAATTAGCCTTTAATCGAGTAGGTTTAGCAGTAGCTTAATTAGTTCCTTCATCGGAGCCAATAGGGATCCGGCCATTTCATCATGTCCCCAGCCATATCCGCCCTCGCCGTCCATCTCATCATTTTCCCTTGGACGCTCTTCATATTATTCCCCATCTGGACCAACATGATCGGACCTCAATCAATGAATCAAGGGTCACCCTCCACACTCATCGGACCCTTTCTGTTCTCATCCAGTGTGCGTTCCAGCTTCGTTCTTGATCGAGGAGGTTCTCCTCGAGCCATGAGATCTTTTCATGCAGGTACTAGTGCTTGAAGGACCCATCTGGGACGTTTTGTGGTTCCTGCACAACTCCAAGTAGAACCGACCTCGAGGGCTGGATAAGCGAGCCTTGGACCCTTTTCAGTCATCCTCTCGATGTGGAATGATGTGGCGATCATAGACAGCATCTCAACAAATCGGGAGGAGGTCGTTTCATCAAGAACGAGCGGATCGAACGAGCCTAGGGGAAGCCTTCTTCACAGTTCCTCCAGGACCATTCAAGACTATTCTATCAAGCCTTGTTCTTCACAAGCAGCAATGGATGTCGGATCATCCAGAGCCACAACAATCAAATTTCCTCCTGCAATATAATCACCGACGTCTGCATCGAACAATCACGCATTATCAGATTACAGCCACACGTATAAGTGGGGCACATCGCAACGTCCATCTCCACACCTGTTGGGGTAAATTGCCATTATCACCCCACATTTTTATATTTATTTATTAGTTCTATAAGTAAAATGTATAGATTTAATAAATGTGTATATTTTGCATGGAGACCCATATATTTCTTGCATTTTGCACTTAGATCCATGCTGGGTCACCTCACGTGTTGTCCCTCATGTGGTGTCCATTTCGCAAGTATACCCTTGCAAGTTTTGTATTTATATTTAGTCTCATGAAATTTAATATACATTGTAACTTTTGGGAAAAATTGCATGTGAGCCCCTAATGTTTATTTTATTTGCAAAAATATCCTTACTAGTTCATGTATTTTTTACGCTTGAATTTCATTTATTAAAATAGCACCCATGCTCTAAACAATTATGCGAAAATTAGGTTAGATGCCTCCGAGTATGCATTTTCACATTTCATTTTTACTTTGGTCATTTTGGAATTTAAAGTATTTCATAAATATAAAATGAGCATGTTTTTGTCCATGCTTGATTTACAAAATACCAAAAAATAGAAAAAGATTTTGAAAAATTCCAAAAAAAATGTGTTGTCTATTTCAGTATTTATTAACTCCAGACCAAAAACCCTTAAAAATAGAAAAAAAGTCTAAAAATTAAAAAGCACCAAAATCCTTTATTAAAATGTGAAAACATCACCAAAAATCCCAAAATTTTATTTTTCTATTTCTCAATTTTATTTATATTATTACCTATCTATTGAATCTGATTTGAAGAATATTGGACTTATTTTTCTATTTTAAATCTTTATTTTAGTTTCGACCTATTATTTAATCCCTGATTCGAGATATTTTTGACTTTAAAAATACTAAAAAATAAGCAAAAAAATCCTGAAAAATCATAAAACATTGGAAAACCATATAAAACCCAAACACTATTTATTCTCTAGTTTTTTATTATATATAACCATATACTATGTATATATCTATATATTTTTTATATAGCTATTAATATTATAAATATCTTAATATATTTTTAAAACAAATATATAGACAGAGAGCAGGGGGACCATACATGTGGGTATTTTATATATCCTTCTTATATATCAAAAAAGGAAATATAAAAAACAGAAAATAAAAAATCTATAAAAAACTACATAAAAGATAAAATTCAAAAAAATCTAAAAGTAAAACCCTATAGAAAGCAATAAAAAGATATAAAAGACATGTTTGTACATACTACACATTGATTAGTAATAATCATATGCTACTTGTTTTGCTCTCTGTGGTTCGATCTTTGAATGCTTGATAGATATACACTTAGTTTTTTAGAAAATAATAAAAATTAACTCCATCTTTTTGCTATTCATTGTTTGATCGTGGGTTAATTATTGATTAATCACGGTCTCTTGAGTGGTCAATGCATCGATTACAATTTCACCCTGTGAAACCGTACGACCCTCAAGGATTTGCGGTTATTAGTCTCCCTTGGGCAAGTCATCCTACTTTCTTGTATATGGAAAACCATGCCAGCTGCCCATGGAGTTAATTCATAAATCATTGTGGGTAGTCAATATTTGCAATTTGGAATTAGAAAAGGGTGGTCAGTAAAGAAAAGAGGATCTGAACATGCTCTTGGAATTTCGAGACTATGCATATGATAACACATTGATGTACAAGGAGAAGTTTAAACGTGGGCGTGACAGGAACATCAGACGAAAGACTTTCGAGACTAGACAGAAATTGTGGCTATTTGACAAAATGTTGAAGATATTCCCAGACATATTAAAGAGTAAATGGATAGGTCCATTCAGAGTACCGGAAGTGCAAGAAAATGGAATCATTGTGATATCAGAATTGTCTCTTGACGCATTGTCGTTTGTCGTCAATGGTCAATTACTGAAGCCTTACCTTGAGCATGACACTTTCTTGGCTATTTTCTATTCTATCCAAATGATATGCAATGAAGAAGCATCCACAACCTTAGCAGCTTCACAAGATTCATATAATGTCACTCAAAAACTGTTCCTTTAAGTTTTCTTATTTTTTTCTTTTCTTCTTTTCATATTTTTCTGTTGTATTTCCTATATTTTCTCTGTTTTCCTCACTCATTATTTATATACTTAGGATATGCTTCATCATAAGTATAGGGGGGATGAGTGATGTAACTTTTCCACTCTTCTCTTGTTGATATTCCTAACTATACTTAAGGATATCTTACCCTAAGTCTAGGGGAGACAGGGCGACTCATTGAGTTGTTCATTCCCACCCTCGACCCTCCCTACCTTCTCATTCTTTCGTTCATCATTCTTTATTCATCTATGTAGTATAGACTTTTCTATACTTAGTACGAGTTTTATCTTTTATTTTCTCTTCGATCTATGAGGACATAGCTCAAGCTAATATAGGGGGTCGTATATACTCTGTATATAGTTTAGATATAAATCACACTTTCGTATTTTTAAATAAATATGGCTAAAAAACTATACAATTCATCAATGTAACTAATTAAAATATGCATATTGTTCCTTAAAATATTTTTATTTATACTAATTAATAAATCAGGTAAAAATGTTTTGCAAAATATTTGAAAAATAGTTTGAAAAACTATTAGAAAAATCTTTTGAAAAATATTTGTAAAATATTTTCAACTTTTATAAAAATGCTTGGTTTCTAAAAATTCCTTTTCTTTGTATGAAGTAAAATGTTTTCAAAACATATTTGCAAATCGTTTGGAAAATGGTTGCAAAAATGTTTGAAAAATCTATTTATTGTTTGAAAAACCTTAACAAAATGAATTTTTAAATGCTTGTAAATTTTTTTAAAATTATTTGCAAAAATTATTTTGGAATATAGTTTTCAAAGGTGTGCGTAAAAACATTTTCAAATAAGTTCTAGGAATATATACATTCTTCAAAAAAATTTCTTTAAAATTTGTTTACACATATCTATAAAAATAACTAACATTCAATTTATAAATCCTCCAACCTTAATTCTTGTAAATAAAAAAGGCACGCCCCTGTAAATATATGCACATACTTTCTTTTTGTGTCAAAATTCTTATTGTTTTAAAGAATACCTAAAAAATTGTAAAATCAAAAATCCAAAAAAATAATTGCAAAATCTTCTTCAAAAAAATATTTTGCATAAAAATTTGCAAAACCTTTTCAAAAATCAACTAAAAGTTCAAAATTAGAAAATGGCATCACAAAAATATTTTTCTTGCATTGTACATAGCATTCGCATTTTTGATAATAATATAGACAATTGAACAAGTCAAAATGAAGTCCAGATGTTGGAGCTTGGAATAGACCTTAACGTACCTAATTTTAGAGGTACCCATTGAGGACTGGAAGTGGAGATGTTTCAGGTCACCTTGATTTAATTCATTAGGTTCCATAAGACTATGTTCATGAGTCAACTCAATGTGTTTAAATAGGACCCGTCAAATCATGTGTACAACTCTTGAGACAGTGACTTGACTGGAAACCTCGCACCTAGAACTTAACTCAACCACGATGGACTATTGAAAAATCTTGGAGTCTAAGTTTGAATGATGCAAGGTCTCTTCATCAAGGGTGTCTCAAGAACCATTCTTTGTGATTGCCGACACCGGTACTCTAACCCACTTCTTTTGGTAATAATTATATATAAAGACTGGAGATGGATTGAGATAATGTTTCAAATGATAATGGTCTATCAGTGCAACTTTTCTAACACCCCAAAATAGTGGGTGGAACAAAAGATGTAATATCCACTGGGGAATAAACAAGAATGCAGAGGTTGTATAAAGTCAAAGAAAATGTGCAAAGAAGCCTATACCAAATATTCCACCAAAATTTTGATCTTTAGAAAAAGCTTGCTTCTTGGCGAAGAATCGGTTACACTATCTGACTTCGCAAGGGAATGAAGACTACACTTGTCCATTCCAACTTGTCTTCCCATTCTTCCAACTTCTCTCCCTCATTCAGTTGTAAAGACTGGGAGCACTTGACCTTAGAAGGGAATATTCGTCTCCATGAGTACAAGTTGCCAGAAGAGCACACCTTGATGGTTCAATGGTTTCGTTAGGGAAGATCTAAACAAATTCACACACATGGTTCAATCATTTCAAGGTAGCAGGAGTAAGCAGCTGAGAGGATGGTTCTGACATGGCTGTGAATTGGACTTGATAATAAAAGTATGGAATCTAAGCGCTATTATGTCTCACTTCCCCACTTCAATGTGCTTCCAAACACGTCATTAATCCAAAGACCTTCCTTGATCTCCAAACTTTGACTTTATCAAAGAGTAGTTTAAAAGGCAACAATTATTCCAAGTTATTTCTTTTTCCTTTCTTTATTATTCATTTTCTGCACTTATCGCATAAGTGTTTGCTAGGGACTAGCAAAGGAAAGTATAGGGAGGTGATGAATATCCATTTTATTACCTTTATTCTATCATATTGGCATTAAAAACCCTAGCCAATGCAAGTAAATAGCATTATTTTATACAAATTAACATTCATTATTTATTATATTTATTGTATATAAAACACTATTTTTAATGCCAAAACTATAGAATAAAGGAAAAAAAGGAAAAATGATCAAATACCAAGGTATTTTATGATACTAAACCCCGAGACTAAGTCAAGAATTGATTTGGTCGACAAGGAATAAAGTAGGGAGAGATAAGGGCCAAATACACAATAAAAATTACATTCTTTTATTCATCAATAAAGAATTTTTGGGACTCATTTTATTCTTTATTATTGATACCTATAATAAAGAAACTTTGTACGTGAAACTTGAAGATAATAATGTATAGAAAAAATAAAAATTGTGTTTTTACAAAAATAATATCCAGTGTATAAACAAAAGGCCAAAATTCCAAATTCTCAGACCCATATATCCTAAATAAAAACATAAAATATATCAAAATCACCTTTAATTGTAAATAACATTTAATAAGATATTTAATGAGGGGTTTCACATTTTTTGGTGTTAAGGTGTGAAAGTTAGGGTTTGGACCCCCATTGTACCATATACTTGAATAAAATATTCATTTTATTTGTTCTTTATTATTTCTATAATTTTATATTTTTATAATTTGTAAATATTATCTATAACATATGTACATAATTATAATAGAATAAAACCATAAAGAAAACACAAAAAAATAAGTATATATAAAAACATAGATGAAATACCTATACTTATACATGTTTAATAAATACCCTTATTTATTTAAGTGTACATAATAGATTATAAAAATACAATAAAAATATATTTATGTACACAAAAATAAGCCATAAATATATAAAATAAAAAATAAAAAATAAAAGAATGAAATAAAAATAAAAAAATAAAACACCCAAAACATAGATGAATAAACCTATTAGTGAACCCTTAAAAATTAACATGTAAAAAACGAACCTAAAAATAAATAAAAATCATATTAAAATACTAAATAAAATAATAAACATTTTTTATTTGTATCCAAAAATATAAAAACAATCACTATTTTTAAACCATTTATTTTTTAATAAAAATAATATTTTTTCATGACTTGGGATGACGTGGCCCAATCGCGTTGTGTCGTTTGTTGACCTCCAGTCAACTGGCTCCTCTAGCATTTGACTTGATGCAAATACATTTTCCCTGATTTTGTGCCCTTTTTCTCAGGCTTCTCATCACTTAGATCCAAAGGGATCTTTCAGCAAACATCTCTCTGATCATCCCTAGTCCACGCCATGACCTCTAAACCCTTGTACATATCGTCAATTCATCCTAAATCACCGGACAATAAGGATCCTTAACTCTGTCTATAAATAAAACCCAATCGTGTTCCTTACCTTTTTGATCCCTCCCCAATGTTTGAATCGAGTCCAAAAGATCCGAGAGTGTGTCGCCGGTGACAGAGTTGGATTCCCCGAACATGGGAGCATGTTAGAAGGAGGAGGAGAGCAGGTATGAGAGTTGCGCAATTTCATTTCTTAGGTAGAACTAGGTATCGTCGTTTGATTTTCGTTCTTAGTTTATCTTTACACTCATTAGATTAGCTTGGTTTCCAATCTTAGCGATCACCGGAGCCACTATGGCTCCGGCCATTTCCATGAGTTCTATGCATGTTCCAACCATTCAGTACCCATCATGAGCACCTCAGCCTTTCATGAGCACCTCAGCCATTGTGGACAACCAACTCAAAGTTGTAGAACCTAAGACCTTCATCGGAGACTGTCAGATAGAGGAGAACGATATGATGGAATGATGGGGGAAGACTTGTTTTTCCCCATTCTTCTTGAAGAGTAGCAACCGTTTGATTAAGGGGCGTGCTCTGTTCTAATCCTAGCCCTTGATTCAACGGTGAAGTGATGCGGTGCTGGACTGTTCGATGGCTTCAAATGAAACGATCTGATCCGTCGGTCAGTGCCTAATAAGGGTAATTACCTAGACCCCTCCACATTTTACATTTTTTGTATATTAAATATTGTCTGAGTATAAATATATTGGTAAATGTTGCAATAAAGCCTCGACAGTTTCTTATTATTTACAAAAAGACCCATGCCAGCTCAGCTCACATGGGTAGCTCACGTGAGTTTGGGTAAGTTTCTTGGACACCCTGCCGCTTTATGCATTTGTTTTTAGTCCAAATATTTGTGTATTTAGTGCATATGTTTGTGAATAAATTACACAAAAAACTAGATGTTTTGTATATTTGCATATACGATCTTCACACGGGCACATGTTTTATTTTACGTGATAATTGTAGTGTCACCCTTGGATTTTGTAAATTGGTTCTGGAATGCATAGAAATTCTATTTTAATTGACATTTAGTTATCGTCAGTAAATACATTGAATATCCTTGGGATTTTTGTTAAAAATGCTCCTTGCTCGAATTTTAATTTGCAAAAAAATATCTTGTATGCCTTGGATGATGTATTCACTTGCTATAATTTTTAGTTGGGATTTTAAGGCATTTCGATTTATATTATAATTAGAATAGTTCATGCATTTTCCATTTCTAACTTTGAAAATCATAAAAAAATATTAAAATACTCTGAAAAATTCCAAAAATATGTATATTGTTGAATATAGTATTTTATAACTCCAGACTGAAAATCCCTAAAAATAGAAAAAGAAAATGATAAAAATTAAAAAGCTCCAAAATCCAGCAAAAATATTAAAAATCAACAAAATCCTTGAAATATTCTTACGTTTCTTAATGTTTTTTATATTATTATCTATGTATTATAATATATTTGAATAATTTTATGTTTTATTTGCTATTTTTAATCTTCAAGTCAGTTCGACCCTTTTATTTAATTCTATGTTAGGGATATATTTGACTTTAAAAATCCATAAAAATTAGAAAAAAAATTGAGAAAGCTATAAAAACCCCAAAAAATATTTTATTCCATGTAATTTGTATGTTTTTATTAGTAGGTATAATTATATAACCCTCATATTGTATATGTATAACCTTATATATTCCCATATTATACACTTAGTTAAAAAAATTAAAATAAAAAAATATAAAAATTATATTACTATTAATATTTATATATATACATCAAAAAAATCTATATTTATGTAAATGTGGGAATGCCTTATAAGTACATCATCACTTATGTGTATATATGTATACATGTATTAATCTAATTTATAGATTTAGATATTCTTAATTATACCTATATATTCATTGTTAATTTTATCTATATATATATATAACCCTACACAATGAATAAAGATACATATGTACATAATACACATTGATTAGAAATAACCATAGGCAACCTAATTCTCTCTCTATGGTTCGATCTCTACGTGATTACATGCTATACATCTTGTGTTGTAGAGAATAATAAATTTTAAATCCACTTTTTTGCTATTAATTGATTAATTAATATTGTGGGTTAATTGTTGATTGACTTGGGTTTCTTGAGAGGTCAATGCTCGATTGCGGACTCCCCTTTTGAGATCGTGCAACCCTTGAGAAATCCTCTTCATCAGGGATACAGACTTTTGACTCGTTCTGCTGACCCTCTATTTTAGGGTACCTAGGTTCGGGGGCCCTTGGTTTTAGTTTTCATTACGAGCTCGTTAGCCTATACCGGTCCGGCAGGTTTCTCGAGTGAATTTTCTGGAGAGTCTCTCTCACCCGTCTCTGTGACATAGTTTTGGAGTAGACCTATCCCTCTATTGGAGCGCACTTCCACTTAGAGGATGAGATGGAATTGTCTCTTAAGAGAATTCCTCATCGCTTGAGTTTTGGTTACAGCTCTACTAATAAGTCTTGTCGAGGGGTGGGTTATAGTTGAGTTTGGTTGCAGTTGAGTTTGACTAGAGTTGAGATTGGTAACAATTGTGTTGACTACAATTGAGATTGACTACAATTGACTTTGGAACAGAATCATCAAAATCATCAATCATCATTCATTGACAATTAACCAGATCTTAGAACTACCACTATGAGCGATAAGATAAGTTTGTGGACATGTTGGAAACTTAGTTATGATGCATTACATGTCATTGCATGCCTACTAAGGTAGCCCAACCCTAAGGTATTATTCACACCTTAGAGTCATAGTGTGAGGTCACCTTCAGACCAAAACCACAGACTATCCACTAGACATGAGAATTAAATAGAATTAAGGATCAGATCTAAAATTCATCATCCTCAATATACCAATCTTATTTCTAAATGATAAAAAATAATAATCTATAGATAGATCATTAGCTTATATATAGAAAATATTGAATATGGAAGATTATGGGGTGATGGGTGATCATGGGGCATACATATAGAGCAGCTTGAAAATCATTTACCACGCAAGTAGCTTGTAAATTTTATATATTAAAGCCTTTCTACTTGCTTCCTTTTGAAAACACTAAATTATTTGTTTTATTATATGATTGATTATACACAACTGTTGACGTTCTTATGTTCCTTGCATGCTTGGCAGGCAAAGCGCATGTGTCGCAGTAGCTGGTTGATTATTCCAAGCATCTAATGTTATACCAGATGGTACACATTTCGTAGTTTCTGTATAGTTGAATATGTATATTGCTTTTTCTTCTTTTCTATATTTTGGAATACATATACATGATGTAATTCATTTTTGTTACATGTAAACTATATGTAAATTAATTCAACTAGAAAGTTGGTGACACTTCTTGTTTATTCTATGGTTGTTACATTAAATTTGAACGTCATTTCCTAAAGATGAAAAAATTTCCCTCATTTTCATCAACATAATGTGATCCATTGCAAATAAAATGTCACGAGTGTTGTGTAAACGGGTATCTGAATCCGAAAGTGTCACGGTTTTTGGTATCAAAGTTGTGGTGACCCGCTACACTCATTCGCAGTATTACGATTCAAATCACATTAAGTTCTCGGATAGCAACAATCCTCCAACATGTTGTGAATCCGACCAGGAAATATGACATTCAATTTCAATAACCACATATATCACCAATTTCATTTAATTTTCATATTGTTAACCAAGAAGAGAATCACATATGGAAATATTAACAAATGTCAACTACTATGATTAATGATTTTGGTTCTTGTGTAGAACCATGATGTCCATAGCTAGTCAAGAGATGGCAGATTGTTTGGAGTGCATCACGACCGCACTCAACGACCTCCAGCAACAACAGGCTACTATGTGAGGTCAGCAAGACCATATTCTAGCATAGCATACAGAGTTCATAGATAGGCAGACTGCTATTGAGATGAGATTTGAGGAGTTCTCCGATTCCACCTACAATCCATCTCAGGATGGAACATGACATGAGCAACCGCAATCTATAGAGATTCAACAGCCTTACTTTGATGATCCACGTGAGGAGATACCAGCACATGGAGCCGAGGATGGAGATTTTGATCAGGAACAGGACCTTGTACCTTTTGCTGACGAGTTTGCACCCGATCACTCTGATGTTCGGAGGCATCAATCAGTTTTCATTTCCTATCAACAAGCCAATGTGCCTATTTTCAAGGGCACCGGAATATCAGATGAGGCCGAGCAGTGGTTGAAGAGAGTCATGAAAGTACTTCGGATGATATACGCTCTACGATACATGTGTCTATATTTCGTGGAGTATTCACTCACATCATCCATCAAGAGATGGTGGGAGGCGATAGTTTTAGAGTTGGGGAGCCTACATGGGACGAGTTCGAGATGATATTCAGATCTTACTTCTTTTCTGGGAAGTAAAAGGAGTCCCAGTGTCGATTGTTTATAGAGATATGATAGAGGCAGATGACAGCTAGAGAGTACTTCATTCGATACAATGAGTTGTCTCTCCACACACTAGTAGCTTCTACATTTCCATATGAGAATCTGGAAAAGTTCATCAGACGAATGCAGGAGGAGATGTAGGAGAAGCTGGCTGGATTACGTATCACTTCCATCTCCAAGGCTACTGATGCAGTGGAGAAATTTATGGACTTCATAAAGAGATGCTTTGAGAGCTCATCTGGAGCGGCACCTATGCCACAATGATCTTTTTAACCGATTCAACGATAGTTCCAGTAGTAGAGATCAGCTATACGATTTTGCCCTACAAGTTCGGCATTTTTTGGAGGTGCTTGCTCATCTCCAGCGACTACCTTAGGAGGAGAACTCGCCAGACGTGGCACTAGTTCGGCACGACCATCTGGGTTGTAGAGAGTAGATAGACCCCCAACAAGACTGCCTCAGAGCACAGGTACAAATACCACGCCTACCCCATCTATGAGATGCTACTTGTGCAATGAGTGGGGTCATTATCGGTATCAGTGTCCACAGGCTTCTGGTGAGCCTCGACTGCAACCACAACATTCACAGCCGCATGCACAACGTATTAGGAGTTTCCTTAGCAGGATCTCCGACTTCAAGAGGCCATCGAGGGAGACACAAAGCATGACAGGTTCTAGTATGGCACCAGCTAAATAGGTACAACTACATGCAGTGACCAATGAGCAGGCACAATCAACAGCGATTGTGGTGAAAGGTATGGTCTCAATCTTGGGTTGACCATTCCATGTTTTATTTGATTTGGGAGTGAAACATTCTTTTATTGATTCAAGATTACCAGCTTCATTAGGTAGAGTTGTAGAGACTCTATCCATATCTCATATGTGGTCCAGGTGGCAAGCTATTCATCATTTCCCTGATAGTTAGAGATTTTCCAGTATTGATTGGTGGTCACAGATGATCACAGACTGTCTGTTATTACAGCTTTATGAGTTTGACTTGATTTTGGGCATATATTGGTTATCATCTCATCATGCTCTTATTGATTTCTTTAGGAAGATAGTTGTCTTCAGAATTCCGAACTTTCTTGAGTTCACTTTTAGGGTACATTACATGACTCCAAAATGGAGTACATCTTAGTATTAAGAGCCCAAAGACTAGTTGATTAGGGATATGATTCATATTTAGGATTTGTTCGAGAGACATCCGACCACGAGCTGATGATACAGGACATCAGAGTAGTGTCATACTACCCATATGTATCTCATGATAAGTTGCCAAGGTTACCTCCTAAGAGAGAGATCAAGTTTGAGATCACACTGCTAGCAAATATACACAGTCGATCTCAATGGCTCCAAATCGCCACCAGCTGAGTTGAGAGAACTGAAGGTGTAGTTGCAGGAGTTACTTGACTTAGGATTCGTGCGGCCGAGAACTTCACCTTGGGGTACTCTAGTTCTACTTGTCAGGAAGAAGGATGGATCGATGAGATTGTGCATTGATTATAGGTATTGAACAAGAGAAAAGTGACGAGTCTTTATACTTTGCTACACATTGATGATTTATTCGATCAGCTTAAGAGATCTTCAGCATTTTCTAAGATCAATCATAGATCAGGCTATCATCATCTTAGGATTCGAGAGTCCGATAGTCCGAAGATAGATTTCAAGACTCGTTATGGGCATTATGAGTCTGTAGTGATGCCGTTTAGGCTCACCAATACCCTTGCAGCATTCATAGACATGATGAACATGTTCTTCTGTCCATACTTGGACAAGTTTGTGGCGGTATTCATTGATGATGTGCTGATATATTCTCGAAATTAATGAGATCACACAAATGATCTGAAGATTGTCATGGAAACATTGTGAGAGCATAAATTGTACGCCAAGCTGATCAAGTGCAAATTCTGGTTATCCCAGGTCTCATTTCTTAAGCATGTCATTTCCAGAGCAGGTATCGCACGTGATCATGCGAAGACTGAGGTAGTCATGTCTTGGGAGCAGCCCAAGGCAACTACTCAGATTTAGAGTTTCATTGGATTAGCAGGCTATTACAAGAACTTCTTCATTGAATTTCCACGCATTGTTATTCCCTTGACACGATTGACACAGAAGGGAGTTTCTTTCATTTGGGATGATTCATGCGAGCAGGCCTTCATGACATTGAAGGAGAGATTGACTATTGCACCCTTTTTTGCTTCTTCGGACACTCAAGATTAAGAAGTTTATACAAATGCTTCAGGAGAATGTTTGGGAGCTGTGTTGATATAGAGAGGTCACGAGATTTCTTACACATCACGCCAGTTGAGGCCGCAAGAGCGGAATTACCCCACCCATGACATGGAGTTGGTGGTAGTTATCTTCGCCTTAAAGATCAAGTGCCACTTTCTTTGTGGGGTGAATTTTGATATTTCATAGACCACGATAGTCTGGAGTATATAATTTATTAGAAGGAGTTGAACATAAGACAGTGTAGGTGGCTGGAACTATTAAAGGATTATGATTGCACAATCTCTTACCACCCTAGTAAGGGAAACATGGTGGCAGATGCGCTTAGCAGGAGAACTCATTCTAACGGTACGACAAACTAGATATACATGTGGGATGTGCTTGTGGCTTTGACTGATTGGCATCCTCAGGAGTGCATCCATATCTACTATCATGCCTCCACGATTGAGTAGTCTTTGGGATCACATAGTATAATGCCAAAAGTCAAATCCTTGGATTCGAGACAGATACGTGCATGTAGTCAAGCATGAGATCGATGATTTTTGTTGTGATGGAGTCTATTTTGTGGAAAGTTGGCCAGGTCATTGTACCCAATGATGAGCAGCTACACATAGATATTCTTGACGTGGCACATAGTTCACGATTATCAATTCATCCTGGCAGCACAAAGATGTACCATGATCTACGCCGACATTTCTAGTGGGACAGAATGAAGCATGATGTTATCGCACTACTAGCATCAGTTCATGTCTGCACTACAGACAGAGCTGAATATGAGTTCCACCTATCATCCGTAAACCGATGGGCAGAGCAGGAGCACCATACAGACGCTTGAGGATTTTTTATGCTTATGTACACTTGAGTGGAAAGGGTTCTGGAAGGATCATTTGTCATTAGTAGAATTCACGTACAACAATAGTTATCATCCCAGTATCAGCATGGCACCATTCGAAGCCCTATACGAGAGGAGATGCCTCACACCTCTCAATTGGCATTAGGTAGGTGACCAATGAACCGCATTATCACCACTTTAATGGTCGTGTATTATCGTAGTACAAACGGTGAGAACGATTCAACAAAATCCATTCCTTCAAATATGTGGAATTTTTTTTACTTGGCAAGATACCAAGGTTGAACACAGGGAGATGATCCTCCTCATCTATCTATCGAATAATATTTATTTAATTTGAGTGAATAAATTCAATGATTTAGGTCTTCAAATGTAAATAGAAAATAACACAAACAAAATGTAGGCAAACATGCTAATGATGAGACTTATGCAAGCAGTACAATGAATGAGAGATATGCAAATTTTATTTAATTTTTGGTGATATAAAATGATGCAAAATGATGTGATGCATACCTAGACTATGAACTGAAATTCTATTTGATTTTATGCAAGTCAAAAATATGATGCAATATGTAACAAGACACTATGTAATGCAAGCAAAACATTATGTGCAAAAATGCCCCTAAATTGATAAGACACTTGAGCAATAAATCATAGGTTAAATTTAGATTCAATTGCTACATAAAGATGAATCAAATTGAACACAATAGCACTTAAATGATTAATAATCTGACACTATATACATATATATATACATATCAAAATTTAGCATGTTTAATTAAGTGTCAATACAGAGAATAAATGATGCCATTAGATAGAGAATAAAAAGAGCAACAAAATGAAACTAGAATCAACTAAATCAGAGTTTGTATGTTCAAGATATGGTCATTATAGTTCTGGGGGCATAATTGTAATAACAAGCATGGAAATAAAAAGGATAAATATGCATAATATCCCCTGGGAGGGGTATTTATGCAAATAGAGGAAGACAATGGGGGTCTCATTTAAAATACCTAGGTGCACACGTAAGGAGCACCTGCCTGGGAGGACCTATCTGCAAATCTAGAAACATGCAAGGCAGATTCTGCAAAATGTCCCAACCACACATGGATGGCACGCACGCAGCTAGGCTTAGAGCGAGGGCTTGTGGCTTGTCCCGATACTTTATTCCTTACTGGGGCCCATCGAGCCTCCATGTGCGGGTCCGAGGGATGTGTGAAATGAGGACCGTTTGGTCGTCTTGATCGGATGGCATCTATAGCATTTAGCTCTGCCACTTCTTCTTCGTGCAAGGCGGCGAAGGTGGGGCTTCGGTGGGCCCTCAAGAGCTCCTCCAGCCTCAGGCAGCTACGTGGAAGGTTGGGGAGGCTAGTTGGAAGACGGGCAAAGCTGCTGATCGGCTTGAGATGATGCTGGGAGGCTTGAGGAGTCGAGGCGATGCATGCTCGACGGTTTGAAATCTCTAGACCGGAGCAAGGAATGGAGCTTCGATCATTGAGGGATAGACCTAGACAGGGTTACTTTGATAATAGCTAAAGAATGGGAATGAGTGGTGGGCATCAGGGTGTAGAAGCGTATTGCTCGGATCGAGATCTCCTCTGCCTCTGGCTAAGGAGATAGTCTGGAGCTGTGGAGGTTGTGTAGGAAGGAGAGAGATGATCTGGACAATCGGCGAAGGTGATGGTGTTCTGGTTGAAGATAGTAGCACGTCTAATGGATGGGGATAATGATTGTGTGTGTCAAAAAAATAAGAGAAAACAATAGAAGTTGAGGAGAAATCATATCTGATCGGAGAGGGTCACAATGATGGGGGAGGCTTTGGCTGAGGCTCATTGGGAGCCTTTGATCGTCTTTCTATCTGGATAACAATTCCAAAGGGCTTAGGCAATCGTCGGAGAGGTGGTGCAACTTGGCCTTAGCCATGAGTCTCACTAGGGCTGGAGGTTGTCATCGCCTCAACAATTTGCCCCTCTGTTGTCACTAGAGGGGCGGGGGAAAGCTGGGCCAACACCCATTGATTGGTGGGTGAGGGTGAAGGCCTTCTAAGGAGGCTTATTTATCAGTGGTGGTCAGTTGTTACAAGAGGGTGGTAGAGGTGATTTAAACGGTCGTGGATGGTGATAAAGAGAGGGCTTTGAATGGGGGTGGGTTACGCGAGGATGGCGAATGATGAGGTTGCGTATGGTAGCGTTGAATTGCGAGGAGGTGGTTGGATGAGGTTGGTAGAATAGAAAGGGGGGTGGAATGTCGGAGGGGTTTAATGACTAGCAAGGGGGCATTTGAAGGTAGGAGACGTGGACCCAGTCGTTGTATCTTATGATCCAACAATCAAGAATGGGGCATAGAGTGAAGGCTATGATAAAATGTGATGATATGATCATGCGACTGTTAATGGGGTGCGAGTGGGTGCACCCGATCTGATCTAATGATTAGATGAAACGGCTAAGGGAGTGATAGAGATAAATAGCGATGATGAGATTTGGGGGGTAGATCATATGGCTAGGAGAGAAGGGGCAACATGGAGGGATTAGATCCATAAGTTGAGTGCAAATCTGATGGCTGAGATGGAAGCGAGTGTGGGTGGTCGAGATCTTATCTAGATGCAGGATCAAATGCCTACAAGAGAGCAGGGAAGGAGCAGTTAAGAAGAAGGCAGGGAGAATGTAAGGGACGGACAAATGAGTAGAAAGGTAGGAGCTAGAGAAGGAGCCACATAGATGACCCAAAGGGCGCCACGTGGCCCAATGAGATTATTCTGAAAATGTAAAAATAATAGAAATTAGGAAAGAAATAGAAGGATGTTGAATTAACGAAAATTCAAAACATGAAAGTTGTATATCTCGATGAGATATATGAGTTTCATATTGGATAAAAAGCCAAAAGTGATCGAAAACACAAAGAAAGATTTTTTGGGAGCATTTTTAATAGATCAAAAACATTGCTTTTTAGTGGGTTTGAGATTTTTTGGTATTTTTAATTTCTTTTTAAAGCCATACAATATTTACCTAATTTTTTTGAGAATTTTAATGAAAGAGAAAATAAAGAAAATATCAGTGATAAATATGAAATAATTACAGTCAGCAATTAGGATTAATTACAAAGAGGAGGATTATTGCTAAAGATACAGAATTAATGAAGATTTGCAATGAGGTTCCTATTCATCAAGGATAAAGGGGGAATATAGCGATGATCAATCAAAAACTCATATGTGACCACACTCTTTACTCCGTAGATCTTCTGGAAGAGAATACGAGGGTTGTTGATCTTGTGAGACAGAAGCTTCTGATGGCACAGATTCATCAAAAGAGGTATACGGACCGTCGGAGAAGAGATGTGGAGTTTCAGGTAATACAATCCTCTTCTCTTAATCAATTTGCAAAAATGGCTTATTAAGATTCAACAAATCTCTCGTACTAATGAAATTCTTGTGAAAACATGTAGGAGAATGGGTATTTCTCCAAGTATCTCCCGTGAAGGGAATATAAAGATTCGGTGTTCGTGGCTAGCTAGCGCTACGATATGTTGGGCCATTCAAGATTCTTGCTAGAGTGGGGAAGGTGGCCTACCAAGTAGCCCTTTCTCCACATCGATCAACCATTCACAATGTATTCCACATATCCATCCTGAGGAAGTATGTGCAGGACCCTCGACACATCGTCATCTATGAGAACCTTGAGGTGGAGCCAGATTTGACATGTGAGGAGTGGCCAGCACAGATACTTGACAGTGTTGTAAAGAAGCTTAGCAACAAAGAGATTCCCTTGGTCAAGGTGATTAGCACCAACATGGTGTCAAAGAGGTGACATGGGAGACTAAAAAAGACATGTAGGCACGACACCCATATCTCTTTTCAGGTAATTATCAGAACAAGCTCATTTAGTTATACACGCATTGGAAGAATATGACTTCATTTCCCTTTGAGGCTTTTATGAGTTCAAAACCCTTTGTTTTTTTATGGCCGGATGAAAATCCAAATAAGACACATAGTGACCTTGAATGAAGTTTCAAGGATGAGACTCCGTTTGAGATTTTATACAGTCTGATCAAAAAGATTGGTCTTAAAATGTTAGCATTGCACAATGGGTGTATCTTTCAACTTCTTACGCTCCTCTTGGTATTAACCATGGCGTATCTTTCAACTTCCTATGCTCCTCTTGGTATGAACCATTTAGTTAAGTCTATGGGAAACAATGCATCTCCCAATAGAGATTCAATACAAGTCTGAGTGGCAGTTCAAAAGTGTAATTTAGATCATGAAGAAGCTAACAAGAAGCAGCTTTTAGATTTGAATGAGCTCGAAGAGTTGCAAGAACGACTTATTCTAATTATTTGATATATAAGGCAAAAATCAAGGAATGACACAACATGTGCATCTCACAAAAATCCTTCAGTGCCAACTAGAAAGTTTGGTTGGTTGCGGCCAAGCTCAAGCTCTTTCCCACGAAATTCTATTCAAAGTGGAAGGTCCCTACACGATCCTGAACATTTATGACAATGGATCTATTGATATCCTTGACCCTTCCATTTCTTCATTTCGGGTCAACGGAGAGAGACTCGAGCTTGTCATTGAACCCGATTCGGTCGAGACTCTTGTTCTTCAGGAACTCTAAATTTGAATGCTAGGTTGAGGCGTTAAAACAAGTGTGTATGAGAGGCAAACCATATTTATCTTCTTGGTTCTCTCTTATATCTTTCTTTGCCTCTCTCCTCATGCTTTTTTTTCAATAAGCATGAGGGTGGCCCTTAGAAAACAACTAAGAATTACAAATTTACCAAAAATTAAAAAAATATCTTTTAATAACCCATCTTTCATCTTATGGCAAAAAGTAGCCATGAGGCCATGGTTAGATTTTAACATGGGGGTGGATTGGTACTACTCACATCAATATATTATATGTTTAAAACCATTTTCTAGTATAAAATCTTTGTGTAGTAATTATAAAATTTACACCTAAAATTACAAAAAATGAACAAAATTGCATATACACAAAACCCATACAAATTAGCATACATTAAAACCAAGAATACCTCCTCCTTATGAATGATTGGATCAAGTTTTTGTACAAATCAAAGGATCAAATTTGAATTTGACCTTAATTCACCTAATTTCTATAAGGACTCACTAAACTTAAAAATTCAGATTCTTCAAGTCTTGTTAACTTAATTCTCCAAGTTTACAATCTTTGCAAAGATTTTCGTCTTACCTATATAACTAGATCACCTTGAGAAAGAATCTTAATGCTCTTTGATGAATTATCAACTTGAACTAATTACACATGCATGTATCTCGACTTAAACAGTTTGTTTGAAATTCCAATGCAACCACAAATGGTACATGTATGGTAGATTCGTCTTAGGCGATTGCATAACCCAACAATCCCTTGCCTTTCCTAGTGGAATGGATGTCCAAAGATGCGGGAGTGTGGGTTGATATAGAGCTTCAGGTGAGGGAAGTTCAGTTGGCATATTTTCTTCTCCTCTACCAATTAGAGCACACTTCTCATATTTTGCAATTGTTTCTAATATCAAAAAGATCAGGAAAGAGGTTGTGTACCCGTATAAAGTCATGCTTCAGAAAAATGACAATGAAGAGAAAGCCTTGCAATTTATTTATGAGACCTTTGCAGTTGCCAATCTCACTTGAGAGATGTGACTACACTGGTGATACTCCAAGAAAGATACTTCTTCTTATCCTCTCCTTGGTTTACTGACCCTAACTTAGAAGAAAATACCCCTCTTTACAAAGAAAGAGTAGATAGGAAAGGGAAATCCAAGGGTGCCATAAAGGATTGTGTAAATTTTTCGCTGCTTAACTAGGGAGAGCTACCTTATTTCAGTCACAAATTCAAGAATGATGCAGATGTTATAAGATAATGTAAATACATATCAAATAAGTTGAAGTGATTAAGGAGTCGAACCTCTATAAGGGCTATTAGAGCTTGGAGATTGTTGGTATAAAATTTTGAGTCCATGCGACTCCCAAACACATCATCAATCCAAAGGTCAAATCGAGCTTAGTTCCATACTTTTTGTACAAAACTTGATTCTAATTCTCATACGAGAGATTCTTCTTAGAATAAGTATCTTCCTAAGGCCCAGAAGATTTTAAGCATGGGGGATATGATGAGATTCGATCCCATCATGTTAGAACATGAAATTTTACTTTTATTTCATGTTTAAAACTAATATAAGTCCTAAATAAGAGTTAAATCACTATAGTTCATGAATCTATATACACACTCTTTATCTCGAAAACCTCAAAAAAGAATAAAATACAAAATTTAAAATAGCACATTTTCTTTCTTGATCATTTCTAAAAATCAGTATACAAATAAATAGTTAAGATATAAAATCAGTTTATAACATAAGTTACTAGAAGTTAGGCCCATTTGTGCTTGTATTCTTAAAATCCATCCTATTAATTGTGTTCCAGCCCTCTTGATTGGCCTAACTTCCTAAAATTTACAATAAGGCCCATCTCCATCATTAACTATTGCTTATTACACATTCTCTAGATGAATCAGCAAGACTAGACCACATCATTGAGCTATGTTCAAGCCTTGACTGATTCCACCTCATCATCTGAATCTTCCCTTTTACGTGGATCCACCTATGTGCCCGATACACCAATAAGACCTGACTCGATCAAAGGTAACTAGTAACTCCTTCGTCTTCCTCTTTGACGCTACTTGATAGAGCTATTTTTTTGGTATCTCTCTTCTCATGCAAGCAGCTACATAGCATCCTCGCAGGCTGCTAGATGGTTGCTCTCACCTAACCATTTCAGTCTTGGAATCCACGATCGATATGATATCATTGTTGTGTCATTTCTGAGCATGAGGCCTTACAGATCCCCTCCTTTAAACTTTGAAATCTTTAGCAGTACACCATCGTTTAGACCCTCGGTGGCTATCCCCTCCATGTTTGCACATGTCTCACTTATCGTCCATCACCTAGGACCACCATGTTGCCTCATTGACCACTACACTTTGGTCCTTGGCTCCTTGCATCACTTGTGGGTGTGAGTAAGACAAGGAAGGAAATTAGGGTTCAGCACCTAGGGTTTTGTTGTGCTAACTCCATTATAAATACTATGCCTTGCGCTGAGTAACGGGGTCTACCACCTCACACATCTACATCTTCTATCGGTATGTCCTTATGTGACAAGGGAACTCTGGAGATGTCTAAGTATTGAGATGTTTCCAGAGGAGGTTCGATCAAGATTTGGAGAGCTCCTAAGTGCAAACAAAGAAACCCACGAGATCTTAGTCCCAGTGCATCATCTCCCTTGAATGATGAAAAATTGTTAAATCTCTTTGTTAATTCTTTTTTTTAATGTAGCACAAATCTCTTTGTTATTTCACGTTTTTTAATGTAGCACAGAAATCCAATGGTGAATCAAAACCACATGAAAATATTTAATTAATCTAATATGGCAAATAATTTTACTTGTGCAAGTCCCAAGTTCAACACAACGAGGAAACATAACAAGGTTAGGATCAATTTAGATTAGTTAATGCATATTATTCTTAACAAGAATGTTTTAATATTTTTATGCGATAAAAGACGCAAAAGTGCAAATTAGACCAAGTACATGGGTGATTCTACAAAAATTTTAATCAAATGAATTCCGATGATTATAAAACTTAATCTAAATGTGACATTATGCAAAATGAAGCTACATTAATTCTTTTGAAGCTTTCAGATGCATTATGATTTTTTTATGATTTTTTAAATGCAGAAAAACTGGTTAAGAGTAATTGACTGTCAATAAATATCAAACATCGATATTAATCCAAAGAAAAATTATTCCAAGAAGATCATGTAATGGTAAGTCTATTTTTACTTTTGCAAAAATATTTAATGTGTGATTAATTTAATATGAATTACTCATATCACTAAATAATTTATTATAAAAAATAAATATGCAAATGATATGATTTTTCAAGAAATGGAAGGGAACAATTAATTCTAGTTATGTGATTTTATTACTTTATAGATCTAAGAATGATTTATTATTCTAGTTATGTGATTTTATTAGAGTTTATAGATCTAAGAATAATTTATTACTAATTTCAAAAGGACATATAGCAAAAGAATGTTACATTTTTCTCCCAAAATAATTTTATTAAATCTTCTAAAGTGAATAAAAATATCAATAAATACTCACAATAAAGAGAACTACTTTAATATAATATGCAAGTTTTAGATCAGAAATATGATGAACGAAAGATGTTCAAAATGAGGTCCAAACACAAGGTTATTGTTGCAAAGAAATAAATAAAGTAGACTAAAAACATGCAGTAGGGGGATTTATTGGACATTACCCAATTCCACTTGGGTAGTAGTGCAATTTTCTAGACCACATGAATATGTAACGTAATATGGATTCCAATCGTGATGTTGCGGTGAAAGTTCTCTTCTTTGATCTTGTGATTATGATGTATCCACATGATGGCTTTGAAGCTCTTGATTGGAGGAAATCTAATGGTTGAAGATTAAGGTGTTCTTGGCCATTAAATATCTCTATTTCTGATGATTAAACCATTGGGAGTTTAGGAAACTTCAACTGTATATGAAGAGGAGCCACTAGACAATTAGGTAGAGGTTTTTGGTTCAATCTACGATGGTTGAACTCAATTGATGGTTGCCTTTCAATTCTGATGGGTGGGAGGGAGTGGGTACTCCAATGGTGTCTCCTCCGACCATCCTCTTCCTTCGCATGATGTGTTTCGGTGATGTTCGAGTGGGGAAATGCTCCTTATGAACCAACAAGTAGAGGGTGAGGCTCGAGCTTGTAAGGATCGATTGATGAGTCAAGAGGTAGAGAGAGAAAAGGAGGTGAATGAGGTAGAGCTCCATTTGTAGATTGAGGATCGAAATTAATGCCTCTGGCCTTTGCAAAGCCAAAGATGGAGGGGGTTCTAGAGTTGGAAGGAAAGCGAATAGATCAAGAGGATGAGGGTGTTCGATATGGTGCAATTATAGGGTTAATCGAAGGAGATGAGAATAGATGAGGGGGATGATAGACCTAGTAGAGAATAAGATATGTTATGGGGAAGAAGAAGATACAAAAAAGAAAGAAGGGGTTTCCCTGGAGGATGAGCGATGCAGCTTGCTTGAGATGAAGCAGAGCTCTCACAGTTGTCACCTCAATCGTAGCTCACTGTGGATGCTCAAAGAAGCTTGGCAGTAGCGGGGTCAACATGCGATGTTGAAAGACTCCAAAAATCACACATGATCAAAGAAAGAAATCGTCATCTTTCGCATCATCGTGCTATGTCATTGTACCATAAGATGGAGGCTGGTAGCTGGACCTCGCGCAAATTAGTTGTGAAGGTTTCGATGATGGGGATTTTATGGTATGAGTTGTTAGGGTTTGTGTTGCTATTAGGGTCTATTAACGGAGAGGATAGGTATCTAAGGTAATAATGGAGAGAGAGGATGTGAGGTTGATGGAATCAAGAGCGCGAGCGGTCGTTGCGCTTGGCTGGAGACATCAGGGAAGATTGTAGAAGAGGTGGTGATCATTGTTTGTATTTTATGGACATAAAATACTTGTTATTTTGTATTTTACAATTTCTATGATTTTTAATCAAATAAAAATTCAAACAAAAACAGTAAAATAAAATATATATTTACACATTAATCTATTTATAGAATTTTGATAATGAAGAAAATAAAGAAATAAACAGATAGGGACCTATGTACAAATTGAATATACATACTCAAACAAGGAAATTTCGTTTGTTTTTTATTTTTTATTTTATATTTATTGAATTTATTAAAATGAAAATCAAATAAAATATGAAAAAAAAATAAATAGAAATAAATTAATTTTGTACAAAAATGATAAATCAACGTAAGTACATATATATGCCATATTATTCGATCCCAAAATACAAGTTTCACAAATGAATTCTGATTCTTTCAAATTTTATCTTGATTTGTAGATTATTAAGTGCATACTAAACTGAGTACGATTTTATAGGAGAATGTGTGTGAGAGATATCTGACTTTACATCTAATTAGTCTCAAGCTTGGGTTTAGGTTTATTTCACATATATCCAAGTTAGTATTTTATACCATTTCTCATTTCTTAATATGAGTGATATGTGCACAATGGAGTTTGTTTATTTAATTTGGAATTAGTATAAATTAATTAAAATGAATGAAGTTAGAATATTTTATAGGTATTCATATGGATCCAATATGAGCATGCTAATTTATGCAAATTATTTACACATGCATGAATGTTAATTATGAATTATAAACACCTAAATGCACTTAATTTTTTGGGACAAAGCCCTATTTTCTACTAATTACATCAGTGAATCACATATTCAACACCAAACCATTGTATCCTCTTTCATCACTATCTTACATTACTTCCCCATCCCCCATTTTGTGCTTGCACCCTCCTTTAACGATATTACCTTCCCTTGACCCTTGATGATCCACCGCCTCACAATATCAACCAGTTGAACTCACCTTTAGCTACATCCGTCCTAGCTCCTCAACTAGAACCCGAGCCTCTTCTAGCACTCTCTCCATAAAGTAGTGTTGAAGATCCCAAGACTGAAGAACACCATCACTACAACCTCCCATTTGAGGGGGAGTTTATTGCAGCGTTGGAGTCTTTGTTGGATCAGTCTGTCCAAGCATCAGGAATAACGTGGGGACCTTGAAGGGTTCAGTGCAATATAGAACTCACGCGAGTGATTGTAGCACCTGCAAAGACAACTGATTGGAGAGGAAATGGTTGAGGAATCTACTATGGTGATCACCTATTTTGCTTTAATTCCTTTACAATAATCACAGTTTCCATCTGGAGTAAACATGGCATTAAAGTAGACCTTTGAGATAATTTTTGTAGAACTACATACGAAGTTTAACTTTGTGATGGATTCATCCTAACTAACTGTATAAAAGTACCTTTTTCTTTATTTTGTGGTCTTTGTGTTGAAATAGTAGTGATAGCTTAACATTATTTATTTTGAAAAGCCAGTAGTTGAAGTTTAAAGCTCTAAAGAATTTTTCTTACACCTTGTGCATGATCCACTCTATATTGAACTTATGAATTTAATTGATGAAGTATTTCCGTAAATCAAGGCTAGATATTCCTCCTGTTCAGATTAGATCTATTGTTATGAGATTTCATTTCTTTTCCCCTTTTTTTGACAGCCTGTAGGAATCATGTCTCAATGTGTTAGTACTTTAAAATGAAGCCATAGCGTGGAATAACTTGGTAAAATTTATGGTGGACTTGCAAACCCTAGACTTGGTTTTCTTGAACCATGATCGCTAATATGTTTGAAGGGAAGCCTATTAATCATAGGCATTGATTAACCAACTCTCAGACACGATCATGTGATCTCACAAGGCGAGATGCACCGTCGCTGAAGTGGCTGCTTATGATAGCTTAAATCAACAATTAACCCATAGATGAGATATAACAATGCAATATGGAGCGGGATAAAATTTATTATAACCCAGAAAAAATGTGTATAGTGTTCAAGTATTCTAGATGTCAAACTCAAACCACTGAGAGCTACTAGGATAGACAAACAATTATTGTCTATAAAGAATAAACAACTATTTTTTATGTATTTTTTTAATTTTTTTGTGGGTTTTCAATTAAATTACTTTTTGGACTTTTTAATTTTGTATATTTTCTAATTTTTACTATTAAATTTGTATTTTTGATTTTAACTTGTTGTTCGTTTTAAAATATATAATAAGTATATATAAATGTATATATCAATATGCATAATATAATATGTATATAAGATATAAATATAGTAAATAAATGGGATCAAGAAAAATATAATTAAGTACAGTCCTTTTTACTTTTTTAACGATGTTAAAAATATTTTTAAGTACCTATAATAATAATGCTTATATTAATAAGTATACGAACATCTGTATGTATATAAGTTATATTGGTTTTATATTTATAAATATATATACACACACTCAAAATTACAAAAAAAATTTATGTTTTTATATGTTTTCTATTTTTATGTATTTTTGGGTGATTTTTATTAAATTTTAGGTATTCTAAAAGTATAAATACTCCAAATCAAGGAGTTATTAAATAAGTCAAACTGTTTTGAGATTTAAAAATATATAATAAGATCAAAATTTCTCAAAACTATTTTTAATATATAGTAATATGTATAAAAAATATAGAACAGAAAACTAATTTTTATATTATTAAAAATATTTTCTAACTTTTTTAGGATGAGAAGTATTTTTATTTTTAAGGTTTTCTTTTGATATTTTTTGTGGCTTTTGCTCAGTTGCTCTATTATATATAATATCTAATATCTACTTTTTTGGATTTTTATAAGTGTTTTATTATTTTTTGTATTATTATCTCTAATTTGGAAAAAAGTAGCTCTTAAATTTTTTAAATTAATGGAAGATGACATGAAATTTTAGATAAAAATATGGGCATGTTATGGCATCATTCACAGCACATTCAGTAAATTTTGCACGACCTATAAAGTAAGAGAGCTATTTAATCCAAAAATGCACAGAATTAATTATACAATCCTAGAAGGGGTATATTTGCAATAAAAAATAATGTTTGGGGGTTAAATGCAAACTACCAAAAAGTTTTGAACATTATAAAAAATTATACTAAACTGAAATACCCAAATCTGGAATGGCTTGGGTGCAAATTAGCCAACTCACGTAGGGGGCACGTAAGCTGACCTGACACTAGATCAAATTACAATAAATAATATAGTAGGGGCCCAGTTGCATTTTTTACATAAAAGATATAATGTAATAAAATATTTATAGGACAATTATGAAATTACAAAAATATGAAAGGGGTCCTGAGAAAATTACCCCTAATACGCATAAATAAAAGGGTGTAGAGCATTCCACGTGGTGCGATTGACGGTGTTGGAGGCGTCGCTTCGTTTAATCTCAACGGCCCATATTAGATATGGGTTGCGCCTCTGATCGATTAGTGGAGGAGGGTGTCGAAAGAACACTTGAAGAACTCGTCGTCGGCGAGCTTTGAGTGGCAATTTCTCCTCCATCTAACCTCTTCTTCTTTGGTTGAATAGCTCGACTCTTTCCTGGGAGCTTCATGCATCTTGCAGGTACCTTCTAAGTGTTCGAGGCTCGTCGGATGGAGATCCTATTCTAACTCTTGACCGGTGCTCAAGGTAGAGTTCATGATTGCAGACCTTCACCAAAATGCTAAGGGGGTCGACGATTATCTCCTCGACCTCTACTGAAGCTGAAAAAGCATGGCAGCTATGAGGCCATGGAACTCCGACGAGGGTGGCGGAGGGGGAGACTGGTGAGCTTGATTCCTTAAGGGAATCGAGATGAAAATAGAGGGATTTTGTGAAGAAGCATGAGGGTAGTAGAATGGAGGAGGAAGGGGGATAGAACGACATCGGGACATCGTGGACTTGGGCGTTGAAGCCTAGTGCTCCGACGATTGGATTTTTCCAATCAACCTAAAACTTTAGTTAGATGATGAAATTAAATGTTGGATTAAAATGCTGGAAGGAAAAGTGATAAAATAATCTTAACCTAGCCGATTGACGAGCTTGGGAGCTCATAGCAGGAGAGGTCGCTTGAGACGAAGCTTGGCTAGCCTTGACCACCACGATTCTTTGCTTTATCCACACTAAAGTTGAAGTGGATTTAGTGTTGTTACCTCTAGCTCAACCCTAGGGAGCTCTCTTGGGGTTACAGACCAAGAGTCGGGGATCAAAAATGAAACGAAGGTCAGAGGGGGTCTTTATAGAGGTGGTCTCTGACCAAAAAGATGATGAGATGGCGGGAGGATCTAAATGAAGGTAAAGATTCTTTACTGGGTGAGGGTCAAGGACGATGGGGATAGAGGTTGGTGGTGGTCTCAACGGGTTACGTGCATGGAGACAATGTAAAGAATTAGGAGAATTAGAGGATGCACGAGGTCTGACAAAAGGGAGGCAGAGGGGCATATAGTTAACCTTGGGTCAATGAATGTTGTGTCCAGGTTGGTCGACGTGGACCAACCAGGAAATTCACAATAAATATTTCATACTTAAATCAGTTGAAAATAGCAAATGAATTTATTGCTTTTTATCAATATACAAAAAAATAGTTGTAATTTTATGCAGCATTTTGTTTTGATTTTTATTTATTTATATATGTTTATTTGTAACATGTTAATATTTACATGTGTATATATAGGTAAATATACATGTATTTTATATATTCTAATTTTATTTTGTATTTTATAATTTCTTTCTATTTACATGTATATTTTATATTTATAATTTTTTTAAATACATATTTAGGTATTTTATCATATTTTTGTTTGTTTATATGCGTACTTAAAGAATTATTTATATGTATTTATATATATATATATATATTATATAAGTATATATTAGTATAATTCATTTATGTATTAAAGTACCTTATTTATTTTAATGTATTTAATTATTTTATTCTAATTTTATTATGTGAATGTATTTTAAATAATATTTACAAATTTAAAAAAAAATAAGAAAGTGAGAATATAAGGAATAAATATATTGAATATTATATGCAAGTATATTGCGCAATGAGGGTCCAAAACCTAACTTTTGCATCTTAACTCCAAAGTGAGTGTAACCACCTTCATTAAATCACTAATTTTATTTTATGAAAAATAAAGTGATTTGGTCAATTTTGAATCTATATGGAGAAGATACAGGTTTGCAAAGTTTTATTTGTGGCTTTTTTGTTTGTGTGTCCAAGGCACACAGTGCATTATTTTTTAGTGAAATAAATTTTGTATTTTTTCTTTGTATTTTTATCTACAATATTGATATCCAAAGTTTGTTGATTTGAGATGAAAAAATGGGAAAATAAAATAGGTCCCAAAATGTATCTATTGGCCTATAAAATTAGGGTTTTCGAGGGTATTTTCTTTAATATTGTCCGCCCTATCTCTCACTGCTTTATTACTTATCAACAAAGTCATCATGACTAGGTCTCAAAGATTAGGGTCACTCAATGTCTTTGACACTTCATTATTTTCGTTTATTTATTCTTTTATTTTTGCAATAAAAATATTATTTTTTACAGTATTTCAAATAGTATTTATTATTAATTATTGAGTTATTATTTTCACAAATTAATCATATATATATGTGCTTAGCTTGGTATTAAGTCCAAAATGAAATAATAAAGATGATGAAATGAGGATTCATCAGGCACTAGATGTGCTTTATCTAAAAATCACTTTAGTGGTCTGGGTTTTAATGGCTTGCAACCCAAAGTTGTGTCTGCTTTTATTTTCAACCCAAATTCGAGGGGTGATCTTGGATGTTGGATTAGTTTTAAAAAATCCTTCCTCTTAAACGTTTGATTTTAGCACTGATTTGTGAATTAAAACCTATATGGGAATAGAAGCCAGGTTAAACATAAGTGGACCTCTTGCATAAGTAATCAAAAGCTTTTTCCGTCGTCTAATGTTGTGCACTTCGATTCCTTGAGATATTAAACTTACTCATTAATTGTTCAGAAATATTGCATTTTATGCAAGGGAGATGCATGGTATAAAACTAGTTTAGTCTAGTAGTTCATGGGAAGGACACAGTCTTAAAAATCAACTCTTTTCCTTTGTGATTTTGCACTAATACCTTGTTCTGAGTTTGAATGCATTATAATCTTTTTAACTTGTAGATTTTTCTCTCGCATACATATGGATTGGCTGAACTTAATATTATGTTAAAGGTGAAATTAATGAATTAATTGCTCTTTTTTGAGGTTGCATTGACACAACATAGCATCCAATTAATCTACTAATTAAAATCTTGATCAACCGTTAAATCAATACTCACATAGTCTCATAATGGATTCTAAGAGTAGGAGATTACAAATTTACAATTCGGGCTTAATATTTTGGATGGTTATCAATAAGCCCATTCAGAATTGAATTCAGATAAGTGCAAGGGTCAGCTTTCCCTTATGAAGGTCTGAATCTAACCTCGAAATGTTACAAATTGTATTAGAACGAGGTATATCCGGTGGTGGAAAGCACTACTCAAAAGATGTAACCTCCCCTGCAAAAGCGTAGAGGCAGAATGCCAACATCAATATTAATGAGAATAATGGTGAGTCATATCACAACAATATCGTTGCATATAAGTGAAAAGATTTTAACAACCCATATACAATCCAGATTTTATAATAGGAAAGTACAAGAGCCAACTACTACTTCACAAACTCGACTTAAGTATTTTGAGTAGTTGTAAAGGCCAATTTTCTTCTACAGATGGCTCAAGATCAAACCCAGTGCCAACAAACTTACAGGACATCAACAACCTTCTACAAAGGATATTTTGCCTCCTAAACATCCTCTAACATTGGTCAAAAGATGGCATAAGAGAAACAAAATTTCCATAAAACATGTTTCCCTACCAAATATCTAGGTATAGATATAAAATGACAATTTGACCGAAGAATCGTTCGGGAAAGAGATTGACGTTGGAGATTCTGACTTACTTTCATTTATTGGCATGCATATAATGTCGTGACGGACCGATATGAAAATTAGTTTTATTCGGAAATGATATTATTATGAAAATCCACGGTGGCATTTTTCAAAAAAATATTTTTTTTTGCAAAAGTAGAATGTGAAGTAGGTAAGGTTACCTACTTCACAAAGTAGGGTCCCTTTCCTCATAAGAGGAAAGGGAGCCTACTTTGTGAAGTAAGTAACTTACCTACTTCACATTTCATTTTTTACAAATTTTTTTATTTTTTTCGAAAAATACCATAGTGGATTTTCATAATTATATCCCTCTAATATGTTATTCAATTTTCGTCAGAAACAGAGACTTCTACGGCATCCATCTAGACAGTCATTTTTTAACGGTCACAGATTTGCTGTATTTTTCATGTTCTGGATGGAGGCCGTAGGAGTCTCTGTTTCTGACGAAATTTGAATGACATATTAGAGGGATATAGTTATGAAAATCCACGGTGGCATTTTTCAAAAAAATATTTTTTTTTGCAAAAGTAGAATGTGAAGTAGGTAAGGTTACCTACTTCACAAAGTAGGGTCCCTTTCCTCATAAAGAGGAAAGGGAGCCTACTTTGTGAAGTAAGTAACTTACCTACTTCACATTTATGCATAGGACATCTAAAATGGACCCTAAAATAGTAAGATGGGAGGGCTTAACATACGCATAGGACATCTATGCAAAATTCCCGCCGCTTAAATATTTATCCATTCCCGTAAAGTATAGGATGAATTGTATTATATTCTATTACTTTATTATATCTTAAAGTGCGTCAAGCTATTATATTTTGCCCCATAAATTTCTATTTTAGCCTTCCAGCTCATTGCTCCATGTATTCCTATTTTACCCTTCCGTCCCACCGCCTCCCATTATTTACCCTTCCAAATTCGTGCTGATAGTTCCACCATTATATTTTGCCCCATAAATTCCTATTTTACCCTTCCAGCCCATTGCCCCCATGTATTCCTATTTTACCCTTCTGCCCCACCGCCTCCCATTATTTACCCTTCCAAATTCATGCTGATACTTCCGCCCCAAATTTATGTGCCTCCTAGGAACCCCGGTATTGCCTCATTCAGCTGCTTCAGATGCATCCGTTCTGACGCGTGCAGCAGGGCACACGCCCTCCGTTCCGTTACCCTTCCCATGCACGTAATATGATGGATCCCCACGCGTTTCTCCACTGCCTATTTCACACATCGTCCTCTTCAGTTTGCATCGCACCTTCTGCCTGCCATATCCGCACTGCACTCGACTTTCTTGCTTGCTTCTCTCACGCATCATTCCCTTCAGTTCCCATCAAAATTGTCACCTGCAAGGTATTCTCCAGCTACAAATTATTCGATTATGTATCGTTGTTGCAAAAATTTAGTTTCACGTTCATCTGGCTCACATCTTTCTCTATTCAGATCTGCCCTCCTCTACGCCCGCCTCTACGATTAGTCGTTACCGTCTTCCTTTTGCTCCTCCTCTCGACATACATTTTGCAGGTTTATTGCTTTGCAACTTCTTTATCTAATGTTGGTTTGGACATCTTGTCGGCCTTCTTCCATCCGCCACACGTTACATACATTGTTCTATTCATCATGTTTTCCGTCTTATAATCCCATTAACATATTTATTTATTTTTTACGAATTAACTTCATGCATATACATGTGTATCTACTGATGGGACCGTGGATCTATAGTCATCTACAATTACATGCATATGCGTACATATCTATAGTTCTGTGCAATTGCGGAAATGACAAATGTGCTCAGACTATAGCCTCCTGCCATCTATACATGTTCTTCATCATGGGATGAGGGATTTATAGTCCTGTGCATGCAATTACGTGCATATGAATTGCATGGCTCTCATTTTTTCCATCTTACAATCTGCCATCTATAGATATTCTTCATCTTATGATGTCGTTAACATATTTATTTATTATGAATTAACTTCGTGCATATACGTGCATTATCAATTGCATGGTTCTCAACATCAAAAGCCATCCACCGTGGCTTTATTATTATAAATAAAGTATATTATGTTGCCATAGAAAAACACTCCTCAATAAATTTGTTTTCCTTACAAGAATTTTCTTATAAAAAATATCCTTACTCAAAGATATATATGTCATTATACGGATATATTTTTAGAAGCATGCAATGCCATATCACTTGTTATACATATTTTTATTCTCCAATAAACAAAAATGTATAATATAATGATGTTATTTAAAAAATCCATACCATCTACATGCATATCCCATTAACATATTTATTTATCGTGAATTAACTTCATGCATATACGTCTATATCTATAGATGGGATGAGGGATTTATCGTCCTCTGCATGCAATTACGTGCATATCAATTTCATGGCTCTCTTTTTTTCCATCTTACAATCTGCCATCTATAGATATTCTTCATCTTATGATGCCATTAACATATTTATTTATTATGAATTAACTTCATGCATATATGTGCATTATCAATTGCATGGTTTGCAAGATCAAAAGCCATCCACCATGGCTTTATTATTATAAATAAAGCATATTGTGTTGCCATAGGAAAACACTCTTCAATAAATTTTATAGTCCTGTGCAATTACGTACATATCAATTGCATGGTTCTCATTTTTTTCATCTTATAATCTGCCATCTATAGATATTTTTCATCTTATAATCCCATTAACATATTTATTTATCGTGAATTAACTTCATGCATATACGTCTATATCTACAGATGGGATGAGGGATTTATAGTCCTGTGCATGCAATTACGTGCATATCAATTGCATGGCTCTCATTTTTTCCCATCTTACAATCTGCCATCTATAGATATTCTTCATCTTATGATGCCATTAATATATTTATTTATTATGAATTAACTTCATACATATACGTGCATTATCAATTGCATGGTTCTCAACATCAAAATCCATCCACCATGGCTTTATTATTATAAATAAAGCATATTATGTTGCAATAGAAAAACACTCCTCAGTAAATTTGTTTTCCTTACAAGAATTTTCTTATAAAAAATATACTTATTCAAAGATATATATGCCATTATACATATAGCATGAATATATTTTTAGAAGCATGCAATGCCATATCACTTCTTATAAATATTTTGATTCTCCAATAAACAAAAATGTATAATATAATGATGCTATTTAAAAAATCCATACCATCTACATACATATCTATAGCATTAGTAATTTTTTTTACCATAAAAGGGGGGAAACACGCATAGGTGTCCGCCCCAATAATATTATAAAAATAAATACAACAACCAAGACTCGAGTAGAGTCCGAGCATGGTGGACAACATCCTCAACATAAAATCTCTCCGTGCGGAACATTACACCATTCCTAGCAAGCCATAATGCCCATAAACCTGCAACTGGTAACAGCTTCTCCATATTTGAACGGAAACGCGAGTTGACGAGGGATTCCCAGAAAGCTGGCATGCTGTTATGATCCAACCAAGCCACATCCAATGCCTGCCAGAGATCCTTCGCACTCTCACACTAAAGAAATAGGTGTTCAGCAGACTCTAACATCGTTCTACAAAGGATACACAAGTTATCCTCTGAGCGAAAAAAGAGAGCTCTCCTCTCCCTTGTGAGGAGCCTCCCATGTCTAAGAAGCGACATGAAAACTTTAATCCGTGATGGAACCTTTAACTCCCACATCATTCTGTAAATCTTTTCCAGATTCTGTTCAGATGGTTCTGGTCCTCTGATCAACATATTATAGGTCTTCTTGACAGTGAACTCGCCTTCTCTCCAAACCCAATGGTCAGCACCCAATGTGGGGCCCTCAATTGTAGATAAATATTCCATCAACTGTAGAAGATCATGCCTGCAACGTTCAGAGAATCAGCTCGTAAAAGTAGGTGCCCAATTACCATTAGCCCAAAGATCAGCGACACGAGCATTTTTATCATCTACTAAAGCAAAAAGATGTGGAAAGCGAGAAGCCAAAGGTCCATCTCTCGACCAAACGTCAATACAAAAAAGAAAGCTGCAGCCATCACCTAACCGAGTATGAAAGAGATGGGAAAAATCAGGAAGCACTGAACAAATACCCTTCCACAACACCGATTCAAACCACATGGTTTGCAGACCACTAATCAAGTGTGCATCAGCCCCTTAAATATTGTGTATCAGCCTACAACATACGTCCTCGTTATCACCCCAAATTCTCGCAGCCCACTTGAGCATAAGAGAATGGTTAATCAACTCCTGCCTCGGAATATCGAGCCCTCCATCCTCCTTAGGTAGAGTAACAGTCTCCCAATCAACAAGGTGTATAGCATGTCCATCACCATCCGTCCTCCCCCAAAAGAACCTCCTCATAATCTTCTCAAGCCGATTTGGAACCCCCACTGGAAGAATTCTTATTGAGATAAAGAAGATAGGGATTGCCGCCAGGACTGCCTTCACAAGAACCATGCGGCCACCATGTGAGAGCAAGGAGCTCTTCCATCCCGCCAGTTTCCTTTCAAGCTTCTCCACTACCGGGAGCCAATCTAAAGGATGAATGCGACTACAACCTAATGGAAGGCCCAAGTAATTAATCGACCTCTGACTGCAAATACATCCCAGCTCTAAATTACATGCATCCACCTCTTCTGCTGATAAACCAAAGGGGATCATGCTAGACTTTTCTCTATTGATCTTAGGACCAGAGAGTTCTCCAAAAATCTCCAACACCAATGACAATCCCCTCACCTCAGCAGATCCGCCCTTAATGAAGATGATAGTATCATCTGCACTGGAAGGGGGATGTCACCCGGAGAGTAGCCCACCGCAAGGCCACGAGTCACCACTTGATTAACCATATGAGGCAGGACATCTGCCGCTAACATGAAAAGGAGCAGCACCAATGGACATCCCTGACGAACTCCCCGCTGCGGTTGGAAGAAACCACCCTCAGGATGACCATTCACTAAGATTGAATAAGAATTGGTGGTCACATACCTCTTCATCCAGAGATCCACAATTCATGAAAACCTCTTTTGGATAGGGCAGACCATAAGAACTGCCAATCAATACTATCGTATGCCTTGGAGAAATCTACTTTCTACAGCACACCTCGAACTTGTCGCCTCTGCCAGTCTGCTATAATCTCAGAGGCCATCACTAGACTGTCTCCAATCTGTCTTCCTGAGATGAAAGCTGATTGTACTGGAGAAACTAGATCATTAAGAACCGCACTGAGCCTCTCTGCAAGAACCTTGGAAATAATAATATAGATAGCATTAGAGAGAGCGATGGGACGATAATCCTCAGCAAATTCTGATAACTCCTTCTTCTGAAGAAGAAAAAGAAGGGCTTTATTGATTCTGTCAAACCCTGCAATATAGTTTCTAAACTCCTCGAAAATAGCAAACACGTCGTCTCCCACCACCTCCTAGAATTCACTGTAGAAACAAACTGGAAAACCTTCCGGTCCAGGGATCCATAACCATTCAATGCGAACACAGCCCATTTTAACTCCTTCTTACAGAAAGGTCTCACCAAATGCTCACTCTGCTCAGGAAGCAGCATTGACGCACCTAAACCCGCCCACCTCTACGTCCTCGGGACCACCCTTCTTGAGAGATTCCGGAAGTAGTTCACCATCGCTCGTCCAATCTCCTTCTCTCCCTCCACCCTCGACTCCCCCACCACCATGGATCGGATCAGATTTATCCTTCTTCTTCCACTTCCGACCGCATGAAAGAATTTAGTATTCGCATCTCCTTCTCTGATCCACTTTTGTCTAGACCTTTGCTTCCACTCTGCCGCCCTCTTCTTATCCTCCAGAGAAACAACCCTCAAATATTCACATCTCTCTTTCAACTCATCTTCCAACAAATCTCTGACGTCTTCTAACCTGTCCAGCCGAGCAATCCCCTCCTCTGCTAATGATCTGCCAGCCCTCCTAGTCTCTCTCACCTCTTTTTTGAATTCACTTAGCCTCTTCCTGAAGATTGCTAATTTCTGTGATAGACGAGAAGCAGTCGAACCCTCAACCTCCACAGATTGCTATTGATCTTTAACCAATCCACGGAAGCCATCTTCAAGTAGCCATGACCTCTCAGACTTGAAATAAGAACGTGGGGCATCCCCAACACCAGAGTCCCAAATGAGAGGTGAATGATCAGATCTAGATCTCGGTCTCGAGGAAACACCACACATGGGGAATAACTGCAAAGCCTCAGAAGAAGCCAGTAATTTTCTTCCTATTTGTGCTTATTTATATATTCGTGATTTCCATAACAGTAATCATTATAGTTTTATCCTTACTACTTGTGGTTATTTATATATTCGCGATGTCCATAGCAATGTAAATTTCTCCTATTTTTTTGCTTCCAACGATGTTGACTAAATAATAGATGCAATTTTCAAACAGTAATCATTATAGTTTTATTATGGATTAGATCATTTAGTCAACGATGATCCATATCCTCGACATTCATCGTAAAATTGTATACATTTATACTCTATTTGTTATAGACATTCTTGTTTAGGAGACCGGTATCTCAATTTACAAACTACATGCATGTATAAAATTCAGTATTAAAGGAGGTTTCATTATTACTACTAATCCCACTAATATTATCGTGTAGATGGTAATTCGTCATATTTGTTTATACCAAACAAACAAGCTAATACATTGATATTACATTAAAGGATAGGTTTGCTCTAAAGTATCGTTATAACACTAACATCATATCCGTTATTACAAGATATGACATGATCCCAATATTATAGCATAACCATACGTTTCCATAGCCGACTACTCCAAACCACATGATCTTGAAGATATGCTACATTGTCTACATATTCTATCTTGTTTAAATATATACCTTCTTCCTCTCAATGTTCTCCAAATGCACAATGTCATCTACTCCTCTTGCCCAGAACGTTGTACTAATAAGCTTTACACGCTCTTATATGTGTTCCAGTATATCCCATTGAATATGGACATGTCTCAAGATGCGTGCAGGAAAGGTATGTCCCTACAACATCATGTGTTGATTAATGATTTCTATGCTATAACTTGATATGAGTATAACAAGTTCTCATGTTATGTTTGTTTATGTGATCATTATTAATGCCACACATTAGTTCCCAACTCTTATTATCACATCCTTTCTTTTGTGCAGTTACATTCGACTCCTTATTAATGATTTGTCATCTTATAGCAGACCATGTATCATTATCAATGAATTCAATCAATTTAACGGCATCTTACATAGTATATGAGACGTTACTCTTTGATGCACGATTAACTAATAACTTTTTCTGTAATAATCATAATATTATGAAATATTACTTAATACTGCATAATCTTCATACTAGCAACCACATATATTATCATAGCTCTTATTAATGTTAACTACTGAATTTGTGGATCCTTCTACATAATATTTGCTTATTAATGTTAACAATTATATAAAATATTAACGTAATTATAACTGAATTTGTCATAGAAACATAATTATAACTGAATTTGTCATAGAAATCACCTCTACAAATTTTCTGAATCTAATAGTTTTTTCTTTATGTTACGATCATGAAAAATCATCACTTCAATAACATTACTTTTAACAACCGTATATATTATCATAGCTCTTATTGAATTTAATAGTTTGCTTTGAACATTATGCTCATAAAATATCATCGCTGCAATAACATTATCTTCCATAAAGGAATTATCATATCATCGTGGCATGAATGCAATGCCATATTGGTTCTCATTAATGAGAAAATATGATTTAGTTTATATTTTGTTCATAATAGATAGCTTTAAACCACCATGCTCCATATCAACATTGCTTAAAAAAATTAAAAATAGACTTTCCTTCTCGAACTTATATAGTTCTTTCTTATATCATAGTACTCTTACTAACATAATTTGTCTCATAATAATGAAATTTCCAATAAGCTTACACTAAAGTTATACTTATATTAAATGTATAGCGTACATTGTGCATACACATAACTCCACATATTCCATGCATTTGCCTAACCATGGCACACTGCGTCATCTCCATTGCTCATGCTCGTGTACTTTTCATTACTTTATGTTAACATCCTTAAAAACTAATTTGAGTTCCTTCATACATGTAATATGCATCCTACGCAAACCAATATAATACAATCATAATAGATAGCTTTAAAACACCCTGCTCCATATCAACATTGCTCAAAAAAATTAAAAGGGATTTTTACCCGGTAGACCCTATAAACTTTGTCAATCACCTCCACGATCTTTGAAACAACCTAATTCCTTCCTCGACCTCGTAAACTTGCCAACTCTTACCCCATGAACCCTCCGGATAATATGTTTTAAGCACATAGGGGTTCTTGGGGTAATTTACATGGTCGATGGGGGTAATTACGTTGTGCAAAAGGTCGTAGAGGCATTTTAAAATATTTATAGGGTCTGTTGGGTAAAACTCCCAAATTAAAAACAACCTTTCCTTCTCAAACTTATATAGGTCTTCTTTTATCATAGTACTCTTACTAACATAATTTGTCTCATAATAATGAAATTTCCAATAAGCTTACACTAAACTTATACTTATATTAAATGTATAGCGTACATTGCGCATACACATCACTCCACATAATCCATGCATTCGCCTAACCATGACACACTACATCATCTCCATTGCTCACGTTCATGTACTTTTCATTGTTTTATGTTAACATCCTTAAAAACTGATTTAAGTTCCTTCATACATGTAATATACATCCTCCGCAAACCAATATAATAAAATAAACATAGAGCATGCTATACTATTTTATTTCTCTAAACCTCTACCCACATTTTCATCGATACTCTAGGCCAACGATCACCAACAAGAATGAGAGCATTCTTAAAAGCAGGTAACCCTATTTTAAAATTAATTTTTACGCCATCCTCCTTATCGTGCTCACAATATATGTCATCCCTTCCCAGCAAGAGACACCACCGATGCAAATAAACTGAGCTATATGCTTCACCTCACTTCCACCCGCATACATGAGAATGCTTCAATGCCAATGAGAAAAAGTACGCATCTATATGCTTTGCAGTCACTCAATTCTTACACATTTACGACTACTACTAACTAATAGATTATAAATACATTTAGGAAAATATATTGATCGATGGGACTTTGGTGCACCAACTTGTCATTGTCCTCTTTGTGGTGCTATCATGTGGTCTGAAGACAAACGAAAAAGATCTGCAGCAACTCAACCAACATTTCACTTGTGTTGTTCAAATGGTTCTATAAAGTTACCTCCACTACAACAAGTACCTCCATCTCTAGATTCTCTGTTGGATGGTAGCAATGACTCTTCATCGCATTTTCGAAGATTCATACGTCATTACAACAATTGCTTCTCCTTCACCTCTATCAGTGCTTCAGTTGATTCCACTATAAATGATGGTCGCTCACCGTATTGCTATAGAATTCATGGACAAATGTACCACAGAATTGGATCGTTATTGCCCACACCTCTTACACCTCCATCTTTTACGCAACTTTATGTGTTCGACAGGCGTCCAGAAGCAGAAAATCGTAGCCATGCATTCTGGACCATTACACACACCAAAGTACATGAAAAAATGCTTGCAGAATTGCAAATAATGTTGCATGCATGCAACCCTTATGCTAAGATATTAAAAGAGGCTAGCTCATCGATAGAAAGAAATGAAGAATGTCATTACAGTTGAAGATTATTGACTCAAGAGATAAGCAAAAGACTCTGCCTTATGCTGATGAAATTGCTATGTTAATCATTGGTCATGAACAAGTTGAAACAAGCAATCGTGATATTATGATTTGTAAAAGAACCGATGACTTCCAGCGCATTAACGAATTACACCCTGCTTATATGCCATTACAATATCCATTGTTGTTTCCTTACGGTGAGGATGGTTGGAGACTAGGGTTAACAAGTAATAGATTGGGTCGTTCTCAAATCTCAATGATGGACTTCTATTCATATCGATTTCAATATCACGAAGTTGAAGTTGGAGCTGCATTGTTAAGAGGTGGAAGATTATTGCAACAATTTATTGTAGATGCTTTTGCATGTATAGAACAAAGTCGGCTGAATTGGTTCCGGCAAAATCAAGATAAAATAAGAAGTGAAACTTTCTTAAATATTTACGATGTTGTCTCTTCTGGAAATCATTCTGGAGGAACCATTGGAAAAAGGATCATTCTTCCTTCGTCATTCAACGGAGGTTCTAGATATATGTTGCAGCATTACTATGATGCGATGGCTTTGTGTGCATGGGCTAGAAAAAACTGATATATTTTTGACCTTCAAATGCAACCCTAATTGGAAAGAGATTAAATACATGCTTAAATTGAGTGGTTGCGAATATCCAAAAGATCGACCTGATATAGTTGCAAGAGTGTTCAATATAAAGTAGATGGATTTACGAGATGATATTGTGAAAAAGCATCTCTTCGGGAGAGTGAAATCAGGTCTGCCATATTGTCATTTTAAATACTCATTTTGATTATACTGTTCATACTCACATTAAGCACTCTATAACGTTTCATTCTAGACTTATCCGTGATAGAATTTCAGAAGCGTGGTCTTCCTCACATGCACATGCTTATCACATTACACGAAGATGTAACACCCCCAAATATGAAAAAAAAGTCCCACACCGTGGAACAAGAAGTTTCCGGGTGGGATAAATAGTGACGGGATTACTGCTTGACAACCCGGCTTAAGCATTTTGGGGGTGGTTAATCGGGTCCGTATGGGCCCGATCCTAAGAGGTTGTCAGGGCCAGTAATGCTCCGTTAACGAACCGAGGACCTAAGCCCGGGACGTTACAAATGGTATCAGAGCCGAACGCCCTCTGATAGTGGAAAGGGCTACCCGAGAGGTGGAGCCGCCCCTACAAAGAGGTTGGAGGAAATGGCTACCCAGAGCGTGAAGCCGCCACTGTCACTGGGAAGAAGTGATGTGCCATGTCGCAACGAGGACGTTGCGAATATAAGTGGGGGAGGTTGTAACACCCGCAATAATGAAAAAAAGTCCCACACCGTGGAACAAGAAGTTTCCGGGTGGGATAAATAGTGACGGGATTACTACTTGACAACCCGGCTTAAGCATTTTGGGGGTGGTTAATCGGGTCCGTATGGGCCCGATCCTAAGAGGTTGTCAGGGCCAGTAATGCTCCGTTAACGAACCGGGGACCTAAGCCCGGGACGTTACAAATGGTATCAGAACCGAACACCCTCTGATAGTGGAAAGGGCTACCCGAGAGGTGGAGCCGCCCCTACAAAGAGGTTGGAGGAAATGGCTACCCAGAGCGTGAAGCCGCCACTGTCACTTGGAAGAAGTGATGTGCCATGTCGCAACGAGGACGTTGCAAATATAAGTGGGGGAGGTTGTAACACCCCCAAATATGAAAAAAAAGTCCCACACCGTGGAACAAGAAGTTTCCGGGTGGGATAAATAGTGACGGGATTACTACTTGACAACCCGGCTTAAGCATTTTGGGGGTGGTTAATCGGGTCCGTATGGGCCCGATCCTAAGAGGTTGTCAGGGCCAGTAATGCTCCGTTAACGAACCAGGGACCTAAGCCCGGGACGTTACAGAAGATGATAAAATTTGAACTCAATCAGATATTGATAAAATAGTATCTGCTGAAATTCCTGATGCAATAAACAACAAGTACGCCTATGAAACCATCATACTATGCTTAATACATGGTCCATGTGGCGTACTCAATGCAAAATCTCCTTGCATGGTCGATAAGAAATGTTCAAAGTTCTATCCAAAACAATTTAATGAAGTTACCACTTTTGATAGTGATGGCTATGCAATCTACAAAAGACGAGATGACGGGAAAACAATTAATGTGAGTGGTACCACTATAGACAATAGATGGATAGGTCCACATAATCTTGAATTAGTCACAAAATATGATGCACATATCAACATCGAAATTTGCCACCAGCTCCAAGCAATCAAGTATCTATTTAAATATGTGCATAAAGGTTTCGACAAGCTAACATTTACCTTGCAAGAGGAAACAAGTGATGTTGATGAGATCCCACAGTACTTGACTGGAAGATACATTTATGCAATTGAGGCCTCTTGGCAAAATTTTGACTTTAGATTACATTTTAGAAATCTAGCCGTATAGACACTGACTTACCATTTGCTCGGTCAACATAATCTGTTCTTCCGTGACGAAGACAATTTACGAAACATTATAAAAAAAATCCTTTAAATGAGAAAAACGATGCTAACAGAGTGGTTCAACATGAACATAACATGTCCTGAAGCAAGAAAACTAACATATGTTGAGTTCCCACAATTCTATGTATGGGATAAACAGAGTAAACAATGGAATCCTCGAACTCGAGGCAAGTGCACAGGTCGTCTTCCTAGCACAAAATTGACATCTGGTGAGCTCTATTATTTGCAAATGTTGCTTCTTAGAATACCGGGACCAACAAGCTACAACGACCTTCATACAATGAATGGTAAGCTATTTGAAGACTTCAAAACATCTTGTGAGGCACGTGGATTTCTTGATGATGATAATGAATGGGCTCACGCAATTAAAGAAGCATCGGATTGGGCCACTGGCAGGCAATTACGTCATTTATTTGCTTCTATCCTACTTACGTCGAGCATAAGTAACCCTACAATGATATGGAAAACATATTGGTGGCATCTAACAGATGATTTCTATGTTAGACATGCAAATGATAATGATCAGATAAGCCCATGATTATCTGATAGTCAGCTACAAGAAAAAGGGTTAAATCACATCCAATCTATCTTAAGCAAAAATGGGAAATCTTTGCTTGACTATTCAATGCACTGCATTTAGAATATTGATGCTTCCTTACGAAAATATGATCAAATGCTATCTGAAGAACTACAATACAATATTGAACTTGAAGAACTAGAATTCATACGATTGTTCTCTTCCTTAAATGACGAACAAAAACATGTCTACACTCAAATTATCGACTCATGTAATAAAGACATTGGAAGCTTCTTCTTTGTCCATGGTAGTGGTGGAGTTGGAAAGACATTTCTATGGAAAACTTTGATAGCGCGTCTTCGTTCTCAAAGAAAAATTGTTCTCCATGTGGCCTCCTCAGGTATTGCTTCTTTGCTTCTCCCAGGTGGTCGCACTGCACATTCAAGGTTGATGATACACATACATGTTGATGAATTCACCACATGCCATATAACACGACAATTTGCACTTGCAAAAGTAATTTGTAACACAACATTGCTTCTATGGGATGAAGCTCCAATGATGTACAAGCACATATTTGAGAAAGTAGACAAAACTTTTAGAGATTTGCTGAGAAATACCAAACTTAATGCAGAGAAACATGCCTTTGGTGGTATAACAGTTGTGCTCGGAGGGGACTTCTGTCAGATACTTCAGGTTATCAATAGAGGCAGTCGTGCTGATATTATTGCTGCTTCTTTACCGCAAAGCACACTTTGGAAAGACTGTGAAATTTTATGCCTTACAAGAAACATGAGTGTAACAATAAGTCCAAAATCCAACACTCCAGATGTTGTCCAATTTCCAAAATGGTTACTTGATATTGGGAGTGACAACATTCATGACCTTGATGCCTCGCGATCACCTTCCTACTCATGGGTCAAAATCCCTCAAGATTTGTTGGTATCCCCCAAACTTGGCATAGTCGGTTTGCTTGATATCATTTATTCGCATATTGAGCAAAAATACTCAAATCCATCTTTCTTCAAGGAGAGAATCATTTTGGCTGCTCGAAATGTCGATGTCATCGACATTAATGAGATACTATTGAAAAAACTACCTGGAAAAGAGTACATTTTCTACAGTTTCGATGCAGCAATACCATTACATGATAAAGGAGCATCTACTTTTATTAATTACTCCATTGAATACCTAAACTCTATCGATCTCCCAGAATTACAACCAGGCATCCTTCACCTAAAGATTGGTGCTCCAGTTATGCTTATAAGAAATATTGATCAATCAGTTGGCCTTTGTAATGGCACACGTCTAATTATTATAGGACTTCAAACAAGAGTCATCGAAGCTCAAATATTGACAAGAGACTATACTGGACGTTGTTTTTACCTCCCCAGAATTGACTTGATTACCTCAAATACTGGTAGCGCCATCTCCTTAAAATGAAGGCAATTCCCAATAAAACTAGCTTTTTCCATGACTATTAAGAAAAGTCAAGGTCAAACGTTAAACCATGTTGGCATCTACTTCCAAACACCCGTTTTCACTCATGGACAACTTTGTATTGCCTTATCACGAGTTACTACTCGAAGCGATTTAAAAATCCTACTATCAAATGATGAAGAATCTCCTCACAATTGTACAAAAAATGTTGTGTTTAAAGAATTTCGAAATGATGTGCGTCAGCGATGCCCCTCTTCATTTTAACGATGTCAAAGTAAGTCCACTTACCTTCCCTGTAAACATAACAAGCACTAGCATGACAAGAAAACTCACAACATACATCTTTATATTTTATAGCTGAACGTATGTTATGCACTAATGCTAACTTTTTGCTTTCCTATCCCACAAAAAAAAGAACATAAAGGAGAAGAAATACTTCACAAGAAACCAAAATTACCTGCTATTGTTATTCGAGGTAATATATTCAACTATCTAATTTCCTTTCATGTGTATGTATACAATTCTGATGTTATTATTCATTTCATTTGTAGATACCATAGTTCCCTAGACACGATCGAAAATACATGCAACAAAACCATGAGACACAAAGGAATTGACCCAATGGAAGGAATCATACAAGTAGAAATGAAGAAGCAAAATTTCCCATATAGTCAAAAAATAATCACGCTTGATGTAGCACATCCTAATATTTGCAATGCAATGTTCAGACTGCGAATTAACAGATTATGGCATGGAAAACTATTCGGCCTAAATTATGGTGACGTACTTGCTTTTGTTGCTATTGAAGATAAGGTAACAAGCTTCGAGTATCACTTTTAATTTTGTTAATAATCTGTTGCAATAGACTAAATACTCAACTATTATGACTGCAGGGCAATGAAATACAAGGCTCGGTTGCAGATCCTGACTTAGAAAAATGGAAAATGAAACTATAAGTTGGTAACATTTACTTATTCACAAATGTTGAGATTTGTGAAGCACGAAGAAAATACAAAGTTGTGCAACATCGATATCGAATGGTGATAAAAAAAAACAGAACTATAATCCATCCACTTGATGACGATCCTTCTTTCCCACATATTGTCCACCATTTTATAGCATTGCGAAATCTTCATGAAGTCCTGCTACATGGAATTTCTCTTATAGGTCTGAAAAAGTTACGATTATTTTATGATATTTACTACATTTACTTTGTTCCCCCGAATATATTTCATTTTCTAACAGGTTCTCCAACTTATACCATCGATAATGCATTCTCATTCTACAAATGTCTTAGGTATTGTTATTCAAGCATGACCTATCACAATCATCAAAACAAAGGAAGGGGCTTCTCAAACAAAAAGTAATGCCATACTTATTGATGAGAGGTATTTTCCAACTTTTTTAATTAATAAAATAAAAAATGTACACAACTAATTTAAAGTTTTGCACACAGTCAATCATGTGTCCAACTTACAGTATGAGGAGATTTGGCACAAAAGTTCGACGAGGATCTTATAAACGCTGCAAAAAATAATGACATATTATTTGTTACTCATGTCTCTGTTTCAACATACCAAGGTAAGCATTTCTATTATTTAATTCACGCATAATAATATTCATATTCATTCTTGCCCATTTCCAAACATTTACATTCACTTCAGAATCATACACGCTATCTACAACTGGATTCTCAACTCTGCAAATAAATCCTCCTAGCATTGAAAATACTACAAACCTCAAGTCTTGGTTTGAATTCTCTTCTTGAACAAATTATCTTTCCTGCAACTTTTTTGTATTAGTTGTTATCTAACAAAAAATATCACTTGTCCAAGGTTTTGTACATACAAAGCTGACGCAAACAAAGACTTCACTCAAAATTCTACTTCCAACATTATTGTATGTAAAAAATGTTCATTTCGCTTGCAGACCTACTCAACTCATGTCGAGCCTCACCCACAACAGTAATACTACTACCTAACCACTTTCTTTTTAAATTTTATCACCACACATAAATACACTCTCCCCCAATTACCAACTAATGATATGTTTATCATTTACATCTAGCCTGCAACATTTACAACAAAGGCAACCATAAAAAAATTCAAACGAACACAAAAATTGGGTATGATTGTTTTCCATGTGCCACAACACATATAGGATAAACGAATCTGAAATATGTATCACGTGCGGAGCATAATGCTCTCAATGCATTCCAAGGTACCAAATTATTATTCAGTAATTAGTACTACATTTTTCCTGCCTATGCTTTTTCACTAATTTTTTTACATATCTGCAGAATGAAACTTAAACTTGAAGTTACAGATGCAACCACTGATGCATGTATTACCATATTTGTTGAAGTTGCTGAGAAAGTCATTGGAATGAACATCACTGATTTACTATCGATACTTGAAAAAGTATGAATATTTAAGAACATCGTTTATTGTGCTGTTTTTAATTTCTAATTTAAATTTCTTTCTATGACATAGGATACGTCAGAAAACCTTTTGAAAGATATAACCAAGTCATGCCTATCAAAGGAATACGAATTCGATGTACGCATAATGGAAAGAAATCTTCGCTTTGCTTCCTCTGGAGAATTTACAGCTACGTATATCATAGAACAAATGCAAGAAACAAATGACAACAACATCAATAGCAACAACACAGTTACCAGGTATTTCTCGAAAATATTATTGTTCAAACCATTAAGTATTGTATAAATAGTATTTAATTAACCTTTATTTCCTTCACACCATCACTAACATGTTTTAATCTGATATTCAAAAGCAGATCTCCATAAAAGCTCCACATCATCGACGACGGTTAGAAGATCATGTCATGTCATGTATTGTACATATTGTACATAAGTGTTTTTGTATGTTTCAAAACCACTACAGGTCTGTATATTTTGTTTGATACGATGACATCTATATATCCTTGTAACAAATAATTTACATAGTACAGTACGTGCATACACTCTGCTTTCTTTTTATCACATTATATGCTTACTTTAACAACACTTGATTTCTTAATTTTTTTATCAAAGAACATATCCTGCTAATAACTATTACTTCATTATAATCTTTACCTTCATATTATAAAGTGCCTTACATTATGTAAGGATATCTTCTTAAACAAGATGAAAAAAAATTCATCACCACGTGCAACGCACGGACACGCACTAGTTCCCTTTAAAGCGCATCATTTCTATCGTAAACGTTATTAAATCCAAGGGATCCAGCTTTTGTCTCTTCATACACATCTCGTACACGCAAACAACATGTTGTATACCTAATCTGTGGTTACGCTCGACAACGAAAGAGACGTGAGGGGTGGATTGGTAGGGGTTGGAAATATAGAGGAAAGGAAGTGCAAAATAACCGGGACACTTAACGTTTATATATTACACTTTGACCCTTCTATAATTTTGAACTACACCTGACTCCTGTAAGCGTGGCTTTCATTCACACTATAACTTCTAGCATTACTTTGCTTCATTCAATCAACTTACACTTTAGATACTTTATGACTAAATCCAATTATTAATATCTACTTAATATTATTTTCATTGACCTCTCCTACCCTCTCCCTCAGTTCTCATCCTCCAACCCGGCAAGCAGTGGTTGTTTGATATATGAATATGAATATTGGACAGGATATATGTACTATCATAAATACGGATGTAAATATCACTTAATGATATCGACATTTTAGATAGTCTTTAGCTTAACTTAAGTATGGATAAAATAGATAGATTACGTATGATATAATTATATTAAATGCGTTTATTTCATGACAATTAGATCAAATATGGTGAGAGAAAGTATAAAATTACATTAGATATTGTTATAAATAATTGTACAACTATATTTATATATGAAAAAAAAGCTATATGTATATTGAATAACAGCATACCTTTTCCTTCAGCTAAGGGGTTTATTCCGCTGATATTGAATGGTGACTAGGCTCATTTTGGGAAGATGGAGTCGTCATTGAGTCGTTGTAGATGGTGGAGATGGTGAAATTTTGTAGATGAATAGAGGAGCCTATTTAGTCAGAATTAATTGACATATTGGTGACGTATGCGTAGATCATCACAATATGGCAAAGTCGCTAATTAATAAAGGCTACCATCAAATATAACAGAGAAAGGCGAATGGATATCGACACAAGGGTATATCAGATAATGGCTAGTCACTATATAAGGGTACGGTGTAATTTAAAATTGTCCAATGGAAACAATGGAACACAAAAGCATACAAGGAGTGGGTGTAAAAATTCCAATTAACAAGTAGCCACATGGCAGATCTCGCGTAACCAAATCAGCTGCCTGTGGGTCCACAGATGTTGACGTCTATTTGAATCCTCCACGATGAAAGCGGTAATACAAAGTCAAACTTGTCTCCATAGATTTCACCAAAAACCAGGCAGCCAAAGAAAATACGAGATATGTATTGGGCCTTTTTGCAATTTTGTGAAATTTAGAAGATTGGATTCTTCTCAGATAAACTGTTGAACTATCAAGGAGTTTTCTCACCTGGTAACTCGTCCTCGTGGTGACAGATATTTCCTTCTATGGTTACTGATGAATCTCTATTTCATTACCTTTATTTTTTAATTTTGGTCTTAAATCCTTACCTAAATACATGCATATATCATTAATTTATCAAAATAAACACCTGATATAATGTACAGAATACTGTATAAAATATTTTCCATTTATTGTATGCAACTCCAAAATAAAAGAATAACGGATGGAAAGAAAACGAAATGAAACACCATAGGTGTTGAGTGACCCAAGATCCAGAAACCTAGTCATCATGATGACTTGGTTGACAAGGAATAAAGTAGGGGGAAATAGGACAAAAGAACTGCACAAAGATATATAGAAAGAGGATGGGGAGCTTACACCAAGGTGCATGTAACTTTACATGCACCGACGCTTATATCTTCCACATTTTTTTACTTTTTTTAAAAATATCACCATGTATATTCATCCATATATCCCTCCAATATGTCATTCGAATTTCGTCAGAAATAGAGACTCCTATGACCTCCATCCTGAATAGGTAATTTTAACGGTCTTAGAATTGCTGTAATCGACCTGTTCTGGATGGAGGTCATAGAAGTCTCTGTTTCTGATGAAATTCGAGTGATATATTGGAGGGATATATGGATGAATATACATGGTGGTATTTTTCAAAAAAGTAAAAAAAATGTGGAAGATATACGCGCCAGTGCATGTAAAGTTACATGCACCTTGGTGCAAGCTCCCCATCATCATATAGAAAATCATAAATAAAATACTAATTTTACTTCATCTATAATTGATTTTTTGGACTTATTTTATATTATTATTTTTACACTTCAAATAATAAAATCCTCTATACGAATACAACAACAACAAATCATTTTCCCACAATTAAGTAGGGTTGTCTGCATGGATTCTTTGCTTCCATTCAGATCTATCTTGAATCAATCTTGGGCTTATACCCAAAAAACTATGATCCCTTCGTATAGTCTCCTTCCAATACTTCTTGGGTCATCTTCACGCTCTCTTAGCCGACTCAACATCCCAAAACTCGCATCTCCTAACTGGTGTATCGACTGACCTTCTTTGCAAATGACCAAATCATCTTAAGTGGTTTTCTCGCATCTTATCCTCAATGGGAGCTACACCAACTTTCTTTCTAATTGCATCATTTCGAATCCGATATTTGTATTTGTGTATCCACACATCCACCCTAGCATTTTCATTTCTGCTACAACCATTCTCTACACATGACTATGGTCCACAGGCCAACATTCATATCCATATAACATAGCAGGTCTCACAGCTGCTTTGTAAAACTTTCCTTTGAATTTTAAAGGAATTTTCTTATCACATAGAACAACAAAAGCTCCTCTCCATTTTAGGCAGCCTGTATTTATTCTATTAGTAACATCTCCATCGATTTCCCCGTCATGTTGCTGAATAGATCCCATGTATATAAAAGAATCTCTCTTCCGAATGTTATCATCACCAATCATCACATCGATTTCTTCATCATTACTTACATCAAATATGCACTCCATATATTCAGTCTTATCCCTACTTATACAAAATCCTTATATTAGTCTCCAATGCAAGCCTCCATACCTCAAGCTTCTCATTTACTCCATCTCTAGTTTCATCAATCAACATAATATCATTAGCAAATAACATACACCAAGGTATCTCATCCTGAATGTGACTTGTCAACTCGTACATAATCAAAGAAAAAAGAAATGGACTTAAAGCTGAACCTCGATGTAAACAAATGTTGATGTCAAAATAGCTAGTCTTCCCAGACTGGAGCCTTACCCAAGATAAAGTCTTATCATACATATCCTTTATGAGGTTAATATATAGGACATGTGCTTGTCTCTTCTCCAAAACTCTCCACAATATCTCTCGTTGGATAGAATCATAAGCTTCTCCAAATCAATAAAAATCATATGAAGGTTCTTCCTTTTAGCTCTATAAACCTCCATTGTTCTCCTCAGCAAATGAATGACCTCAATAGTTGAGCTATCTGGCATAAATCCGAATTGGTGTTCTCTCTTCACTAACTGTAACCCCCTTAGGAGCCCCTCATTGAGTCCCTAGTGACAACAGCTAGCACTTTGATACTTCGCAGCACAAAGAAGGTGGGGGAGGTGTTGATCCAGGTCCGTCGAGTTCCCTCTCCTGCGACCTCCTCTGCTCTGAGCTTTCCAAGCTCATCGAGCTATTAGGTAACATTCCTTATCTTGCATTTCGTTACAATAGCCTAATCATAGGTTTAAATTCTTCTTTTAATCTTCGTCATAGTTTAATTTTTAAAAATCAAAATCGCTGGAGCTACAGCTCTGGTCCCGAATTCGTCGTCCTCTGCCGCTGTTCTGACCCCCAATCACCTCAATTATCTTCACCACCCGCTTATCCATCTTAACCCCATGTTTCAGCTATGATTCATCCATAGAATCACCTTGTTGTACTCCTCTATCGCCGCCTTCTTCGGAGTACTCTCACCTCGTCACCCTATTGTTGTTGCAGCATCAGTAGCGTGTCGAGGGGATAGCCCTCGGCTCCCTCATGCTTTTGGTATATGTCCGATGAATCTACAATTTTCGTTCATTATTCTTTTATTTTAGCTCTTTGTTTTAGCAAAACCATCTGTAAATAAATGTAAATACAATAAATTAACTCTGTGCATGCCTTTGTTAACATCTCATAATAAGTACCTATTTTGCAAAAATAAAAGAATAAAGAGAAAAAAAGAAGGATATATTTATAATAAATACAAAGTGTCTCAAACCCAAGAGAAGGTCAAGATTTTACCTGATCACAAAAGAATAAGTATAGAGAGATAAGGGTACACTATGTATTATACATATCATCTATACTTAGTACAAAATATTTATTTATTTATTTTTGACAAAATATAAATATTTTGTAATTAATACTTGTATATAGACCTAATAATAATATAAAAGTAAAATAAAAATCAGAAAGACAATAAAAATAAAAATAAACAATTCATTGTACAAAAGACACCTCTTTATAATACAATACCTATTTATTTTACAACCCTAATTAACTTATAAAAATAAAATAAAAATCATTTTATAATCCTAAAATTATTTTGTATATAAATAAAATATGAAATAAAAAGATTTTTTGTAAAAATAATAAAATAAAAATACTTGTACGTAATGCATAGGTATAATATACCTGTATATAACACTTAATATTATATATAACCAATTTATATTTTTTTATAAAAAAATAAAAATAATAGAAAAATAGTTTATAAAATAATAAATATTATTTATTTTATACACTTTTTATTTTAAAATCATTTACTATTTTATATTTAATTCCTTTTATTTTGTAATTTCTGATTTCTGGTTGGGCCACGTATCATTGTTAACCATGGTCAACGTCTCCTCCCAGCTGACCCGACCCGATTCTTTGTCCATCGGAGTTTCTTCTCCATTTATTTCCTGATTAGGTCAGACCCCCCTTTCACATTGATTTTTATGCCCGATTAAGGTCCTAAGATCCACGATCCTCACGGATCCCTAGGCATAACCGGATCGCCCTAGGGTTTCGAGCGCCACTCCGATCCTTCTAGACCCTCGAGCATCCTATAAGTTCTTCCCTCCACCTCCTGCGCTTAGCAGCTCGTACCTTGCCACCCTTCTGCCCCCTAGCCACCTCCAACTTAGTAACAGCTGCCTGGAGCCACCTTCGGAGCTCGAGTTAGTGTTGGATTGACAACACTAAAATTACATCGCCGGAGAGCTGCCGCGAGGAGCCTCCTTGGTCAGTCGCAACCTGGTTGAGGCTATAATCTCCTCCTCTGCTTCATATGGAGTTCATATATTCGTCATCAGCTTCAAGTAGCAATTATCATCTTCGCACTTTCCATTCCATCTTCCAACATAGCCTATCCCCCTAAATCCTTCTCATCAGGGCAGGATCATGTCGGGTTTCCTTCCCTCACCTACGGCACAAACCCAAGCTCCATCTCCCCATCACTTCCCCTTGTTTCGCTATGCAATAACCCGACCGATGCCACACCCTCGAGTCACTTTTCCCTAGCAGGTGCTTACTCGTGTGAGGAAACCCATTTGATACCCCAGCCACTCCAGCGGAGCGGCTTCAAGAGGCGGACATCACCATGTCAATCTGACAGTCTGCGGTCACATCTGACCCATCCATCAGACGTGGAGGCACCTCACAAAGGTATTGAACCCCGTTGCGATCTGATCAGGTCTTCACACCACCAGATCTTCTCAATTGAAGCTCTCCTAACCGCAATTCTTCCAGCACTTTCCGGAGTCGTCTAATGCCCCTTCGTGTCCAGTTCTTATCATGGTCGTCCATCCATGCCTATTCACTAACGGTTCGTTCAGAACCTTGCCAGATATAACCGCATGTCATAGCGGCCTTTCCAGACCGTTAGTTCTGCGCCACTAATAGTCACCAAACCGTACGTCAGAGAGCTGCCCTGCGTGTGCCACGTGCCCTTGTCTGGGTATATTTCCCTTTTCCCCTACATGTTATCTTATTTAGATTTAGTCCTGTAAATAATTGTGTAGTTAAAAACATTTACAGTTTGGACCCTATAGTTTTTATATTTGCATTTCAATCATGTCGAGTCTTAGTCACGTGCGTCTCCACGTGCTTCTTTGAGTTAACTGCAGTTCTTGTCTGGAACTACTTATATGTTATGGAATGAGTTTCATGTTTTAATATTTTCATTTATACCCTTGTGGGTCTGGATCACGTGTTGTGCATGCTTAGGCTGGAAAAATTGCATGTTTGGTCCCTGAGCTTTGATTGTGTGTTATATTTTAACCCCAAAATGGAACTCAATTACATCTAGGTCCCTATAAACTGTATTTAACTCCTTGTCTTTTATTGGACATAATAAATACTAAATTAACTTTAAAAATTATCCCAAAAATATTTTTGCATCCTATATACATGCTTTCTTTGTGATGATTTTTGGTAGTTAATTTTCATGTATTTTCTATTATTAAAAATTCATAAAACCCTTAAAAAGTGTCCTGTTTGTGTCATAAAAATTCTAAAAATTCTTTAATTTTTTAAAAATTCCACAAAAATCTCTATAGGTATATTCTGTTATTTTTTACTTCCAGTACCAATTTTGTTTGAAAATAACAATTAAAAACCCAAAAATTTACAAAACAACCGAACTCTTATAAAAATTTTATAAAATCAAAGAAAAATCGAAAGATTATGTTTTCAGTTTTTGTTTGTAGGTTCTTTACTTCTATTTATCATAAAAATACCATCCAGGAACTTTGGGCATTTTTAGTATTTTAAATTTTCAAATTGGTCATGGGTATGCACTGTTTTGCATCTTATCATTGTTTGATTTTAAAAATTCACAAAACCATACGAAAACCACTAAAAATTATCAAAAAAATTAAAACCGAAAATTATTTTCTCTATAGTTTTCTGAGTTTTTTTGACTTTTTTGAAAAATACAAATATAGTGTTGTGTGCGTCTTACATTCCTTGTATTTACTTTTGTTTTACTCAAAAATTAAAAATTTGAAAATTAAAAACCACCAAAATATGTTTGTTTTTAGAGATCCTACTACTAAGTTTTTAAATCATGCTCCTTGTGTTCGACTCTGGTCACTATAGCAGGTAAATAAAATAGTGAGACCACTTACATTTAGTTGATTTATCTTTGAGAGGTTTACTTTTCTCATTGACTGATTGGATCGATTGAGGACAATGGCACTTGTTTTTTAATCCACCTTAGTCAATTAGATTTTCATGTCATTAGAATGGCACCATTGCTTGAGAGCACAACTTAGTAGTTTATTTCATTTTTTATTGTTTATATATATTTATTATAACTGTCTTCCGACATTCTTCTGTTTCGCTTTTTGTGGGAGGAACTGCCTGAGGGATGATTCAGATCATTTTTGGAGGAGCCTGCATCCGAGGAGGAGGGGGAGCAGTTACCTTAGATACATAGATTTTATTTTTGCAAAAAACTATTTCTATAATAACTTAGACTCTTGAGACACTATTGGACACTTAGAATATTCGAGGTCTGTTTTGCTGAGTATCGGTCTACTCGGGGGACCTCACCGCGGTTTTTTGATATTTTCTGCATTTCTTTTCTATTTGATTCCCGAGGATTTGGCCCCTAGATTTCGGACTTATATTTTGCTTGAGTTCGCAATTAGCAAGGTCCAAACACCTTAATATCTTATCCGTTCCTATAGAGCGTAATTGAACTTAGTAAAAATAAACATAAAAAGGTAACTTATGTGGTTAAGAGACCACATGTCGAGAGAGACTGTATACAATGCTTGAAGGACCCACTGAGGTGGGCACCTATCAGCCTCTAAGACCAGACTCAGGTCTTTTTTCTGATTGGTTAACTACAGTTCTTCATGCTAACAGAAGTTGCTCATCTTAGGGATAATTTCCTCGTGCATCATATAGGTAGTTTTATTTATATATTTTATTTTATGTGTGGATCACCCTACATGTAGAGTGTTGGAGCAAGGTACGCATTTCTATCGTTGCATGTATCATAGTGTTTGATCTTGGATCGGCTTTTCCGACTTCCTCCCCCCAGTTTTTTTGGACTCAAATAAACAAGGAAATCAGAAAATTCGTTAGGCATTGTATTATTTCAGAAAAATACATAAAAAGTGAAAATAAATAAAATTTGGTACTGCAAAAGAAAACTTGACCTAAAATCAAACTTCACCAAAATAAATGTTTGTTTTGGGCAGGGTTACCACATCCTTGTTTGATTTATCTACAGCGAGAGAGAGAGACCCGCACACTAGGATAGAGCCATGCCTAAACTCCCTTCAGAATACTGGTTCTTGTGATTAGTTGTTCTCCAGTGAGGATTTCACCGGGTTGCCGATAATCGGTCCGAGACTTCCGTAGCTGATTGGGCAGATCGAGTAGCTGGTAAATGGTCCGCACCCATAGTGGCTGGGAAAAATTGGTCGTAGGATCCGGTACAGTCTCCTGGGAGCATTGGGTTCCTAATAACTCGCTTAACCGATTTGATAGATTGAGTTATCACCTAAATAAATTTGACAAGATTAACGACCGACTTTCACGGTCATCAGCTCGTGTTGCGTAGGTGAATTAGGGGTTTGATTTCTCATCTTGTTTGCGTCCCATATCCACTCTTCATAAATCCCCACATCATGATGATGGGAAGGAGGTCCCTTAGGCTACCTTTGACAACACCGCTTTCCAGCACTCCTCCCATTCATCTAGGGAAGTTTCGGAGAGCTCAGACCCGTTCTCTGAACCCAAATTCTCCTCCACCCTGTTCCCTCATGACCACCCTTCTTTCACACCTGAGGTACCCATACAGAGGCCAACATAGTTGTATGTTCATTTGACACCACATGAGCTAGGTTATTTTGCCTTTGTTGGGACCGAAGACATGGCCAGCAGTGAGGGAAGGACTGATGAGCAGCCACAAGGATCATCGTTCGTATTAGATCATGCTGTCATCAGCAACACACTGCTAGCTTCCTTGGAGACCATGCAAAGACAAATTCGGGACTAAGGAGCATTCATGGCAGAGGTGAGGAGAGAGCTCACGCAGATGAGAGCTGGACGAGAGGAGCCACAGAGACTAGCCAGTGAAGACATACTGACGGATCCGAAATTGCAGCGTTTAAGAATGTGTTTTTATCGTTCGGCGTAAAGAATGATTATTCGTGCGTTGTAGGCGACAATCGGAATCGGTAAAGAAAAATACCATAAATAATTTATTCAATTTTTAATCTCGTGGTTTTATGTTTATTTTACTTGGGCAAGTCCCAAAGTCGATCACAAGGAGGCAAAGGAACAACCTAGAGTTATATCTATCAATGTTCGTGTTCGGTTTTCGAGGCGGTCTTTTTTTTTGGAATTTTCAATGTATTAAAGGTGCAATATGCAAATTCGGCCTATTTTAGGGACTAAAATGTAAATTACGTTCAAATGATATCTGAAAAATATGAAACTTGGCCACAAAGTAAAATACGATGAAATGTATGCACTGTAATTTTTTGGAATTTTTGGATGCAATATGAATTTTTTATGGATTTTTAAATGCAAAAAGAATGATTTTTAATATTTAATTATAATAAATATTAAACCTACTTATTTTCAAGAAATAAAATTATCTAAGATCTATCACTATGTGATGAATCTCAAAAAAGTCCTAAACCTCGAAAATGTGGGGTTTAATACCTATTAAAAATTAAATACTAAAATATGCAAAATGATTTTTTACAGGGCAAAGGATGCATGCAAATGCAAATCTTTTTGGGCACAATGTCAAGTACAATTAACTCTACAAATGTGATTTTTCGGGGATTTTTAGAGCAATGGTTAATCAACTATGAATTTCAGAGCAAGAAATGGGCAAAATACGTAAATTTTCATAAAACAATTATTTATTAATTAACCATCCATCACAAAAATCACCCACAATATGTCAAAGCGTAGAGAAATAGTCAACAAACATCAAGCTATTTTTAGATTAATCAAATGCTGCAATAAAGAGGTTAAAACAGGGGGAAACATAGGGGTATAAGTGCAATATAAATAAAATAAATAAATAAGCAGAGGGGGACCTATATGTAATTATCGATAAGCTGGGGGGCTCTACTGCAAAACTACCAGAGAGCACGTGCCCAACACATGCCTCTGGTTGACAGGGTTTGAGGCGTAATTGGTCGGTCTTCCAGGGGGTATTTGCAATTTCTCCCTCGGTCACGTGTAAAGCACGTGACCTGGGCGTGACGTAGCGGTGACGTCCCCCCGCCCTCACGCGCGCTGCACGTGGCGGGGGTCTCGGGTTCTCTGGCCGGCGTTGGCTGTGGCGGTGGCTCGTAAGTAGACGGCCCCTCCGGCGAGGATGTGGTGTCGGGGCAGAGCTCCGATGGATGACCGGCGACCTTGATGGTGGTTGTCGCGGGCTTTGCCAAAGGCGGAAGAGGTTCGACCTGGGGAGGCGAGCGTGGACGCGGCGGTCGTCGAGGATGCAGCTGGAGGTTATGCCGGTGAAGAAGGTACAACAGAGGTGTTGGCTGGTTGTCGTAGAAGTCACGGAGGCGTAGCGGTGGGCCTCCCTCTAGCCGACACACGGCCAAGAGGGTGGCGAAGTGGCTTGCGATGGTTGGCGCGAGGGCGGAGCACTGGTGAAGGTGCGGCTGGTCACGACGGAGTCGTGGAGTTGGTAACTAGTCTCGACGGCGATCGAAGGAGGCCGGAGCAAAGGCACGCACGGAGGTGGCGCCGTAACGAGCTTTGGGATGCTCGGATCTCGCCGGGGAGGCGACGCGGTGCTGTCACCGCCGCGAAGGAGCTCCGAGGTGCAATCAGCGGATGAAGGTGAAGAGGAGGCGGCACTTGTTTTTAAATAGGCGAGAGAGCTTCGGCCGGAGATGGAAAGGTTCGAAAATCGAAGATTTGGCGGTGGCGAGATGCGCGGCGTGATCGGAGATGGTCGGGATCGGCCACGATTTGCGGTGGAAATCGCGGGGGCGGCGTAGCTCCAAATTGGGAAAGGGATGTGGAGGAGGAAGACGAGCCCTGACCATCCGATCGACCGTGATCGGGCGGCCAGAAAGGCTCCACGTGGCGGGTCATTGGGGTAGCAGGCGAGCACACGTGCAGTGCGCGTGCGGATGCGGCACGTGCGCTGCACGTGAGCGGTTTTAATTAATTAATTTTTTTAATTAATTTTTTTTATTTTTTTATAATAGAAACGAGTTTAAAAAAGCCCAAAAATGGCTGACACATGGCGGCACCAGGTGCTGCCACGTGTCAGCACCAGAAAATTCGAAATATAATTATCTTGTAAAATCAAGAAAAAATAGTAAACGACCTCAAATTGAAAACGTTCCTTCACAAAAATTGCTCGTCTCGATGAGATCTACTACTTTCATGAAGACATCAAAACCAAAATCGATCAAATGCACAAAGTGAATTTTGGGGTATCCCATGTACATAGAATACCTTAATTTTGGGGTTTTGTAATTTTTTTGTTATTTTTAGAATAGATAAAAATCCGGAAAAAATTACGGTAAAATCAAAGATAAATAAATACACATTAATAATTTTTTTTTGGATTTTTATTAATCAATAAAATATGTACATAAAATATTAGGTCAAAAACAACTAAAATATACAATGTACAAAAGAGGCTCAAAACCCAACTTTCACATACGAGCTCCGATTCACTTGAACTTGGTCTTGTTTTGAAGGTAATTGAATGTACATTAGTTCAAAAGTGAGTAGGATTAAAACGAACACTGGATGAGGGAGATATGAGGGTTTTAGTCCGAAAATCCTTAAATTAGGGTTTGGGTTTTAGGTCCATTTATTTGGGTTAGTTATTTTTTTTTGTATTTTTCCTTTATTCTTGTTAGTGATATGTACACAGTGGAAGTGGTTTGAGTCATTCGGAGTTAGCATGAATGGGTTAAAAATTTGGGAAGTTAGGCTATTTATAGGTCACTTTTAGCTTGGTTTTTTGGCTTCTTTTTTTGGTGCAAATTTTTGTGCTAAAATGCAATTCTTATGAAATCATGCACTGATGCTAATTATGCAGAATAGATGCAAGAATGCTCTTGATTTTGAGGGTTTTGAGCTTAATAAATGAGATTTAGAGTGATGAATACGAGATTCATCATCCCCCTATACTTAAACCATGCTCGTCCCTGAGCATCAAAAAGAAATGCCATGAGGTGAAATGAGATTGGGTTCCATACCAAGACAATGAGCTGAAGGTGAAAGTGAAACTAAACTCGACCTTTGGATTATTTGTGTGTCGGAACTCCTGTGAGAATTAGAATTTTAAAATCAATAGCACTCAAGTTCTACACATCATTGCTACAGTTTCGGCTTAGAAGTCATCTTAGATCAATCCTCTTCCCAAAGTAAACCCTATGAACATTGAACAACCGACTCATGTGTGTGAATGGTTTTAGCTCTTCCCATCCAGAATAGCGGACTACCGTGCAAGCCTCCTCTCCAGTAACTCATCCTCGGGGAGTAAGGTATTTCCTTCTAAGGTTTGTCGCGCTGTGTTCACATTCGAATTGGGGGGAGAAGTTAGAAGAATGAGAAAAGAACTGGAGGGTGGCCAGTGTAGTCACCTCTCCTTGTGAAGATGGCCAGTGTAGCCGAGTCTCCACCAAGATCTGCAGGTTTCTTGAAGCTTGGACCTTTTTGGTCAGATGTTTATTTGGTAGAATGCTTCTTTGTATTTGGCATTTTTGGTGGTTCTGCTTGGATCTTGTTGTGCCCCTATGGATATAGCATCTTTTTGTTCCGTACATTTTTTGGGGTCTTAGAAAAAATTGTGCCCAGCCGTCCATCCCTTTTCCGAAGATTTATTTCAACCCGTACTCCGGTCTTTAGATTTCCACGCTACCAGAAAAGAAACTCACACAGTCTTCCAACATCCCGTCTGAGTTGAGCTAAGTGCATAGTGCGAGAGTACAAATTAATTCCTTATTCCAGAGTTGTAACCAGAATGAAGAGATCGGGTTAGACACTAAGAGTCAAATGCTGCACATTGTCATGCAGAACTCAAAGAATTAAGTCCAAGACCTGAAGATTCTAAAATCCTATTTCTCGGTGAAGTTCCTCTGAAAATTAGGTGGATTAAGGTCAAGTCCAGACCACTCTCGGTTTCGGCTCATAACTCAGTTCAGAACCCAAAGACTTTTCACATATGCAAATGCGATGCTTGGATGAAGTGCAGGTGTCTGAAATGCAAGCACATTTTTTTTCTTTTTGAATTTTGTTGTTGTTTTTTGTTTTTTGTTTTTTTAATGCAAAAAAATGAATAAGAAGCCATTTTTTAAAAAAAATTTTGGGTGTAGTCAATGTTAGTGGCAAAATGTTTTTTTAATGCAAATCAACCCCATAAATACATATAGACTTACACGCAAGTACGAGATATGGATAAAATATATACACAGTATATATACAGACCCCCCTATACTTAGCGAGTGTTGTGTCCTCAGAGCACAAGAAGCGTAAAGAAGACATAGCTCGGGCTAAGCGTGAGAGGGTGAAAAGAACAAGATTTACAGAATCACCCCCTATACATAGACTGTGAATAGTCTAAGTATATAAGAAGAGCGGAAAAGAAGAAGAAAAAAAAATGAAGCAATCGGGGTATGTGAATGAGGAGAGTATATACAGGTGGGTGTCGGTTCCCCCTATACTTAGGCTCTGGTCAGCCTAAGTATAGAAGAAGGGTGGAAGAGAGTCGATCTGGAGGAGTGTGATGGGGGAAATGGAATATACAGATGGCATCGGTCCCCCCCTATACTTAGGTCTTTGGCTAAGTAGAGGAAGAAGCTGTACAAGGAGACCGATGTGGTCGGGAGGGAGGGTGGGTAGCCGATGATTAAGGCGGTTTTCGGCTAATCTTCTTGTGAGCTATCGGTGGGAGATCGTAATGAGTTGGAGATAAAGCATATGATTCCGAACTATTATCAGTGTTATCCTCAGAAAAGTCATGATGGATAGTGGACGAAGTGTTTGAGTCAGATGAAAGATATCCATCATGGGAATTATCCTCAGAGGAATAGTATTTGAAAGTGGACACACTCTAGATATTCATATCTTTTGTTTCTTCAATTGTTTCCTCAAAATTCGTTCCTTTTTAAGATGAATCAATTTGTCCTCAGATGAATATTCAGATGTTCCGGTCTCAGTCAGCTCATAAGAAATAATTCCAGTGTATTTGTGGAAGGTAGGAGCATCAGCTTTGGATGAGTAATAATTAGGAATGGGAGTTGTCCAACGAGAATCGAATTTTGGATCCGTACGAAGATATGGCTTTAGAGCTGCCGAACAGACTTCACTCATGTAGACCACCTTTTCCAGACCTGATGAGGGATCATCAACCGATTCCTCTTCCGAAAGATCAAAGGTGACTTTCTTTTTCTTGTTTCGTGAAGATGTTGGTTTACTTGAGTACCCAGATGAATAGCCATTGGAATTCTTCTGCTTGGTCGGTGTTTGGGCTACGTGTTTGTTCTTTGTCTCCTGAATGTTGGTGCACTCTCGATTTGGGAGGATTTGGTCAAGATAATCAGAGTAGGTTGCCCCTGGGTGCGACCATGCATATGTCTCAGGATCGTAGTAGAAGGATTTGTCTATTTTGAGATCCACGGAAATTGAAATACTGGGGAGAGTTTCTAAACCAATAGTCTTATTAACAAACGCAATCTCAGGTGTAGCAGCGGGGTAGGGCTCTTCTACCATTTCATGGTTGCGGTTGTTGGGGACTTCGTGGGTTACCTCAGAAAATCGTGGTTCCTCAAAGACTGTATCAAATCGAAGTGCTTCCAATGCCATCAAATTTATTTCCCGGGTCTCACAATCAATAATTGCCTTACACAATGCTAAGAATGGCTTTCCGAGAATAATTGGAGACTGGGTGAATTCTCCTTGATGCTCAATATCAATGATCGTGAATTCCATTTTGAGCGGAGCACCTTGGAATATCATGATGACAGAAATGATTCCTCTCGGCCGCTTTATTGATCGGTCCGCCAATTGAACAATCTCTCGTATTTTTCTGATTGGTCTGAGTTTGAGCTCGTGGAATACAGAGGTCGGGAGGATATTGATCGGTGAATCATCATCAATTCGGGCATAGGTGAAAATTGTGTCTTTGATTTCGCAGTCAAATCTGGGCAACCGCTTCACTATGCGGCTCTTGGTTTTTCTCCTCGACACCAAGGAGGAGGCCATTGACAAGATATGTGTTTCAGTTTTCGTTCTAATCCTTTCTGACTTTTTGACGATTAATCTGTCCATTAGAAATTTCTTAAGGTCAGGAAAGTGTTTAATGGCCTTTATAATGGGAAGTTCAAAAATCAAGTGTTTTTCCAGTGCTTCCCGTATAACAGGATCCAAATTCCTTATATCTTCTTCAGTCTCAATTTTTATGAATTTTTCTGGATTTTCGATTTTTTTTGTAGCTTTCAAATTTTTCAAATTTTTTGTTATTTTCTGTGTGGTGTGGAGATGTGGTGTCTTCCATAGATGAGAAGGGGCCTTGATATTCAGAGTATGGGTCAGCAGCATTAGTATTCCTAGGGTAATAATGAGTAGAAGTATTGTTGTTAGAATCATCCCTATGTCTTTGAATATCCTCAAAATTTTCATCATGAGATCCAATCCTTTCCTCATTAAGTTTTATATCCGATCCACTATAGAATGAGATTACTCGGTCGGCAAATTTTTGAAATCTATCATCCATCAATTCGAATCTTCTTTTTATCCTCAAAACATCATCCTCAAAATTCTGTTCATGATCAATAACGAGAGCAGTCGGTATGTGTTCAATAATTTCATCTTCCATTTTTCTGTATGTGCGGAGAGGAGAGTTTCTCGAAATGTCCGACATATGATCCTTATTTTCTGAAAATTTCTCCTCAAAAATTATGAAAGGAGACTGCTCATATGGTCCAGACATGTATATTTGATCTGAGTAGAGTTCAACCCTTTGATCATGATTGGTCAGATTTTGATATTGTGGAGTCAGCATACAGGGTTTATATTTGTCTATGAGGTCAATCCAGTCTTCTGTATGAGTCTCATGTCTGACGAGGGGTCTGTCGTGGTCAATCCAATACTGATGATCATTAAGTGTGTGTCTTTCCATCTGGGTTTGGTTTCTCTGTCGGTAGTGAGACTTGAAGGGATTTTGATCTTGAAATGTTTCATTAGCGCGAAACTGAGAATAAGATGGTTCAGTCCACGGTGGTAGGTGGTCGTGTGTGGTTGGATGATTTGAGAAAGGATTCAATGAGGGGGTCGAAGTCATCCGTGGGTGAAAGTTTTCTACAAAAGTTGGAGGATTATTGAAAGAAGAGGATGTAGTTGATTTGGGCCAAACCGAGACAGATTTGTTTTCATAGTGATGTTCGGTCATTTTTGAAGGAGTTGAGAGAAATGATGGGTTCAATCTGAAATTTGGAAAAATTTCCATGATGAGATTAAAATCAAGAGATGAGAGAGATGATTGTACGGGACAGAAAATTTATCAAATGTGCGGCTATTGATCTTCGATATCGGTTCACGCACACCAATACAAACACAAATCAACGATGGGTTCACGAACTCACACAATGAAGCCGTAAGAGTTCGGCTATTATCTTTTCAATTTTAATTGGTGACAAGACAATCTTGGAAAATATATAAGCGAGCTGTTTGGTGCCGAAAATTTCGTAACGACTTGCCCGAATTCTTCGACTAGTTGCACCTACTTTCAGCCAGTATGGGAGTAAGTACGGACCGTAGAACGGCTACCCGTTACTTGAGGACGGAGCCTTACACAATGTCCTCTAAACCACCCACTCTGCTAAGGAAATCCGGGCCGTTTACCGGCTACCCATAGATCCTCACTGAGAAGTAGCTAATCGTTTTTGGCAGAATCAGTAGTCAATATGAAAATCCGGGTTTGGGCTCTAGCCTTAAGTGCCGTCTCTCGCTCACTCAGAAAAATAAAAGCATCCAAGGTCGGGGTTACTTTCCCGCAGAAATTCTTGATTTTATGGGTTATTTAGAGTCGGCTATATTTAGCAGTCCCAATTTTATTTCGGTGATCACTGAAGAATTTAAGTGAGCAGAAATACACGTCTACCGTCCAGTCCCAATTTCCTTTTAAAGTTATGTGACAAAACAAGAGAGAGAAATTCGAGAAAAGTCGATGCACGCGGAAAACTATGATGAATGCTCAGTTAGAAGACTTACAATGAATCCTCGCAATCTTCATGTGGGATGCTAGACAGAAATTTAAAATTATTCTATATGGAATGCAAGCCAATAAAAAAAACCGCACCTAAGCAGAAAGTTCTATTAGCAGGAAAGAATTGAGTTAACTTTGGCTAAGTTGAACGATCTATGTGCGTCTCAATTAATAGTGCAGTGTGGCTTAATCCTACGAGCACAATCAAAAATTAAATTGCTCTAAGAGCCGTATGTGTAGGTCTATCCTATTAGCCACTCAAGTCGGGCCCCACCCTCACCGGAGAGTGAAACAGGCCACGACACAACACAGAATAAAGTTTGAGGTCTTGTTACACACGCGAGCGTCCAAACGGACACCGCTATAAATGAGAAATTAATTACAGGAATTGAAATTTGCAGAAATAAAACCCTAGACTTTACGCTCTCTCACGACTCGACTCGATCTTAAATTAATTGCGGTTTTTTAGGTCGGTGAAGATGCTCCGGTGTCTTGAAAAACCGCTCCACGTACAAAGTACCTCGCAAGAAAAATAAGAGAAAAAATGTAAGAGAGAGACTCAAAAATATATGAAAAATAATGGATGAAAATAAATTGCAGGAAAATAAAATGAAATTTACAATAAAAATTCGGGGGTCAGACAACCCGAATGCTGAATATCGAACAAAAATTTTCAAGATAAAAAACTAAGCCATTTGCCTCCCCGACAACGGCACCATCTGACGGATCCGAAATTGCAGCGTTTAAGAATGTGTTTTTCTCGTTCAGCGTAAAGAATGATTATTCGTGTGTTGTAGGCGGCAATCGGAATCTGTCAAGAAAAATACCACAAATAATTTATTCAATTTTTAATCTCGTGGTTTTTTGTTTATTTTACTTGGGCAAGTCCCAAGGTCGATCACAAGGAGGCAAAGGAACAACCTAGAGTTATGTCTATCAATGTTCGTATTCGGTTTTCGAGGCGGTCTTTTTTTGGAATTTTCAATGTATTAAGGGTGCAATATGCAAATTCGGCCTATTTTAGGGACTAAAATGTAAATTACGTTCAAATAATATCCGAAAAATAAGAAACTTGGCCACAAAGTAAAATACGATGAAATGTATGCACTGTAATTTTTTTGGAATTTTTGGATGTACTATGAATTTTTTATGGATTTTTAAATGCAAACAGAATGATTTTTAATATTTAATTATAATAAATATTAAACCTACTTTTTTTCAAGAAATAAAATTATCTAAGATCTATCACTATGTGATGAATCTCAAAAAAGTCCTAAACCTCGAAAATGTGGGGTTTAATACCTATTAAAAATTAAATACTAAAATATGCAAAATGATTTTTTACAGGGCAAAGGATGCATGCAAATGCAAATCTTTTTGGGCACAATGTCAAGTACAATTAACTCTACAAATGTGATTTTTCTGGGATTTTTAGAGCAATGGTTAATCAACTATGCATTTCAGAGCAAGAAATGGGCAAAATACGTAAATTTTCACAAAACAAATATTTATTAATTAACCATCCATCACAAAAATCACCCACAATATGTCAAAGCGTAGAGAAATAGTCAATAAACATCATGCTATTTTTAGATTAATCAAATGCTGCAATAAAGAGGTCAAAATAGGGGGGAAACACAGGGGTATAAGAGCAATATAAATAAAATAAATAATTAAGCAGAGGGGGACCTATATGTAATTACCGATAAGCTGGGGGGCTCTACTGCAAAACTACCAGAGAGCACGTGCCCAGCACGTGCCTCTGGTTGGTGGGGTTTGAGGCGTAATTGGACGATCTTCCAGGGGGTATTTGCAATTTCACCCTCGGTCACGTGCAAAGCACGTGACCTGGACGTGACGTAGCGGTGACGTCCCCCCGCCCTCACGCGCGCTGCGCGTGGTGGGGGTTGATAGCACAAAGGATCCCGAGCAACTAAGGCAATCAGGTAACTGAGATGGTCGTTGCGACCTCAATCACTCGGATGTGTATAAAGAAAAATATCAGACCACTAAATACAACTCAAATCAATTAAAACAAAGCAAGCGGTGCTGCTATATGTTTAACCTGGTATAACATCCATGGTCGAACTCAAGGAGCACGGGTTGGCCGAAGGCCTACGAAGTAGTAAAAACAAAAAATAGAAGACCAAATATGTTTAGTGGTTTTTAATTGTTTTTATATTTTTTTGGATTTTTAATATGTGAAGAAAATAAAAGAAACACAAATAAGCACACTTCAACAATTTATTTAATGCAGCAAAAACCAAGCAAAAATTCAAACAAAAATATTTTTATGTGTTTTATATTTTTCTATGTTTTTGGTGAATTTTTGGAATTTTTCTGATGTATATTTGACTTTCTAAAAATCAAACAGTAGCAAAAGTGCAAGGTACTGTCCAGCCAGGACCAAAAGCCCTAGATAAAATATCTAAGGGCCTAAAAAGGGCCTGGAGGTATTTTTCCTGTAAACTAGGTAAAACAAGGAAAATTTGAGTACTAAAATTATTGTTTTTGGGTTTTTAGATTATTTATAGAATTTTTATGAGTTTTTAGGTGTTTTTAAGTTTTTAAGGTTTTTAAGCAATGAAAAATAGCCAAAATTGGCTAGAAAATCAGGGAACACAAAACAAACAGTACTAAATTTTTGTAGAATTTTTAGAGGGGTTTTTATATTTTTTTGTGAATTTTCAATCTAGACAGTAGCAAAAATGTGGGTTTTTGAATTTTTAAAAATAACAAATAAACTCAAAAATGTCCTCGAAAATTCTCAAAAATCCTACACCATAGCAGGAGCCATGGGTCTAATTTTCATCAAATTTGGATGTGATTTGATATTTTATTCAAAAATGGCAAGGGGGTAATGTGCACAGGGACTGAAGTGCAAATACCCTAAGTTCTGGGGGTCCCGGTGCAAAATACCCAGCAAAACACGCGCGCGACGCGTGCCTGGGGCACTCAGGGACCTCTATGTAATAAAAATAAGGTCCAGGGACCAAATGGTAACACGTACCAAAAATCCGAGGACCTCAGCTGCAAATTACCCAAGAAATCACGCACATGCGGAATTAAACCATTCACAGGGGCATAAATGCAAATGTCAAAAATATTTCATTCATTTCAGAACCATCCAGAACTACAGGGACTAAGGTTGCAAATACGCCAATAAAACACGTGACGAAGCACGTGGCTCACAATAGGCAGGGGTATATATGCAAACTAACTTAAGATCAAGGTCCTCTATGCAATTTAACCCAAAACTAAACAACGCATTTAAATATTTACAGGACTAAAGTGAAATAAAAACAAGATAAGGGCCTAAGGGTAATTTACCCTTTATTAATCTGAGCTGACGGATGGCCGCCACGTGGAGATCTGACGGTTCAGGATGGGGTGGCTCTCAACGCTGGAAGGCTCTGCTCGATCCAACGGTCCAGGCCAGGACACGTGGGGATCTAACGGTCTGGATCAACTGCCTCAGATCGGACGTCAAAGGGGGGGCTCCAGCCACCAACGGTCAGGATGGCACCTGGAGCGGGAGGCTAATCCGACGACTCTGGAGGGTCCTGGAGGAACAAGAGGCCGGCGAACTTCGCCGGCCCAGTACGCTCGCTCCGGTCCTCCTCTGATGCGCCTGAAGATCGGAGGGGCTCCGTCGTGACGATGCGCGGCTGCTGGTGTCCTCCGATTCCCCAGCCGAGCTCGGGAGAGCTCCGACGAGGGCGGCGGAGGTGAAGCTCCTGGGCTGAATGTCGAGGGGCCTCAGACGGCCTCTGCTGAACCTGCAAAACACCTCAGAAGCTTCACGGGTCGAGGGCAAAGTACCTCGACCCAGTTAGGCGACGTGGGGATGATCGGTGCGTCGGGGCGAGCGAACCCCGGCGATGCGACGGCGGAGGGGTTCGAATCCCAGCTCCTGTGCGAGCTGGGTTGAACGGAGGGGTGGAGAAGATGCGCGGGGGAAGGGCGAACGTGATGGGGGATTCCGATGGTCGAACGGGAGGGTGAGGCGGTCGGAATCAGCGATGGTCGGCGACGGCAAAAATTGGGGGAAATCGGAAATTGAACCAAAAGGGGGAGCTACGGGATTACCTGGGTGGATGGATCGACTGTGCTGGAGCTGGGCAAGCTCCCGGTCCTCGCCTCAAGGAGCGTCGACGTCCGAGGCTCTGGCTCCTGCTCTGGGTGGAGCACGGCGGTGCTGACTCGCCGGATCAGTGATATCCGGCCCCTCTCCTCGCTGCGACAGCACCTGGAGCGAGCTGTCACTCACGCTCGAGCACTGGAGGTCACTGGGGGTGGAGCGGATTAGCCAAAGATCAGAAATGAGGAGGCGGAGGTGGAGCTTTATATGCTGGAGAGTCCGGGAAGACAGGCGCGGGTAGGGCGTGGAAGCGCGCGGATCCCGATTGAGGAGCTCCGACGAGGGTCTCGGGTGTGACACGAAGGAGTCGGACCCGAGGTTTAGGCGAGATGGAGTCGGGTCGAGCGGGTAAAAATCCGAGAAGGGGGGTCCGGTGCTCGAGTCCGTGGGAAGTGGTCCTGGGGGGGCCAGTTGACCGGGCGGTCAACATCCCCAGGACCCAATGGGTAGCTGCCACGTGGAAAAAGTTTGGAGCTCAAAAATAGGGCAGCCAATGGCCGATTTTGCAAAAACTTAAAACATGAATTATTTTTATTTTATTTTTTTCTATTTTTTGGTGATTTTTAATTAATTTTTAGAAATAAAAATAAGCTATCTACATAGTAGGGTTGGGTATAGGTATATATACAATATGTAGGCTTTTGATTTTTGATTTTTAATTATTATTTTTGTACAATTTTATTCCTATTTTATATTTTATTTATTTATAGAATAAAATAGAGAATAAAAGGGTATTTTTATTTTGTTTTTACTATTTATGTACAGAGATAAAATAAATAGATATATACATCTATATACATGATATATATACAATGTCTTTTTATATTTTGAATTTTGTAATTTTTATTTGATTTTTGTTTTGATTCTTTTTATTTTATTTATTCATTCTGATATAACACAGACTATTTACAAAAATGATAAAAATTACTTTTGTATATTTACAAAGCTTAATAAATATATAGGTGTGGCTTATGTACATGATGAAAGGGTAATTTTTAATCTTTTTGATTTTTAACTTTTTATTTTGTTTTTATATTAATAAATATATACAAATATGTACAAGCATATTTTTGGGGTAAGGAAAATATAGTTTTACTTATGTACAAATATTTACACATGAGCCCCTATCTCCCTCTACTTTGGCCTTTATGCGGTCAGGCCCATGCTGAGCCCTCCCTTGGGTTAGGTTGCTCAATATTTATTCTAAATATTTCCCTTTTTTTCTTTTTAGTCTTTATTCTTTTATTTTTGCACAAAAATATGCTAATTATAGGCTTTTACACAATGCATGCTTTTGCTAATTATTCCTATTTACAATTATCTACATGCATTTGCAAAGGTTTTTGTAGCTAAAATATAAGAATAAAGAGTGATGAATGGGTATTCATCACCCCCCTATACTTAACTTTGCTATTCCCTTAGCAAACACTTATTTGAAAAAGAAGTGAAAAAGGAAGAAAGAAAAAGAAAAAGAGGATGTACATGGATCAAGGTTGATTATTAAACTTGCCTTCATTGAATTGAGGTATGGAGCTCAATCAGATCTTTGGATTATTAATGTGTCGGAACCTTATTTAGACTTAAGCTTAAAACCTAACAGCCTCTAAGTTCCACTAATCTATAATCAAGACTCCTCAATGCTCCAGATCAGAACAAGTCATCAATCACAAACCCTGAAGACCATGAATCTTTTCCTGTCATGTGAAAGTGAGGTCTGAGCTCTCCACCTCAGAAATGGCAACATGACAACCCTCCCCAAACAAGGTAACTCTATGACCTCAATCTGGCCACTCTTTCCTCGAGGAGCGGGGTATTCCCTTCTAAGTTCAAGTTCAACCAGCTCAAGAAGAGGGGGAAGAAGAGAATGGGTCAAGGCCAGTGTAGCCAAGTACCCTTGGGAGCTTGACCAGTGTAGCCAAGTCTCCCTGCTGCAAGCTACAACAGGTGGATCATGAAACCAAGCTTTGCTTATTGCACTTATATACATACTCCGGTGGGATTATCATTTTCTCTCAGACCCACCACTTTTTTGGTGTTCTTTTCTTTTTGCACACATTTTTTTTCAAGTGCATCTGTACAACATATACATGTGCAGCATATATACAAGGAGTTTTTCCTCTTGAGCCAGTAGACTATCCCTCTTTTGAAGCTTTATTGCAACCCACAACTCCCGTCGTTAGACCTCATGGCAACCAGACCAAGTTGAGATGCACTTCCTTCACTATAAGAAGAAGAGAGGTTCCGCCTAGAAGTACTACCCTCATATGCTACCCCAAGTCAAGGAAGACTGCCTCCTCACCACCTCATCCGTAGAGAGCTCGGTGCATAGTGCTGGTGTCCAAGTAAAGCCATAATCTATATGAGTCATGTGTTGTTGTTAAGTGCTCTACTTAGGCTCATTGAGATGACATGTGATCATAGCCTAGTGGACTCAAAGAATTAAGTCACCATGGACCTGAAAAGCCTTAAACCTAAGCCCTATAAGGTTCCTCTTAGAAATTAGGTGGATTAAGATCTTGATCAAGCTCCATTTCTCAATTTGATTCCAGGCTAGTTTAAATGTCAACTATCATCCAGAAAAACTATATACATATGTACAAAAAGATGCTTATTTACACAAAGTTTACCAATCATGCAAAATTTTTGAAAAATGTTTTGAAATCATGAATGGATGATGCATGAAGTGCAAGTTTTGCAAAAAGGTATTTACGCACATTTACACAAGATTTTTGCAAACTTTTGATTTTCAAAACATTTTGGAAAAATTTTGTACTATATACATAATTTTGCTAAGAAAATATTTACACAAGCTTTACACAAAAGATTTTTGAAATCATTTTTACAAAAATAATTTGTACACTAGCTATGTATGTGCAAATAAAAGAAGATTATGTACATGAAAATTTTTTTAATTTTTGTGGTTTTTAGCCATTTTATTTATTAACACACTCACACAAAGTACGAGTTATGGCTAAAGTATATATGAAATATATACACCCCCCCTATACTTAGCTCGAACGATGTCCTCAGAGTCAAGAGCGATGAAGAAGACATAACTCGTGCTAGGTATAGGGAAGTGAAACGAAGGGCTATACAAAAAGAAATGAAAAGTCAAGAGGGGGCTCAGGTCTCCCCCCTATACTTAGGATCAAGTAATCCTAAGTATAGCAGGCTGTATACTAAGGGAAAACCTGAGTGCAGAATGTACAGGGTCTACCCCCCTATACTTGGGGTGAAATATCCCTAAGTATAGGCAGCAAAAACAGGGGTAGACGGAAACAAAAGAAATACCCGAAAAGTCTCACATCCCCCCTATACTTAGGGCAAAGTGCACCCTAAGTATAGCATAATCACAAGATGAAGAAGGGATGTGGGACTAAAGAATGTGGTGATATGGACATCTGGATCTATATACAGCGCAGAATCAGTGAAACTCAGGCGTGAGATGCATTAGATGTGAGTCAAAGACCACATCTCACGCAAAATGAATAGGGGCAAGATCAACGACTCGCGGCTCATGATCTAGAAATGGCTTGAGCCGCTGGCCGTTTACTCGAAAGGTACTCTCAGAAGACAACTCGGATATGTCTATGCTACCGTTGTCGTGTACCTTCCTAACCAGATAAGGTCCTTTCCATTTGCTCTGAAGCTTCCCTGGAAATAATCGTAGCCTCGCATCAAACAGCCATACTCTCTGTCCAATCTCAAAATGTTTGTGGCTGATATGAGAATCATGCCATTCCTTGACTTTCTCCTTATAATGTAGGCTGCTTGAGAAAGCTGCATCTCTAAGCTCCTCCAGGGCAGCGAGCTCTGCCCTTCTCTGGTCTCCCATACCATCTGGATCCATGATAATATCTGTGACTGCCCATAGTGACTTGTGCCTCAGCTCAACAGGTAAATGGCATGGCTTGCCATACACGAGACGAAAGGGAGATGTGCCCAAAGGTGTCTTGAAAGACGTCCTATATGCCCACAAGACCGAGTCCAAAAGCTGTGACCAATCCTTTCGGTCAGGGCAGACGACTTTCTACAGAATAGTCGTGATCTCCCTATTCGACACTTCGGCTAGACCATTCGTCTGTGGATGGTAAGATGTAGCAACACGATGATCTATGCCGAACTCGCTAGCAAGTGCCTTCACCTGGTCGTTGATGAAGTGAGATCCCCCATCAGAAATCAGAACTCGTGGAACCCCGAACCGCGTGATGATATGCTTCCTCAAAAATCTGCAAACGGTCCTCGCATCAGCGGCTCGGGCGGGGATAGCCTCCACCCAACGACTCACATAATCAACGGCCAACAGAATGTACTCAAATCCCTGACTCTTAGGGAATGGACCCATGAAATCGATGCCCCATGCGTCAAAAACCTCACAAAAGTGAATGGGCTGCATCGGCATCATATCACGCTGTCCACAAGTGCCCATCCTCTGACAGTCAGTACACCTCTTCACAAACTCATCTGAGTCCTTGAAGAGGGTAGTCCACCACAAGCCGGATTGGAGCACTTTCTGTGCCGTTCTCCTCCCAGAATGATGTCCTCCTGCCTCCAGCTTGTGGCAGTAAGTGAGGAAGCTATGGTGTTCCTCCTGAGGAATACACCGACGCCAGACGCTATCCCCTCCTTCGTGGTAAAGGATGGGATCCTCCCAATGGTAGGACTTGGCCTTCGCAAGGAAGGTCTCAAGTCTCTGTCTGGGCCAATCTTGTGGGACTTTCCCAACAACGAGAAAGTTCACAATATCGGCGTACCATGGAAGTGAGGCGATAGCAAGGATCGCCTCATCTGGGAAGGTATCTCTAATAGGGTCAATCTGCTCAGAATCCCCAGGCTGCTCTAGTCGGGAGAGATGATCCGCCACCACATTCTTGACTCCAGGCTTATCCTTGATCTCAATGTCGAACTCCTGGAGTAGAAGGATCCATCTAGTCAGTCGGACCTTGGCATCCTTCTTTTCCATGAGGTACCTGATGGCGGTGTGGTATGTAAACAAAGTCACTCTAGATCCGATGATATATGATCTGAACTTATCCAGGGCAAACACTACGGCTAGCATCTCCTTCTCTGTGACTGTATAATTCCGCTGGGCGGAATCCAATGTGCGGCTAGCATAGTGTATGGCAAATGGAACTCCATCCCTCCTCTGTCCCAGCACTGCCCCTACGGCAAAATCGGAGGCATCCGTCATGATCTCGAATGGGAGAGACCAATCAGGCGGCTGGAGGACAGGAGCCTCAATGACACACTGCTGAAGAGTCGCGAATGACGAAAGACACTTGTCATCGACAAGGAACTCAGTGTCTTTCGTCAAGAGGTCAGTCAACGGTCGGGCAATCCTGCTGAAATCCTGAATAAATCTCCTATAAAATCCAACGTGCCCCAGGAATGACCGTAGCTGCCTCAGATTGGATGGCGATGTGAGTTTCCTAATGACATCAACCTTGGCCGGATCAACCTCCATGTCCCTGTTGGAGATGATATGGCCAAGCACCGTCCCTTGAGTCACCATGAAGTGACTCTTCTCCCAAGATAAAACCAAATGAAACTCGATACATCGCTGGAGTACCCGGTCTAGGCAGTCAAGACAAGAATCGAATCCGTCACCGTAGACCGAGAAATCATCCATGAAGACCTCCAAACACTCCCCTACCATGTCCGAGAAGATCGACAGCATGCACCTCTGAAAAGTCGCAGGGGCATTGCATAGCCCAAATGGCATGCGTCGAAAAGCATATGTGCCGAAGGGACAGGTAAAGGTGGTCTTCTCCTGATCCTCAGGAGCGATGGCCACTTGGTTGTAACCCGAGTACCCATCCAGGAAGCAATAATGGCTCTTCCCTGCCAGTCTCTCTATGATCTGGTCAATAAAAGGCAGGGGGAAATGGTCCTTCTTGGTGGCTTGGTTGAGTCTCCTGTAGTCAACACAAACCCTCCAAGAGGTGGGTACTCGTGTAGCAATCTCCTCTCCCGACTCACTGATCACAGTCGTGATGCCCGTCTTCTTGGGCACCACATGCAAGGGGCTGACCCACTTGGAGTCGGAAATGGGATAAATAAAATCTGCACTCCACCATTTTGATATTTCCTTCATCACCACCTCTCTCAGGTTGGGGTTCAGTCGCCGCTGGAACTCACGCGACGGCTTCGCCCCTTCCTTGAGATAGATATGGTGGGAGCACACCGATGGACTAATCCCATGGAGATCTGCTACGCTCCATCCGATCGCCTTGCGGTTCTTTTCAAGAACCCCCATCAAACGGGATTCTTGCTCTCCAGTCAACTCAGCGGAGATGATGACTGGGTACATCTCTGGCTCGCCCGCAAGGAATCGATACTTCAGCGAAGTAGGGAGCGGCTTCAGCTCTGGAATGCTGGGTGCTGGCAAATCTGGCTGCGGAAGAAACTGAGTGAAAGCTGCTAAGTCGGCCAAATCTGCCTGGGAAAGTGAAAGCGGACTCTCGCAAACTGGATCGGGAGAAGGCTGCTCAACTGCACTGTCTCTGGTCGGCTCTGCATCTACCTCCTCCTCCTCTATAGGCTCAGGTGAACTCAGGTCTGGCATCTGATCATAACAATCGGCCCAATCAGACTCTGAATCCGAGGGATCTGTATCAACCGCGGTGGCATCAGTACCACCGGAAAACAAGGTGGCCTCAGTACCACCATCACTAAACATCGTGCTGCGATCAAGGACCGGCTCTGCTGCCTCTATGGTATCCTGGTCCAAGGCTGTGCTCTCCAGACTCTCCTCTGCTATCATCTCGGCATCAGCTGTATCTGAAAGTGAGAGGATGGTCTGTGTCTCAAGATCTGCCCAAGCTGCCTCATCATCTGTGATCACAAAATCACAGTCCTGGTGGATGTCTGGCTCTGCGTCTGTCAGCTGCTCTGAATCTGTACTCGCATCTGAGCGGACTCTGAATCTAGCTCTGTAGTCCTCGACCGTCTCTATTTGTATATTCTCGCCCTCGACGCGAAAGTACACCTTCCCGCTATCATGATCAGTCACCGCCTTGGCTGTGGCCAAGAACGGACGACCAAGGATGATGGGGGTATCGGCCACTGACTCAGGGATCTCCATGTCCAACACTATGAAGTCCACGGGGAATTTCAGGCCCTGAATCGTGACGATAATGTCTCGTAATAACCCCTTCGGCCTCTTGACAGATCGATCAGCGAACTGAAGGACTGTCCTGCTCTGTCGAAGAGTGCCCAACTCAAAGCGGTCGAGAAGGGCTGCCGGAAGAAGGTTGATCGACGATCCGCTATCTAGAAGAGTACGGTCGAACCTCTGCTCACTAATCTGGCATCTGACATACAGGGCCCCTGAATCTGGCCTCTTGGCTGGCAGGCGGTTCTGGATCGCGAAACACGTGGCTTTCGTCAGCACATGTATCACTGAAGTGTGGTTCCTCCTCCTCCTCCTGACTGTAGTCCTCTCTCTCAAAGATCGCTGGAGAAGGGGGATGTGCTGCAAAGCCTCCTGGAGGGTCAGCTGGATGTGGAATCGATCAATCATGTTCTGGCTGAACTCCTCAAGCTCTCTCTTTTTTGGATCTTTTTCTTTTTTCTTCCCCTTCCCCATCTGAAGGGCTCTAGGGAAGGGGATCACAGGGTCCTTCTCAGATGAAGGACTAGGAAAAGGCCTAGACAGTTCGATGACCGGATCCACACATACATCATGCACCACAGTGGGACCAGAAGAAACTAAACATTTTCCTTTATTCACACCAAAGTCCTGAGATACAACACGGCGAGGAAAAACAACATCTCTCTCTATACTAACACCGGTGGCCTCAGTACCACCGTGGGCTGGCTGTGCTGCTGCTGCTGGTAGACGTCTCGCGGCATCAGTACCGCGGGCTGGCTCGGCTGAACTGGTGGCGTCAGTACCACCTCCTAGATCTGGTGAAGCGGCGGCCTCAGTACCGCCGGTGGGATCAGCATCCTTGGTGGCTTCAGTGCTACCATCATCATCTGGAGCGGCCTCAGTACCGCTCTCCTCCTCCTCATGTGGCGCCTCTGAAGTGTCCTCGTAGTGAAGCTCAGATGAGGCGCCGCCGCCTGCTGGGGTCCTACCGCTCCTAAGTGTGACAAAATCAGCATCAAATAGATCCGAAGATGTATCATCAAATGGGTCACTAGGAGTGGCAAACTCAGTATGTACTACCTGCTCAGATTTCCTCTTGAGGTTGTTCGGGTTCGGCTCAATCTGGGCTGGAATGGCAGCCTTCCCTCTCACCAAGTCCCGCATCTCCTGGCGGAACTCGTCCATCTCCCGTCTGAATGTGGCCTGTTGGTCCGTGAGGAGGCGGGCGATGTCATCCAAAGCAGGGCTCTCGTGGGAACCCGACGGGTAGCCTCTCTGTGGGTGAGGCTGCTGGAACTGCTGCTGCTGGTGCTGGTAAGAGGGGTATGAGGAAGGGTGCTGCTGCTGAACTGGGTGAGCCTGCTGCTCACGTCTCCACGACTATCCCTGCTGCTGATAGGGACGAGGACCGAAGGATGGCTGGTGCTGCTGATATGCTGGGGGCTGCTGCTGCGGCTGGTGGTGATCTCTCTGTTGGGAGTACTGCCCTCCCTGTCCTGACGGCTGCTGCTGGGGCTGGGTACCACCACACCCCCACCTGAATCCGGGATGGTCTCGTCGGATCCCAGGCTGGGGGCGGTCATACCAAATTCCGTTGACATCCATCAACGGCTCGGCATCGTAGGGGGCTGGCGGGAGTACTGCTAGAGGCTGGTCCGGCTGGTAGACCACCATCTGCATCCCTGGAGATGGTGGGGACTGGTAGGTGGGCTGCGGCTGCTGGTACGGCTCCGCTTGTACAAGATGGACCTGTCTAGGCTGCACGTGGGTGCTGGAGCGCTGGGACGAGCTGTTGCTGCTGCCGGCGTCGCCTCGCGACTGAAGACGAGGCTGAGAAGCCGTCGGTGCCTCCTGGAGACACATGAGCTGTGTCTTCATGTCGCTCAGAACATGTGCCATCTGCTCCATCTGCGTGATACTCTGGCACTGCTTCTTCTCGATCAGCTCCATGCGGTCCAGCTTCTCGCTGATAATGCCCATGTCCGTAGCTGACGACTCTGCCTGTGCTGCTGCGGCTGCGGACGAACTGGATGGACCTGCATCTACCCGTGTTATCCGCTGGTACTGCACGGGTCCTGGCTGATGTGGCTGGGTCTTCTGAGTATACAACCTGGTCTGAGACATCACCATATAGTTCTCGACCATCTCCTCGAAGATGGCCCAGACCTGGTCGTGGTCCTTGGCGAAGTAGGACCCGCCGCAAGAAGCATTCACCAGGCCCTGTAGCTCTGCTGTCAACCCGCTGAAGAAGCTCTGCACAAGGTTCGGCTTCGTGATGTCGTGGTGTGGGCATCTGTCCAGGAGCTCTCGGAACCTCTCCCATGCCTCGTGAAACTGCTCGTTGGGGAACATGGAGAAGTTGCTGATCAGGGCCCTCGCTGCATTCGTCCGCCCGAGTGGATAGTACTTGTTCAAGTACTCGGTGCGGAGCTGCTCCCAGGTATAGACAAACCTTACAAGATGCTTCAGCCAGGTGGCTGCCCTATCTGCCAGTGAAAACGGGAAGGCTATCATCCGGATCGTGTCCTGGTCCACATGCCGGTCGTGGACAGTACTGCAGATCATCAGAAACTCCTGGAGGTGGAGGTGGGGCTCCTCAGTGGCAAGTCCGTGGAAACGAGGAAGCATCTGCAGGGTGTTCGGGGGGAACTTGAAGTCCCCCACGATAGCAGGCACCACCACCCAATGGTGCATCAGTGTAGATCCGGGGTTGTGCAACTCCCGCATCGGTCTAGGTGGTCCTCCTCCTCCCGCGGCTGCTGCCGCTGCAGCGACGGCTGTGGCTGCTGCTGCTGCGGCTCGTGCCTTTGCATCATCGGGCTCCTCGGGCTCGCTCTGCTCATCTCGCTCTAATCGGAGGCGCTCCAACTCTCTCCTCATCTCAATCACAAATGCTCCCTGATCGCGTAACTGCTGCAGAACTGTCTCTAATGAGGCAATCAAGGTGGAGTTGATCGCTCCCTGATCCATCACAACGTGCTCTGTGCGGGAACGATCCTCAGAACTGCCGGCCATGGCGACGTCTGCAAAACCAAACGAGCCCAACTCAGGTGCTGTCAAATGTATCAATCTCTCCTCGGGCTCGTGTCTCTCAGGTAGATCAGAAAGGGGGTCGAGGGGGAACAGGGTGGAGTCGTACTCGGGCTCGGAGAGCGGGTCTGAGCTCTCACGAGCCAACCTAGATGAGGAGGTAGACGTGCCCGAAAGCGGTGCAGCCAGAGGCTGCCTAAGAGACCGTCTACCCATCATCTTGATCTGGCGAGTAAGGCGGATGAGATCTGGAAAACTACGATCAGAAAACAAACCCCCGGTTCACCAACGCAACGCGAGCTGAAGACCGTGAAAGTTCGGTCAAATTATCTTGTCGATTTTATTTTGGTGAACACACAGAATATCAGAGCGCTTACGTGACCTGTTGGGATATCCGATGCTAACCCAACCGACTGGCCCGCACGGAAAAGTTGGTAATCAGTCGGGACTAGCAACGGGGGGCTCTATCTAGGGTGTGGGTCACTCTCTCGCGCATCCAAACCAAACAATGAGGGGGTTGCTCTCCCCAAGACAAAGTTTTTAGGGTGAGCGGTTTTTAAGATCAATAATTTTAGCAGTCCCAATTTTATGGTTTCACTTTTTTAATCTTTTTCAAAGCAAACAAAAGGCCTAACGAATTTTTCGGTTCTCCTGATTATTAAGTCCAAAACAGGGGGGAGAAGACGAAAAAGCCGATGCACGATAAATCAATGATGCATGCCGAGTAAGAAATGCATACCTTGCCTCCAGCACTCTACATGCAAGATGATCCGCGCATAAAAGTAAAGACAGAAATAAAACTACCTATATGGTGCAGCGGGAAAGCCGGGTCCTAGACGAGCAACTTCTAGTGAAGAACCGTCTAACCGGTCACCGACCTCCAAGCCAAAGAGTCCGGTCTTGGCCCGTCCCTCCTCTGTCCGACAAATCGGGGGTAGGAGAAAGCGCTTTACAGGACGGGCTGCGGCACGTAGGCTACGGAGGCAAATGAATCGGTTATTTTTATTATTGATTTTAAGTAGGTCCAATTATCGGTCTATAGGAACAGATAATCAATTAGGTGTGTGGATCCTACTAGTTACGGCACATTCACCAGAAAATCCTAAGTCTAGGGGCTCGAGCAAAAACCGCGAAAAACCGGAAAAGACAGAAATAAAAGAAAAGAAAACCGTGAAAAAGCCACGAAAAACCGCGAAGGTCCTAAGGGTCCCCCGAGCACTCCGGTGCTCGGCGAAACAGACCCGCTACGGTCAAGTCACAAATGTCCAAGCAGTCCAAGTCCTGAGTCCTGTATTATTACAATAATAATGAACAAAAATAAATCTACCCTAATCCTTGCCCACTCAGCTCTCTCACTCTCTCCTGCAGCTCCCAAAGAAAGGAGCCGCCTCCGAATTCCGCGGTTGCGGCGGCTTTCGAGAATAGCCGCCTCGGTCCTCGGGCCCTCGCAAGAGAAAACAAGTGGTCAGAACCAATCAAATAATATCAAAGAAACTAAAGGCAAATAAAAAATAAGGGTATATGTGCAAGAATGAAAAATGAAATAAACACACAAAATAAAACAAAAACAAAAACAAAAATAAAAGAAAAAGAAAATAAAATCAAACAAAATATAGACAAAAAGCCGCGAAAAGCCGCGAGCTCCGAAGAGCCGCGAAAAGCCGCGAAAATAAAAACGAAAAGAACTACTAAGCCATGCTCCCCGGCAACGGCGCCATTCTGATAGCACAAAAACCCCGAGCAACTAAGGCAATCAGGTAACTGAGATGGTCGTTGCGACCTCAATCACTCGGATGTGTATCAAGAAAAATATCAGACCACTAAATACAACTCAAATCAATCAAAACAAAGCAAGCGGTCCTGCTATGTATTTAACCTGGTATAGCTCCCAAGGTCGAACTCGAGGAGCACGGGTTGGCCGAAGGCCTACGAAGTAGTAAAAACAAATCAAATAGAAGACCAAATATTTTTAGTGGTTTTTAATTGTTTTTATATTTTTTTGGATTTTTAATATGTGAAGAAAATAAAAGAAACACAAATAAGCACACTTCAACAATTTATTTAATGCAGCAAAAACCAAGCAAAAATTCAAACAAAAATATTTTTATGTGTTTTATATTTTTCTATGTTTTTGGTGAATTTTTGGAATTTTTCTGATGTATATTTGATTTTCTAAAAATCAAACGGTAGCAAAAGTGCAAGGTACTGTCCAGCCAGGACCAAAAGCCCTAGATAAAATATCTAAGGGCCTAAAAAGGGCCTGGAGGTATTTTTCCTGTAAACTAGGTAAAACAAGGAAAATTTGAGTACCAAAATTATTGTTTTTGGCTTTTTAGATTATTTAATAGAATTTTTATGAGTTTTTAGGTGTTTTTAAGTTTTTAAGGTTTTTAAGCAATGAAAAATAGCCAAAATTGGCTAGAAAATCAGGGAACACAAAACAAACAGTACCAAATTTTTATAGAATTTTTAGAGGGGTCTTTATATTTTTTTGTGAATTTTTAATCTAGACAGTAGCAAAAATGTGGGTTTTTGAATTTTTAAAAATAACAAATAAACTCAAAAATGTCCTCGAAAATTCTCAAAAATCCTACACTATGGCAGGAGCCATGGGTCAAATTTTCATCGAATTTGGAGGTGATTTGATATTTTATTCAAAAATGGCAAGGGGGTACTATGCACAGGGACTGAAGTGCAAATACCCTAAGTTCTGGGGGTCCCGGTGCAAAATACCCAGCAAAACACGCGCGCGACGCGTGCCTGGGGCACTCAGGGACCTCTATGTAATAAAAATAAGGTCCAGGGACCAAATGGTAACACGTACCAAAAATCCGAGGACCTCAGCTGCAAATTACCCAAGAAATCACGCACATGCGGAATTAAACCATTCACAGGGGCATAAATGCAAATGTCAAAAATATTTCATTCATTTCAGAACCATCCAGAACTACAGGGACTAAGGTTGCAAATACGCCAATAAAACACGTGACGAAGCACGTGGCTCACAATAGGCAGGGGTATATATGCAAACTAACTTAAGATCAAGGTCCTCTATGCAATTTAACCCAAAACTAAACAACGCATTTAAATATTTACAGGACTAAAGTGAAATAAAAACAAGATAAGGGCCTAAGGGTAATTTACCCTTTATTAATCTGAGCTGACGGATGGCCGCCACGTGGAGATCTGACGGTTCAGGATGGGGTGGCTCTCAACGCTGGAAGGCTCTGCTCGATCCAACGGTCCAGGCCAGGACACGTGGGGATCTAACGGTCTGGATCAACTGCCTCAGATCGGACGTCAAAGGGGGGGGCTCCAGCCACCAACGGTCAGGATGGCACCTGGAGCGGGAGGCTAATCCGACGACTCTGGAGGGTCCTGGAGGAACAAGAGGCCGGCGAACTTCACCGGCCCAGTACGCTCGCTCTGATCCTCCTCTGATGCGCCTGAAGATCGGAGGGGCTCCGTCGTGACGATGCGCGGCTGCTGGTGTCCTCCGATGCCCCAGCCGAGCTCGGGAGAGCTCCGACGAGGGCGGCGGAGGTGAAGCTCCTGGGCTGAATGTCGAGGGGCCTCAGACGGCCTCTGCTGAACCTGCAAAACACCTCAGAAGCTTCGCGGGTCGAGGGCAAAGTACCTCGACCCAGTTAGGCGACGTGGGGATGATCGGTGCGTCGGGGCGAGCGAACCCCGGCGATGCGACGGCGGAGGGGTTCGAATCCCAGCTCCTGTGCGAGCTGGGTTGAACGGAGGGGCGGAGAAGATGCGCGGGGGAAGGGCGAACGTGATGGGGGATTCCGATGGTCGAACGGGAGGGTGAGGCGGTCGGAATCAGCGATGGTCGGTGACGGCAAAAATTGGGGGAAATCGGAAATTGAACCAAAAGGGGGAGCTACGGGATTACCTGGGTGGATGGATCGACTGTGCTGGAGCTGGGCAAGCTCCCGGTCCTCGCCTCAAGGAGCGTCGACGTTCGAGGCTCTGGCTCCTGCTCTGGGCGGAGCACGGCGGTGCTGACTCGCCGGATCAGTGGTATCCGGCCCCTCTCCTCGCTGCGACAGCACCTGGAGCGAGCTGTCACTCACGCTCGAGCACTGGAGGTCACTGGGGGTGGAGCGGATTAGCCAAAGATCAGAAATGAGGAGGCGGAGGTGGAGCTTTATATGCTGGAGAGTCCGGGAAGACAGGCGCGGGTAGGGCGTGGAAGCGCGCGGATCCCGATGCAGGAGCTCCGGCGAGGGTCTCGGGTGTGACACGAAGGAGTCGGACCCGGGGTTTAGGCGAGATGGAGTCGGATCGAGCGGGTAAAAATCCGAGAAGGGGGGTCCGGTGCTCGAGTCCGTGGGAAGTGGTCCTGGGGGGGCCAGTTGACCGGGCGGTCAACATCCCCAGGACCCAATGGGTAGCTACCACGTGGAAAAAGTTTGGAGCTCAAAAATAGGGCAGCCAATGGCCGATTTTGCAAAAACTTAAAACATGAATTATTTTTATTTTATTTTTTTTCTATTTTTGGTGATTTTTAATTAATTTTTGGAAATAAAAATAAGCTATCTACATAGTAGGGTTGGGTATAGGTATATATACAATATGTAGGCTTTTGATTTTTGATTTTTAATTATTATTTTTGTACAATTTTATTCCTATTTTATATTTTATTTATTTATAGAATAAAATAGAGAATAAAAGGGTATTTTTATTTTGTTTTTTCTATTTATGTACAGAGATAAAATAAATAGATATATACATCTATATACATGATATATATACAATGTCTTTTTATATTTTGAATTGTGTAATTTTTATTTGATTTTTGTTTTGATTCTTTTTATTTTATTTATTCATTCTGATATAACATAGACTATTTACAAAAATGATAAAAATTACTTTTGTATATTTACAAAGCTTAATAAATATATAGGTGTGGCTTATGTACATGATGAAAGGGTAATTTTTAATCTTTTTGATTTTTAACTTTTTATTTTGTTTTTATATTAATAAATATATACAAATATGTACAAGCATATTTTTGGGTAAGGAAAATATAGTTTTACTTATGTACAAATATTTACACATGAGCCCCTATCTCCCTCTACTTTGGCCTTTATGCGGTCAGGCCCATGCTGAGCCCTCCCTTGGGTTAGGTTGCTCAATATTTATTCTAAATATTTCCCTTTTTTTTCTTTTTAGTCTTTATTCTTTTATTTTTGCACAAAAATATGCTAATTATAGGCTTTTACACAATGCATGCTTTTGCTAATTATTCCTATTTACAATTATCTACATGCATTTGCAAAGGTTTTTGTAGCTAAAATATAAGAATAAAGAGTGATGAATGGGTATTCATCAGTATTCCTAATACCTGTACATCCTGCATACTGGAAGACTCAGATTAAACCCGAAGTATTAGATCAACTTTATACTGTCTACTTCATGGTTTAATCAGTAAGTTTCTCATTCATTCATTGGGAGTCGGTATTAATCATATACTTTCCAAAAGCATATATCATACCTAGGTCTTGATCATATACTTTCCAAAAGTATATATCAAACCTACAAATTCAGTCAAGCTTCCAAAGCGAGACGACCGTGCGCACAGAATTTGATTCTTCCCAATATCTCATGAGTGAGCTCATGTCTTCCGGTTCAGTAGTGAACCTGTATGATCCCTTTGAGAGATCGTATTACTCATATGCCCCTATATGCACACCAGCGCGCCGGTGTATAGACCTTGATTAGGTCATCAACCTATTGGTCTGCCAAATGTACATACTCAGACATATAGTAACACATCTGTCTCCGGTCAGAGGATGTGTGCCTATATCATGACAGCATATGATATAGGACTTTGGTTATCTCGATCTCGTTAAGTCAACTCTTTGACCTAACTAATCTGACACCTATGAATCTCTATTCCTATGCAGAGGACCTGCATCAAGAAGTCGGTCAGATATCAGCCAAACTGAGAAAGGATTGCCATCTCCTACTCAGGCTGGAGATCATCTCTTAATAATCATTTGACGATGCTTGATGAGTCCTCAATCTAACTCATTAGATATTCATCTAAGCACCAACCTCTATGATTCAATAATTGAATCAACAGCTGTATGATCATTAAGATGGCCATGGTACATAACCCTAATTGTACTAAAGGACCTATTATGCAAATTATGTACTCTTTATTTCAGATTAAGGAGTGAATTGCAATAACGTTTATTGCATAATGGCTCGTCGTGGGCTCGCATGTCCAACAACTTTTGCATACAATATATATTTTTGTATGCTCTGAGACTTATTAAAAATGTCTCAAAGAGTATTACAAGATATAGTACTTATCCGTGTAATTTGAATATCGAATCTGTTCAAAGTTTAACATTTAGTGTTTTTATTTATTCTTCGGGATTTCACACCCCCGATCAATTTCTTATCAACGCTCACCATCTCAACCAGCCGCGTTGACCCGTAGGGTCAACTTAGTCGCACACCTTATCCTAGCTTCTGTTGTACACACCCTCGCACATCTATACCTCATCGACTCCCTCCTCGACCCTCTTCAAGAATCTGCCTTCTCCCACGATCGAAAACCTCTCGATTAGTTGCTGAGTTGCCATCACATGACTCTCTACATATGATCTTAGTCATCGTCTCTAGCGGTTGCCAAAAACCAACTCAACTCCATCATTACTCTCTCCATGTTGCCTCACCCAGACCCACTCATCCTCACGTTGAACAGAAGCTCTCAACCAACCATCGAGTCCCCTAATCATGAATTGAGAGGTGAGGGATCCAGCTTCCTATTGTCGTTAGTGATATCGATGAGATGAGCTTCTTGCCAGGCTCATGCAAGATCTAGTTTATATACATATTCTGTTGCAAGATGATTTGAAGCAAGTTGAGCTTCTTGGTGCCTCCATCGGGCATCAATCGAGGCAACGGCTAGTAGCAGCATTGCTGCTCCCTCGTCTATGACGATCCATTTCAGGTGATATATCTCCACCCTCTTCATTTTCCTTTTCGTCTTCTTCTTCGTCGTCATTGCTATTTCTTCTTCCTCCAGTCCACCTCTACTACTCATGATTCCTCCTTTATTCTCCTTTAGTCTTCAATCCTTTTTTTATTCTATTTAACTCAATTTGCTCGATACATCCATCCCATGCTCTCTCCCTCTCCCCTCATTGCGTTCTTATCTAATCCTTCACATTTGTCCGTCTTTGGTCATTACTATGATCGAAGATCAACTATGCATCCTCCACTTCACACAGAGTTCCCATTGCACCAACTCTCCGATCCTGTATGAGCTACCACTATCTCCTATTGATCGAGGTTATCCGTACCTTGAGCGACCATTTGCACTTGTAAATATCATACCAGAGCCATGACTCTTCGTCAGGGTGCAGAGCATTGACAGAAGCGTATTTTGAGGTCCTCCCCTCGTGCTCGGGGGATGCTTTCCAAATGTTGTTGGATGCCCTTACACTCACATAGCAAGGCTATTGATAAGGAAACATGCCTGGGCCGACTGATCAAGTTCTCTCCCATCGAATCCACCATCAAGCACGGGAGCTATTATACACCAGTGGGTCAAGTCAATTGTCATCGATCAATATCATCGCGTTGCTTCCACATAGAAACATTATCAACCACATGATCGAGACAAAGAGCGAGTTTCATACACAACGAAATGAGCCTGATCACGTGAGATTCTCACGTAGATTGGGCGAAGTTACAATACCCTCCTCCTCACTTCTATTTTTTATTCAATCAGCCTCACATGTACAGAAATATCAGGCTTACTAAGCGATTTTTGGATTTACAGATAAGCCCATGAGTTGAAGATTCTAGCTTTTTTTTAATTCAAAGTTTGCACTCTAGTACATGTGCTTGAAGCATTGTGTCTTTGGAACCATACATCTAAAATTTATGAAATTTATCTTATTTTGAAGCTCATTTCACCCTCTTTTATTTGAATTATAGTGGAGTATAATCTGAATTATATTGATTTTGTTACGAAACTGTCAATGAAACACATATCCCCATATTTTAAATTCAATTTAAAATTACAGAACTTTTATAAGATTTGTGCAAAATTGCTTTTAAGTCATCTATTACAAGAAAACTTTTGGCATGCCTCAATCACATTCATAGCATATTTAGCCTGTAAAAATTAAACATTATGATCAAGAGCTATAATTGCAATATTTCTATGAACTAAAATTATCCCAAATGGCACTACCAATGCTCTATATTGTTTGAATTTTCAAGGATTTTATAGTGCAGTTTGCATGTCCTAAAAAATAAAAAAGACATATTATTTGTGTATTTTTAATTCATTTATTTAATTTCAAAAATAAAAAAATATAGTATCGTGCATCTCATACCATACACCACCTATATTTTTAGATCGGTAAAGTATTACATTTTCTATACCTTAATTTAAAAGTATCAAAAAAATCTTTGCATAAACATTTATTATTTCGTTTTAAATTTTAAAATCACAAAAAATGTGCATGTATTCCTTCTTTAATAACTTATTAGGTAAAAATGAAATCAAGATACTTAGGGTCTTCATTTATTGAGAAACCTGTTTTACAAAGTGCTCATAGTTTGTCTTTTAATTTGATTTAAAAACTTTACCTTCTTTGTTTTTATTTTAGTTGAGTTATTGTATGCCAGATACTAAAAAACATCTTAAATGCACAATGAATCCAAAAAAATATACAATATTTTATTATATTTTGCCACAAATAAAATAATTAAAATAATCCTTTTAATCACCTTTAACATATAAGCATTGCATATATTTTCTTTTGTGTTAAACTTAAAAATCATTTAAAAATCTACAAAATAAAATAAAAATCATATATAAAGATTTTCGAAACACAACAATATTAGCATTCCATTGAAAATGCTTTCATTTCATATCACCAATTTTTCATAGCATTATATCATATTATATTTCATTCAATTGTAGTGCACCGCACATAATTGTGTATCACGGTAAATTTGACATGTTGAATTGAACCAAGTCGTATCTAAATTCTTCATCATCTCCTTGATTTCAACATTGAGACCTGCCTAAGTAAAATAAATATAAGCCCACACACTTAATTCATATAGTTTGTGATTTTTGATTAATCATTATTTATCCTACTTTAACAACATGCCACAATTAACATAGGGTATAAAGTGACTTTTCAATATTTTTATGACTAAGCATTGTTTGCGGGGGGAGTACGATTTAAAGCATTCATATATTTATTTTGAATGCATGTTCTTACATTTATGATGTACTTATATATTTTTTAATTGAATTTTACACAAATCTATGTATTATAAAGTATATATATATATATCAAAGTTTCAATATGTGATTGCATTATAGGGATGCAAACAAATAGATACTGATTTAGATATAGGTGTTGATATATCCTGAGATGCTTTAAAATCTGGATATGGATATGGAAACATACATTGTGGATGATGAAAATTACAAACCACTTCTCTTATATACAGATATAAATACGAAAATAGATACAAATATTAGCAAATATATATGATTATCATGCACGTAATAGATGTTTACTAACATTTGCCTTGGGAAAAAGTATTTTTCGAGAGTTGAAATTAATAGCTAATTAAATCAAAGTTATATAAATAAAAAATATAACAAAATAAAAATAAAATAAAGAACTACAAGAAGAGAATAGTTCTCTGTATTCTCTCCCTTGGTCGTCCCCACATATCTCATGAATGTTACACCCTCCATCGTATAGCCTCTTTTCCCTGATAAATTGCACTCGGCTATTACGAGAGGATCTGCTTTCTTCTCTGTGTTTCGTGCTCGAGTATAAGGACTCAATTTCACGAGACAGAATCGGGAGGTAGAATCATTCGTGATCTCTTTTGGTATGGACAACCTGGTGGAAAACAACTCTCAAGTTCATGGGAGATATCACGAATCACGGTCGTGCCCGCGAATGCAAATGTCCATCCGATCAAACTTATGTAAGGAGATCTTTTATTTTAGAGACTCCGCAACTTGTACAATAAATAATTAAACAGTGTTAAAATACACACATTTTCTTGCATTTGAAATGACTCCATAATGCAACTACGGTAGGTGTAACCTTATAAAATAATTAGTTGTGTGTCTATACACACATTTATTTAGGTATACAAACACATACACGGATTTAGCTATTCGGATTTTTAATATTCACATCCATAAAAAAACATACATGTTTAACCCAGAAATTGAGCGGTCGTATGTTCCACACAAGGCGGGAGCATAGTCATCGAAGTGACCGATAAGAAATCCAGATTAAAATAATAATTAACCCATAATTAAATATCAAGCAATGAAAAATAAAATCGGCTTGGCGAGTCTATCCTATGTCAAAACCAAAAGGAACGAACTCATCCGTGGAAGTAGTCGAGTCATGTTCATCCTCTAAAGTCTCAACCGGACCATCATTCTTATCAAAAGGCCCGAATTCACAGATGAACGCAACAAGATCAAATTCATCCTTTTTAGTCTCACAAATATCTGCCCTCCGCTCTAAGGTGTCAATCGTGTAAATCTCGCGGATGTCATCAACACATCGCCAAGTACCAGAAGAGGGAACTCGTGTCTATGCTTTCCGAGTCTTCCTCCACGAGGAGGAATTCTCGGGTCTCAGTAGAATCCAACATGCAACAAAAAATCTCTAATGGTCTCATCAAGGTCATAGTCCTTGGGGTCAGCTAAGATAGGTGAAGTCATATCAGATGCACGTCTCTGGTCGGCAGTGGGTGCAGTGATGACCACAACACTTCTGTAACGGGAGCGAATCTCTCATGATCCATAATCAATGACGACTCTAGCGGAGGCGAGAAAGGGTCATATCAAGATGATTGGAGAGTGCTCCCCAATGGAGGTATCCATGGGCAATACGACAAAAGCTACAGTGTAACTCATACCTTGGATCAGAATAACAACGTTCTCTAGAATACCCTTTGGCCTCTTTATTGATCCATCAGCAAACTGAACGATCATTATGGTTCTCTTGAGAGATCCTAAGTGAAGAGATTGTACCAACGAGAAGGGTATGATGCTAATCGAAGCACCGTCGTCAAGGAGAGTGTGATCACATTTGTAGTCAGAGATAGTGCATCTAATGAAGGGTGTAATCGTGTTCCCTTTCCTAGAAGATGAACAGTGGGTGATGGCGTTGGCAGTGGCCATGGTCACAATATGACACTCATATCTGCTCTCCCGCTTTCTCTTCTTGGGTTGAGGAGTAGATAAATGGTTCATGGCCTTGTGAAGTGGGGCTTTAATTATCTCATGAGTAGTGGCAACCACTTCGGGTCCAGTCAATATTTTTTTGAATTTTTGAACCCCCTCCATACAATGGAGGAGATCAGAATCATCATCTACACAAGGATAGCCAAGAGCAGTATGTACAATGGCATCCTCGGGGTTAAAGATGGGACAAGATGTGACTGTGTGTGTGGTCAAATGGTTTGGCATGTGGGCACTCTCCTCACAGTCCAAATCAACCATGTGGCTCCCAAATTCTATTTGGATTTTTGAATTCTTCTCATTTTTTGTATTTCGGGCGATTGTAAGTTCTCGTGAAAATCCTCAAATGAATCCAAGTCATCAGATCGTGAAGCATCAATGCGGATCTTATTCAGGTAAGTGAGGTCGTCAATCCTTGAGTTCATATGCTCCATGAGCTGGGTCAAGGTCTCACGTGTGAATGCCATAAGAGGTGACTCCATCAGGTCAGTCTCGAGTGGATGTGAAGGTGGGTAAAAGTCCGAGGCTTGATACTATGGCTGGGGCGGATATGTACAAAAATTAGGAGCAAAATCTTCTTGGAAAAATGGAGGTGGACAGGCTGGAGGGTACGAAGGATCCGTGAAGGTTGGATAGAGCATCATGGTCAAGTTAAAAGATGTGAAGAAAATACACAAATGCACAAGAGGATCAAGTAAGAACACAAGCAATCACAATAAAATTTCATACAAAACAAACCCCTCAATTCACCTACTCAACTCAGTGAAGATCGTGAAAGTTCAGTCTTTTTATCTTGTATGTTTTAGAGTTAGGTGAGAATGCAAAAGTTGCTCAGACAATTAAGAAGGCTTGATGGGATTTGGGCATTACTCCTTAGTGTGTACGTAAGCAATTTTAAATGATACAATGGGGGGATTACTCACCCAAGGCAAATATTTCTTTTTGGTTGATTTTAGGGTCGAGTAATTCAGACAGTCCTTATTTTATTGTTATCACTTTTTTGTACTTTTAATAAGAAATGAACGTGTATATCGGGGAATCAATTCCTTTTATCTCCTAGGTGATCAAAATCAGAGGGAGAGAGTCGGAAAAGCAATGCAAGCGAAAGCGATGATGAATGCTAAAGAGAAATGCTCACCTTGCCTCCAGCTCTCTTCATGCAGGGATGCTAGGCAGGATTGAAACCTAACTATATGCAAGTGAAATCGATGAAATCACCCTGGATGAGAAATTGCTATTATTGTGAAGAACAATATCCTAAGTATCTAGAAGTGAGACCAGGGTCCGATCTTCGATGCCGATCAGAGCCCGCCATAATAGGTCTTGCAAGCGTTGTATACGACCTCTCTCGACACACAATCTCAAATCTAAATAAATAGCAATTAAGGATCTAACTAAGTCCAAACGTAACTATAGGCGTGTGCAATGGTAATTATGTGTTTGGCCTTAATCTATCATCAAGCAATCCTACAACCAGGGCTCAATCACACGGAGTAAAGAAAATCAAAAACCGAAAAACAAAGGAAAAAATGCGATGAAAATCGTGAAAAAAATCGACGAGGCCCACAAGGGAATAATCCCTCGGGCACTAGACCTTGTGAGATGTCGTAGAGTCCGGAGAGTCATGCATTATTACAATAATTGTATCTCTCTCACTTGAATTACACAAATAAAAAAATGCAAAGTGAAGCTTTGTCTTCAAAATCTCTCTAAATCCCATTCTATGCTAGGTCAGAAATCTGACGCCAGCTTCACGTGGGTGTGCATGCGCTCCGTATAGAGTGCTTCCCTTGATCTGCGTTCCTTGTAATGAAGTCAATAAAGAGAAGGATTAGACAAATAAAAAACAATTTCAAATAAATAAGAAAATAATTAAAGAAAAGAATATAGGCAAATAAATCACAATCAAGCAAAGATCAATCTATGCGTAGTTGCTCCATGTCAATAGCGCCATTTGTTGATACGGATTTTACGAGGAACTAAAGTAGTCTATACAAGGCAAGAACTACAATGTCACTGAAGCAACCGCTCACGAAACCCAGATCAATCAACAATTAACCCACAATAATAATCAAGAAATGAAAATACAAGTGTGGAGTTAAAATTTATTATAACTCTACAACACAGATGTGTATAGGTGCAAGTATATGTAGAGGTCGAACACATGGAGCATAACAGGATAGATTGTGCAACAGTGTGCAAGCTATGACTGTGCTTCTTTGTATATATATTCTTTTTGTGGGTTTTTATTTTTTGGGTTTTTATCACTTGTGCCCCTCCGAGATATCACAATTTCAATTATGCCCCTGTCTTTTCGGTAATATCAGTTGTGCCCCTCACTTCTTTCGCCGTTATCACTTGTGCCCTTCCGTCAGATTGACCGTCAATGAGTAGACTTAACCATGGTTTTTTCAAACCTTGGTGCAGTTAAGAGGGGTATTATTGTCCAGACTTCTTCATCTTCTTCCTCCTCCATTTGTTCTTCTTCCTTTCTCTTCATAATTTCTCTCTCTTACTGACACCTTCATGCATCCATCGAATCTCTAGAATTTTTGCATTTTCACGGATATATCACTCATTACGGATCAAACGATGAATTTTATTGAATTTTTTGATGAATTTTTATGAATCAATTAGTCAAAAATTTATCCTAATTTAACAAAAACTGAAAGCTCTCCAGTTTCAGGGGGAGGAGGAGGCGTGGGGGCGACCTGGGCGCTGGGGGTGGCAGGGGCAGGGGGAGGCGCGAGGGAGGAGGAGGCGCGAGGGGCGACCTGGGCGCGGGGGCGGCGGGGGCAGGGGGAGGCGCGGGGGAGGAGGTGGCGTGGAGGGCGACCTGGGCGCGAGGGCAGGGGGAGGCGTGAGCGAGGAGGAGTCGCGGGGGGTGACCTGGGGGCGGGGGGCGGTGGGGGCAGGGGAGGTGCGGGGGACGGCGGAGACAGGGGAGGCGCGTGGGAGGAGGAGGTACGGGGGGGCGACCTTGGTGCGGGGGGGGGGGGGGGGGCGGCGGGGGCAGGGGAGGCGCGGGGCACAGACCGACAACGACTATTCGGGGTCCATCCTCATCCTCTCCTCATGCCTTGACTTCACCACCGGACCACCGGTAACGCGAAGCAGACGTCCCCCTCGTGCTGCTCGAGCCTCGCTGGCGTGGTCAAGTCGGAGCCGCAGTGCCTGTGTTCGGTCATCGACGGTAGCGGGGACGCACGGCGTGGGGCGAAGGGAGGCTAGGCCGGAGGAAGAGGGCATGCCGAGGGTGGGGGAGGAGTTCCAGGCGGAGAGGGAGGAGGAGGAGGTTGGAGGAGGAGGAAGAGGAGGAAGAAGAGGATGAGGAAGATGGTGTCAAATGACCATTGAACTCTTTTTTAAAAATTAATTCCGCTTATGTCCTCAAAGTTAACGTCTGTTTGTACTGTGGATGGACGACAACTAACCCAAGGGACACAACTGATAAAACGGCAAGAAGTTGGGGGCACAACTGCTATTACAAAAAAGATAGGGGCATAACTGATATTGCGATATCTCGGAGGGGCACAAGTGATAAAAACCCTTGTTTGTTTATCTTTTTAATTTATTTTTGTGTTTATATTTTTGTATTTTATTTTTAATTTTCTGTTTTTATATTTTCCTTTTTATATTTTTATATTTTCTATTTTCTTTTTTTCTGTTGATGATGTAATATAGAATATAATAGACTACATATACAATATTAGATAAAAGAGATATAAATACAACTAAAAATATCTAAAAACTACATAAATAAATATTTTTTATTTTTAAATATTTTTTACTATTTATGTGATTTGTAATGAATTTTGTTGTTTTTATATATATTAAAATAAAAAATACCAAAATCATGGATTAATTAAAAGATGGAAATTGAAATGGAAATTTAAAATAGAAAATCATGTCCAAAATTTTCCAAATCAACTTTAATATATATATATATATATAATTATATAAATAAGATTATAAAATGGAAATATTTTTTTTGGAATTTTTGGAAATTTTATAATTTTTTATCGAGGTTTTTGGGGGTTTTCAATTTTTAAGAGTTTTCTCTTGTAATTTTTATGGAATCCTTTTCTGGAGTTGTAAAATAAATAAACAAACACAACAAATATTTTTTTGGTTTTTTTTCAAAAAAAATATATTTTTTATGGATTTTATACTGTAGACATGGGTTTTTAGTGCTCTTTTTTATTTTAATAAAATAATAAAAAGTCCTAAAATGCTATAATAAATTATAGGCGTGAAACTTCAAGCATCCAGGAACATATGTCTATTTTTTTGGGATTTTTTTCGAGCACAATAACTATTTTAAATAAATAAGGACAACATAGAGGAGCTACATTACTAGCAAGGGTATTTTTATAAATAAAATAAAGCACATGGTCCAAACTGTACTTTTTCCAAAATTATAAACGTAGTAAAAAAGTTTGGGACTAATATGAAATACAATAAATTCCAGGGTCCCTCATGCAAAAGGTCACCTCACGTGGGGAGTCACATGAGATGACGTAGCATTGACCTAACTGTAAATATGAGAAGTCGGGGGGTGGGGGGTGGGGGTGGGGGGAGGGGTTTTAATGCAAATATTACAGAAAATAAAGAAAAACACAGGAATGTTTCTAGACTATTTAGTAAATACAAAAAGAGCACTGGGTTAATGATGCAAAATACCAATACACTGGTGAAAGCAGACAATGACGATTGATTCACTTGCCACGTGGCACATTCTCGTCGCACGATACCGCTTCGCAGATGACTACCCATATCAGATCATCTCCCGGGGATCCAACGACTGTGGAGGACTTGATCGGATGATGGCTTAAGCGTTTGGAGATGAGGCTCGATCTGACAGTCCTGGACCGTCTTGCAGGAATAGGGACAAACAAGGCGGGGCTCGAGTTTCGATCAATGAGGAGGCACAGCTCCGGCTACCTCCTTCGCTGCAAGAAGTCCAAAAAGGTTCATGGGCACAACCTTTAGTTGTCGAAGGCTCCAAAATACACCAGCACTCGCCGGAGCGCCTTCGCGAGGTCGAGGAAGAATAGGCATCCCATGTACCTCCAATAATCCCAAAATCGACCCCTTGAGGGGTCCGAAGCCTCCTGGACTTGCAAGAGAAGTTAGCACACACAAAAAGAGGGTCCTGGGGGCTTTGACTAGTGAGGATGGACGAAGTGTGGCATGGCGACGCTCTTCGGTGAAGGGCGGTGGAGGGAGAGCAGTTGGCCAGATATGTGAGGGATCTGGGTGTGCGGAAGTGCTGTGGCCATGCAAGAAGCACAGGGGAAGAAGAGTGAGGTGGTGGCGTGGTCAGAAGATAGGCGGAGCACAAGTGGGAGGTTCACTGGAGCTGAGCTCCGACAGACTACCAAGGAGGAATCTAAGAAACTAAAAAGCAAAAATAAAATGCAATAAATGAAATCTAAGACTGAGACTAAACTGCAGAGCAATTAAACAGAGTACCTCGGAGGTCGGAGCCATGAAGTCGTACCTCACGCTTGCGAGGCGACAGAGATGGTGGTGGAATGCCTAAAGACCTTGCCTGAGCTTGCCTCGAGTAGATGGAGGAGAGCTGTCACCTCCCTGGTCCCAAGCACACAAAAAGGGGAGCAAAAATGTGGCCAAAAGGGTTCAAAAATGGGAGGAAGGAATCCGTGGTGTTTTGTACAGAGAGGTGGAGATGCTCCAAGGACCAAGGTGCAACATGCGATGTAACGCTCCTCGTCCCAAGGAAATATCTAGGCGTGTATGTACAATGAACGAGGAACAACTTTGCAGAAGGAATCGAAGCGTATTCGTGAAAGGAGCGGCGTGGAAAAAATCACGAAATGAGGCCAGAAGCTTCATCCGACAAGGCGCGAGGGGGGGGGGGGTCAGAAGAGTTGACCACCGATCAACTCTATACTCATCCTGGTTGGTGACCAACCAGGAAAAACCTGGCCTAAATTATTTATAAATTCGATATTTGTTATAAAAAATATTTATTATTTTATAAAATATTTTATTATGATTTTATTTATTTTTTAGCCATATATAATTACAAGTTACTTTTAGGGTTAATATATAGATATATTTATCTATATTTTGAGTATTTTTCTATTTTGTATTTTGTATTTTATTATTTTGTTTACTTATTTTTATAAAATTATATATTTTTAGATACTTAAATATTTTTATTACATTTTCATGATATCTTAAATAGGAGTATGATATATATATATGTATGTATAAGTATATGTATTAGAGAAAAGGGAGTATGCACCTTGGTGCATGCAATTTCACATGCACCGAGGCTTATATCTCCCACATTTTTTTTTGGGAAAATATCACCGTATATATTCATCTATATATCCCTCCAATATGCCATTTGAATTTCATCAGAAACAGAGACTCCTATGTCCTCCATCTAGAACTAGAATTTTAACGGTCTTAGAATTACTGTAATCGACATGTTATAGATGGAGGGCATAGGAGTCTCTGTTTCTGATGAAATTCAAATGACATATTGAAGGGATATATCGATGAATATACACGATGATATTTTTTCAAAAAATAAAAAATGTGAGAGACATAAGCCCCGGTGCATGTAAAATTACATGCACCGTGGTGCATACTCCCCATCCTCTGTGTATTAGAGAAAAGGGAGTATGCACCTTGGTGCATGTAATTTTACATGCACCGAGGCTTATATCTCCCATGTTTTTTTATTTTTTGGGAAAATATCACCGTATATATTCATCTATGTATCCCTCTAATATGCCATTTGAATTTTGTCAGAAACAGAGACTCCTATGTCCTCCATCTAGAACATATAGTTTTTTTGGTCTTAGAATTGTTGTAATCGACCTGTTATAGATGGAGGGCATAAGAGTCTCTATCTCTGACGAAATTCGAATGACACATTGGAGGGATATATAGATGGATATACACGATGATATTTTTTTTTAAAAAATGTGGGAGACATAAGCCCCGGTGCATGTAAAATTACATGCACCGTGGTGCATACTCCCAATCCTCTATGTATTATACCTATGTATTTTATATACGTATTTATTTTAATGCTTTCTTTATGTTTTTATTCAAGTTTTAATATATATACATATATTATAAATAATATTTACAAAATTATTAAAATATAAAATTATAAACATAATAAAGAATAACTAAAATGAATATTTTAATCAGGTATATTATACAATAGGGGGTCTAACACATAACTTTCACACCTTAACTCCAAAAAATGTGAAACCATCCTCATTAAATAGCTCAATAAAAAAGTATATACAATTAAAGTGATTTTGATATATTTTGAGTTTTTTTAAAGATACGGTCTGGGAAGTTTGGATTTTAGAATCTTATTTAGAGTATATCTTTTACATTGTGTACTGTTTTTGTATGAAATCAGTTCTGTATTTTTCTATATTTTATTATCTACAACTTCCATGTTCAAAATTTCTTTATTTGAGGTATAAAAAGTATAAAATAAAATAGGTCCCAAAATGCATAAATAATAAATTAATAAATGATAATTTTGTTGTATTAATGACCCTTATCTCCCCGTACTTTATTTCTTGTCGATCTAGTCATCGAGATGCCTAGATCTCAGGATTTAAGGTCATAAAATATCTTTGATATTTTGTACCTTTCTTTTCTTTTCTTTATTCTAAAATTTGGTATTAAAAATAGTATTTTATAAAGTATTTACACAACAAAACATGAATATTAATTTATGCAAATTAAGGGTATTTACATGCATTTATTAGGGTTTTAACGCAAAAATGATAGAATAAAGGTGATGAAATGAAGATTCATCAAATACCCATATCCTTATTCTACAAAATTGAAAACAGTATCCATATTTATTATCAAAAAATAAAACTATTATTCTTATCCATATCTGTATATGCGAAGATTATAAGTTCATATTCATATCCGCTTGAGAACGAATTCAATTGTAGTCATACATATATGTTTCTGTATATAGTTGCATCCGTACCTCATACACAAGGAAAAAGAATAAAGATCAAAGTTAAAAATCAATAGCAATACCATGCTCCCTTGCATAAAATCTACAAATTAATGAGTAATAAGCCTTTGAAAGTTTAGCCTATCATATGTTACATTTTGCTTCATTGTTTTGATATTCCTACAAATGTCTGAAATGTATTTGAGAAAAAGATCCTAAATATGTACAAAAAGCTAATTTATTTATTTTTATTATTTTGCTTTCACGTACAAGGTTGGAAAGATGTTTCTTTTATAGTTATTGTTGTTGCTTTAGTCTATGGAGATAAATTTCATCGTTTTCATCCATCGCTTTGACCATGACTTCAGGAACCATGCTATCCATCGCTTTTAAGAAAAGTAGGAACGATTTGGACACAAATTTTAACCTAAGACGCATAATTAGAATGCAATCTCCTTCTGGCAGATGATGTGTCATTCTCAATGCAATACATGTAGTGCTATTTTGGGCATGAGCATCATGATTATGCGCATTGGGTGTTGTTTCGGGTTTGAACATCCCAGTTTGGTAGCTTACGTGTTGTTTTGAACGATCATAGTCCGTTCAGGTACCTTGGATGCCGCAATTTATATATATTTTTAAAATATCAAACTTATCCTTTTTTATTTTAGCTACGATTAATTTGATATTATTATGTAAAAGCCATTCAATGGGGAATTGCTTGGGTTAATTTAAATGAGCTTGACACTTTTTCGTCAAGCTTTAGGTTTGGCACGACAACATGGAGATCAAAGTTATAAAAAAATGTGGAAAAATGAAGTCTGCTAGTAGCAGTTCTATAGCTGGCACCGGGTAAAAGGAACATGTCGGCCTTCCAAGGAGAGCCATTTTTTGTCCAAAATATATGTCGTTGGTGAAAGAATGACGATCTAAAGATATGGTGTGTCTTGCTATTGAAGTGCGATATTTTTTGAATAATAAAACCTGGATGACATCCAACATTACATGATCGTCATTCAATTTAAAAAAGTTGTAAAAAAAACAACGATGACAACATAAAAACACCGGTGAAAAAGTCGACTAAATTATATTTTTTAATTCAAGTTTTTAATCAACGTGTCAAAGTACTAGGCTTTATCACAATAGACATAGAAAGATCACGTTCCATTTAGAAAAAAAACCTCTTCTGCTTAGCAAAAAATCTTTTAGACTTAGCAAAAAAACCCTCTTCTATGAGAAGAAAAAAACAAGGCATTTACAAGAGGGGTTGTGGTAAAAAAAAATACCCAGAATGGGTACGACTTGAAAATGATACCTATAATAGCATATATTGGTAAACTATCTACTGCTTGATTTGCTGCGAGTAACAAATGGTTTGTTGTGCCAAATGAGCAGACGAGAGATGCCATAGATCTAGATTTTTATCGTGGACACTTGTTTATACCGTTCATGTGGCACGACAAATCATTTATCGTTCGCAGCAAATCAAGCGGTAAATATTATTTTCAAGTGATAGCTCATTCTGAATAATATTTTGTAAAAATATTAACTCATTGGAGATTTTACGGAAAAAAAAACAACAGTATTGGCGAAAAGGCAAAACAAAAAAAGGAAAAAAAATAGGCTTCCCCCTCCTCTTCGACCTCACAATCTGCCGCACCAGTCCCGAGATCGACATCTGTTGGTCGATACTACCAAGGCCAAGCAGCAGCTTACACCAGAGTGCACCCAAGCCCAAAGAGGGATCTCATCCTCTCCCTCTCCCTCTCCCTCTCCCTCTACCTCTACCTCGATCCAATGGCCGCCGCTATGGGGAGCTCCTTCGTCGTCGCCTGCGATGCCCACCTCTCCTCGTCTCCTCCCGGTACTCCTCTTCCCTTCTCGATCGTTTTCCGTGCACAAATTCACTCTCTGTAGGTGCTTCCTCCTCCATCTCTCCCAATTCTTATCGGAGGAAGAGGACTGGTGTTGGAGCTGCTCTTGAGCTGCGGATTCGAGCTTTTTGTTTTTTTTTTGTTTTTAATTTAAGCGCTGCAAGAATTAGCTATTTGAGACGAGAGAGAGCTACCATGAAAGTTCCGATGCAAACGTTTTCAACTCTGTCGGACGAAGAGTTTAATATATGAAATGCAGGCTCGAGGCATCGGTCTGCAAGAGATCGATGAGTTTGGATGTTTAGTGCAGTCTGGTTGATGAGGAGAGGATTGGCCGTGAAGAAGGTGCATCTGGAGGTTCAACAAAGAGATAAGCAGTAAGGGGAGTACAGAGCCGGCTGTTGGGTTGTCAATGGTAGAGTTTGTGCTGGGCATGCCTGTTCAAAAAAGAAAAAAACGGGAGATTTAATGTTGCACTAGGGTTTCTTATCGTGAGTATCAAGCCGAGACTTTATCCCAGAATTGATATTGAGCCTGAACACGAACTCAGTATATCACAGAATCAATTCTTATAAACTGAACCTAGAGATTCCATAGCAATTTCATCAGACAACTTAATGGTTTTGGATTATCTCGGTAGGACCAAATATTTATATCTTAAATATCTCATGAATGAGCTCTGTCTCCCGGTTCAATAAATATGAACTTGTACGCTTTCTTTGATAGATCATACTTCTCATATGATCTCATTTGCAGACCAACGCGTCGGTATTATGAATCTTGGTTAGGTCTTCAACCTAATGACTTGTCTAATGTGCACATTTAGACGTATAGATGTATATGTGTTTCTGGTCAAAGGATGTGTGTCTGATCGTGACCGTTATGATTCAGGTCTGGGTTTACATCGACCTCGTCAAGTTAATTCTCTGACTTGATTATTCCGACACCTCCGAATCTCTATTCGTATGTAGAGAATCTGTATCAAGAGGTCGGTCATAAATCAATCTTTAGAGAAAGGTTGCCATCTCTTTCTCAAATTGGAGATCATTATTGAATATCACATGTTAATGCACGATATTTAATATGGCAATGGTACATAACCTTAATTGTACAAAGGAACCTTTAATTTAAGTGCATTCACAAACATTCATTTTAGATAGACATGGGAACACAATAACTATTATTGCATTAGTGTGGCACGGGGAAGCAACAGAGGGAAAATTTAAGAAAGGCTTAATCGACATTATCAAGCATGAACTAGAAAGCTAGATTTCGTGAGAAGGCGATCGCAACCTTGTCATGAATTGGATAAACCTTGGAAATGCTAGATAAGTATTCACCTTCAACACATTGTCTGAGAAACTAAAAAGAGGATAATTCCTCACGAGCACGAAAGTTGATAGATGCATTTCTTAGTATTTACGTTCAAGGAAATAGGTGCAAATGTTTTTATTTACACATCACTCCATTTTATGTTGCAACATGTTATTTCATGAAAGATAAAAGATTGTAGGAACATTGGTGCCCACTTCCTCTCTTTTTGATATTGTACATTTGAAATTTTGGTTGTTATGAGGAACCAATTTAGTTTTACCTACAACTTATTTGGACTTCAAAACTAATAATTTTGTAAATTTTCATTTCATATCATGAAGCAAATAGAATTATAGAAGTATATGTAAAAATTTTGTCAAAGCATAAGATCCTATATACACTCTTGCGTTGGATCAAGTCATTTTAGATGATCAAGCGGATTTTGGTGTTGTCTATTTCTAGTGGGATTTTTTTTTCTCAAAAATCCAAAGGATGACTATTTAAAATGGACAACATTCATTTAATTTAAAAGACTCATGATTCAGATATATATACCACCCATACTACAAATAAGAGGATACCGGTATCACTTACAAGGACCTTGCACTATGTCCTATGTTTTCCACATAATCACTCTTTCTTGAGCACCGGCTCATTCCTCTAGATTTTAAGTGCCCACAAAATCACCAACAACTAACTCCTATCATGTCATCTTATGTATGTGTGTCCCTCTCCATTAACCATATTTAGTTTGAAGCACTTCTAAAAATCATCAAAACATTTGCATCCACCCAAGTAATCCCCATTGACCTCTATGCCAAGTCATTGTTGCTTGCAAGAAAAAAGAGATGGTCCACGTCCTATTCAACACCACTAATTGGACATTTTTTTCCAAATCAAAGCTTCGTCTGCTTTTGCAAACCATTGCAGTACAAACCATTGTAGAATGTATTAAACCTCTCCCTTATTAGCCATGTACAAATCTTAATCGTCAATGAGACCTTCACACTCCACATTAGTTGACAATCTAGGCAAAGTTCTTGATCATGTTGATGCACTCAGAGCCTCATAGGCATTCGCAACCAGAGAATCATCTTCCTTCTATACGTCGACATCAATAACAGTTACAACACTACATGTTTCATGATGAAGTAAACTTCTCCTTGGTGTGAAGGGACTATCATAAAAAAGGTGTGCACAATCTAGATATGTTAATCTGTAAGTGCTGGCAATCTTGGAAACAATGTTGCTAGTACTCTTCTTCCTGATTATTCATCCATCTTGAATCTAAAGTCTCCATCACTATCCCCAATCACCTCTTTATTAAGGAAGCCGCCCTCTATATCATGTGCATCAAACCCTTCTAGAAAGTTGAGAGAGATGAGTTAATAATTTGATTTTATTACGCAATCTTAGTGCTCATTATATAGACAAAGGTCTATGGTTAGGGTTACATGAAGGGGCATTATACTGGTCATAAGACTAGTGTGCCCCTAAGTAGGTGGAACATAACACTCAACACTCCCCTTCAAGTTGGAGCACATATGCCAGTTATGCTCAACTCGTTAAAACATTTTCAAATAGTGTACGAGTGAGTGTTTTGGTGAACATATTGGTGGTCTAATATGTAGAAGGTATACTGAGAGTATGCTACCACTTTGTATCAGGTCTATGGTGTAGTGGCAATCGAATTTGGCATGTTTCGTATGTTTGTGAAAGACGGGGTTGTTGGCTATATGCATTGCTGCTCGATTATTGTTTATCACACCTGAGCTCCATAATATTGGCGTGAGTGATGTGAAGATGTATGAGTACATATTTAATCCATACTAGTTTTGCTGTTGTATGAGCCATAGCTAATTGTTCACTCCTAGGCTCAACACTTGAGCAGGAGACAACTATTTGTTTCTTGCTCCTTCAAGTTACCAAGTTTTCCGATAGGTAAATACATATCCTATAGCAGATTTTCTGTTCAACATACATCCTCCGAAGTCTGCATCAAAATAAGCCATGAGATTGAAAATGTTGCCTTTGTATATATCCTTTCCCAAAGAGGATTTGATATATCTCAAAATCATCATGCATGCATCAAAGTGTGTTGAGGTAAAGGAATCCATGAACTTATTCAGCTTGCCATCTGCAAGCGATATGCTTGGTTAGATGATGGTTAGATACAACAGTTTGCCAACTCATTGTCTGCAGTGACATGTATGTTCAATGTTCCTAGTTCATAGATGCATGCCTTGGGATCCGTAGGTATCTATACTGGCTTAAAACCCATCATCCTTGTTTCCTACAATAGATAGGTAGCGTACTTTCTTCGAGACATAACTAGGTCTTGACTGGACCGAGCTATTTCAATTATAAGGAAGCACCTTAAAGGCCTCTAATCTTTGATTATAAATTGTTCAGCTAGTTGCTTCTTAACCTTTGTAATGCTGCCATCGTCATCTCTTATAAGGATGATAATCACGATATCATCCACTTAGTCAACATTTCTTCAGTTCCTTTTTCGTTTTTCCACAGAATAAGGAATGATCTGCTGATGACCTAGAAAGATCCGTGCTTTCTAGGACCTCCGATAATTTTGAAACCGGCTTTGAGGTTTCTGTTTAATCCCATAGATGGCTTGCTTAGTAAACATGCTTTTTCACACTCCTTTTAAGCCTCGAAAGGGTTGTTGCATGCTTACCACCTCATGTATGTCACCATATTGAAAGGCATTCTTTATATCAAGGTGGTGCAAAGGTTAATCAAGCTGTATGATTAGTAATACAAGAATTTGTATTCTGTAATGTGGAGAAACGAGCAACCATGGATAAGATGTCAAAGAAATCGATTCCGTATGTCCAAGTAAAATCCTTGGTGACTAATCGAGCCTTGTACCAAGCAATCAATCCAACGCGCTTATATTTGATTGTAAATACATATTCAGATCCAACCACCATGTTGTCACTGCGTGGAACTAGCTACTGCATGTGAGGTAAGAGCATCCATTTCTTTCTCAACTATCATTTTTCATCTGCAATCACAAAGTGCCTCGTCATGATTATGAGGATATTCATGGAGTATTAGGCACCATAAAATTGTTTGTAAGATGATCCAAGGCCTAAGCAACATCAACTGAAATATGGTGCTTGGTAGATTGTCTTGTCCCCTTTATGAGAGCTATAGAGAGCTTCGCTGCATCAATTGCTTGGTTGTCTCCTGACCTTGTTGCCATGTCAACGGTTGGAGAAATGTTGCTAGTATGTAAACCATCAGTCGAATGACATACCTTGGTGAGAGATAGTGCTGGCTTAGAAGAGGTGTCTCCTCCGTTGATATCGAATTCTGTACTGATTAACTTGTGGAATTGGAACATGAATAGGAGCAGTTTCTAATATAGGGGAAGGTTGAGACACATGGGTACCAAACCTAAAATAGAAAGGAAGTGATTCAAAGAAGGTAATTTAGCACGTAATGCTTTGTCGACTTATGATCATATCAATAATATCCTTTCTGATTTCTGTTATATACCCTAAGAACGCTCATTTGACTATCCCAATTTGCAACTTGTCTTTACCCGGACAAAAAATGCGAACAAAGACTAAACACTCAAACACTTTGGAGGAATAAGAAATACTCCCTTTCTTGGGTAGAGGGTATTCTCGGGAACACTGCTCATCAATGGAAGTAGAGGGCATACTGTTGGTGAGAAAATTAGCAGTAAAGACCACTTTTTCCAACCCCATTTTGCTGTGAAGTATGAGAACAAGTGGTCTGATGTATGATTCCTTGTGTAGAGAGAAAGTACTCCTTGCCATGCGAAAGGAATTCTCTGACATTATCGGATCGCGGCACCAAATTGAGCTTTTATTTCATCAATTAATTTGAGTATAATGGGGGTAAATAACATATTTATTTTTTAACATAGAGGTTTACGAGATACAAGAGAAGTCATTTACAAGAACAAGATAATATTTATTTCAAACGATCATGATATCTGCTAGATCCCCACACATCAAGGTGAACAAGTTTAAAAAGAATGGTAGAATGAACTGTACCGGAAGAAGGAGATGAACTTCTGTGATGCTTTCCCAGTTGGCATGCCTCATAGTCTAAGCTGATAGTGGGAGGAAGTTGGGGAAGGACTCAACGAAGTTTTTAGAGGGAAGGATGGTCTAAGCATTGGTGCCATAGAGCGCTCGAAGAAGCGAAAAGCTGAGTCCTAGAGCATGCCATAACACTAATGTACTAAAGAAGATGGCAGACATCTCCTTCTTCACACTTCACAGTCCACATCAAAAGTCCTCTCAGTCAGGAAGTCCTGAAAATACAAGAGACAATATCATATATAACTCGACGGTTGAGTTCCTTGCAAATCTGACAACAATTGACAACAATACAATAATTGATCAATAATTGATAGAAAAAATCAGGAACAAACATAACATTGTTGAACTTGATGTTAGAGGTGTTGAACCGTGAGATGAACATCCCGTTTTCCTTTATTAGGGAAAGTTAGCTGTCCGTAACTTAGATAGTTATTGCTGGATGAACCTATCGCATTTGGCAGACTCTTTTCTCCACATACGTGAGGGGATCGCTTATATCAATCAATCAATTAGATTTTGCAAATTTTTTGGCGGAACCAACGTACACAATTGAGCAGACAACGACAACAGTCTTTGGATGCTTGCCTTGCTAGGAACGTGTTGTCTCCCTAGGGTTGAGCATGCTAAGACGATGCGACAAAGCCTCAAAGTCTCCTTTTCGGGACTATCACAAATTGACCAACACCCTTTGTAGTAACTACTCGAGCAGTAGGTGATAGATACCCATATTAGTTGTAGCAGGTAAACCTCAAGCCATGACTTCCTCATCCAGATGGAGCATTAAGTGCATTGGTTTGTCTATGGACCTTTGGAGTATCGAGGATGTAGGCGACCACATGTCGACTAAGAGTGTTATATGCCTCCTCCATGGTTGGTAGAGTGGCGTCCGTGATTATTTTTGTCCCAGACGACATCGTACTGCAAGGAATACCATAATCACCATGTATTGTCGTTATTCCTTCTGTTTGGACATGTGCATTGAAAGACAAGCATTATATCTTTCATACAATGATTTTGGTAGAGAGAAATACTCTGCTAGGGGTTGTCCTGCTTGCTTGAAGTTCATCATGTATGTAACATTCTATTTGACTTCTTTTCCGGCCTATATGTGGATTTCAAAGAAGTCCACATATTAAAAGCGCTCTCATAGTATACTAGCTCATCTATTCTACTAATCACATTGACCATAATCTATGAACACACCATCTCATTATCCTTGTTCTAAGCGGCATGTTTTCCTCTTTTGGCTACAGGTTCTGGTTCAAGAAGAATATATTCCTCATCATACCTCATACAATCATCAAAATATCATCAATTATTTTTGATGGATAATTGATCTCTTCCAATTTAGGGATCGAGCCATATGAGAGTGATGCGTACTCCATTTATTGTATCCCTGAGATTTTGCCATGTATTCTGACATCAACCCCTGATTTTGACATCTTTTACGTTGCTAGGCTGCTTGTACAAACAAAATGAAATGATATCTATTTAGATCATAAAATGCAAGATGCACTCAAGTTGCTTCAATGTAAGTTAAGGTAGATCGCTAGAACACGTGGAGGTTGGAGAGGGCGCGTGAGCAACCGTGGGGTCAGAGAGGTGTTGAAGGCATCAAAGGAGGGGTGTCACATGGGATGCATGGGCCATGGAGCAAGAGGTGGAGGGTGGAACCAAGGGGAGGTGAGTCAATCAATGGTTGCACTTGGGCGTGGGGGTCATGGGACCGAAGGTGGAGGATGGCGTCGAGGGGGAGATGCTACGATCGACATGGGCCGGTGGTGGAGGGCGGCGCCAAGGTGGGGCGTTGCTAGGAAGGGGACGGAGAGATGGATAGGAGGGGGGGCATTGAGAGTTGGAGGGGTTGATGGCACAGAGAGGGAGGGAGGGCATGGAGAGATAGGAGGTGGAGGGCGGCATGGGTAGAGGGATGTGTTTGATATCAAGTCGAGCGAGAGAGATGAGGTAATGACTTGATTACGTTATGCTACACTAAGGTTTCTTATATAGGTAGAGGCCCAAGGTTACATAGAGAGATGCCTCACTAGTCAAAAGACTAGTGTGTCCTTAGTGTGTGGAACATAACACTCAACATATAATACATAGGCTTTCCTAGCTATTACGTCCTCATCTCTAATGACATGCATGTGCTATAACATGCCTCCAAGATTTTGTTGTACATATCCTCACTCACGAGCTTCAAAAACTAGTTGGTTAGATCAGTTTCATTCTCAATCCCCTAATTTGCAACCCTCCATTCTTCTTCAATTTGCAAATATCCTCCCACTTCACCAAGCACGTACCCCATCCCTTCTTTTGAGTCCCTTTCCAAATATCTTTATCACATTTTGTGAAGTCTCTTTGGGATCTTTATTGACAACCTCAAAGTAGACATATCCAACATAACTAGGGATAATAGGTCCGGCTCCAATAGTACCATCCGGCCTTCCCTAGACCACATTTTTAATATTTATCCTTGAATCCTTCTCTCCATCGTTTCCAACAGCAAATCCTCTATATAGAATTCCCTTTAGTATTTCTTTGGGGTTTACAGTGGTGCCCCTTTTAGATTCTGCCCAGATATGCCTGTTTCTTTTTTACAATATCAGTTGTGCCTCTACCTTCTTTGGAAATTAACAATTGTATCCCTCGAGTTAGTTTCCGTCTATTCCCTTCCCAAATGAAGGTTATCTCAGGGGTACAAGTATAATTGAAAATAAGAAAGAAGGGTATAAGTGTAATGTTTTGAAAATTGTAGGGGCAAAATTGGAAGAAATTTTTATGAAATCGAGCTTTGGTTTGTATAAATCATGATTTGGTTTATCTCACTAATGGTAAAACTAATGAAAGAGCAAAAGTGATATGGTGCAAGAAGGTAGAGGCACTAGTGATATTGCAAAAAAGGAGATGCATAACTGACATTGCAAAATCTAAGAAGGGCACACCTGTAAAAAAGAAATATTTCTTTTTGTCTGAATTTAGGTTCTTTTGCAAATTTTCATTCCACTTCTTGAACAAACACCATACACAGTTCACCATCCATGTTCTTACAATTTTGAAGATATACCAGACTCATTGTATGTTCAATTATTTTAATAATTTTTGTTGGAAGAAGAGAGTTCATGGTTTATTCCAGAGAACCCCAGGCTTATAAAGAAGGCCTATGGGTAAATTACATAAGATGGATGAAAGAAAATAAACGTAACAGAAAGGTACATAGAATATAGAAATATCTCTACACTCCCCCTCAAGATGGAGTATATATATCAATCATGCTCAGCTTGGAAGAACACTTCTGGAATGTCCCTCTGAGCAATGGCTTGGTAAAGATGTCTGCAGTCTGCTCTCCTGAACTGACATGGGAAGTAGAAATCAAGCCCTTTTGAATAATATCTTTACTATAGTGGCAGTCTACCTCAATATGCTTTGTTCTTTCATGAAATGCATGATTATTAGCAATGAATAGCGCTGCTTGATTATCACATTGTAATTGCATGGGTAGAGGTACATCTATATGCAAATCTTCTAACACAGCTCGAACCCACATCATCTCTATATTTGCTTGTGCCATGGCCCTATACTCAGATTCAACATTAGATCTAGCCACCACTGTTTGTTTCTTGCTTTTTCAAGAAACCACATAACTGCCAACAAACACTGCAAAATCTGAAGTAGACTTCCGATCCTTAGGGCATCCTGCATAGTCCGCATCAACACGTGCAGAAATAGAAATATCTGTTTCTTTCCTGAATAGTAGTCCTGCACCTGGAGACGACTTTAGATATCTCAATATCATGTATATGGCATCCATATGTACTTGTCTGGGCTGTTCCATGAACCGACTCACCCGACTTACTGCAAAAGTGATATCAGGTGTCTAGTGATAGTAATATAGAGAAGCTTTCCCACCATCTCTTTATGTCTTCTCCTGTCAACCTCATCTGTATCATTATCATATAACTTCATGCTAGGATACATGGGAGTAGTCGAGGGTCGACACTCGATCATGCCCGTCTCAACAAGCATGTCTGTAATATACCTCCTTTGGGTCATCACAAGACCCTGCGTATTCCTAGCAAATTCCAACCTCAGAAAATATCATAGGATGCCAAGATCCTTAGTAACAAACTGATGGCTCAGAAATGCTTTTGCCATCTTTATCCTTGCATATCATCTCCCGTAACAAGTATATCATCAACATACACCATGATAAGACAACACCTCTGGGAGTCTTCTGGACTAACAAAGAATGATCTGCATTTGATCTTTTGAACCATTGCTTTTGAATTAGGTCAGAAAGCTTCTGAAACCACGCCCACGGGCTTTGTTTAAAGCCATATATTGGCTTGTGAAGTCTACATACCATCTGACTCTCCCCCCTCAGCAGCAAATCCCGGAGGCTACTGCATGTAGACTTCTTCCTGCAGATCCCTATACAAAAAAAACATTCTTAACATCAAGCTGAAACAATGGCCAATCATGTACCACAACAACTGAAAGAAAGACACGTAAAGTCGAGTGACGCACAACTATTTAGAATGTGTCCATATAATCCACGTCGTATGTTTGAGTGAACCCACACACCACTAGCCTTGCCTTGTAACGGTCAAGGCCTTAAATGTCGGTTTCGGTCACCATTTCGGTATCGACCAAAACAGAATTTCGATGGAATTTCGGTGGAATTTCGACCAAAATTTCGGTCATTTCGGTCATTTTTTGTATTAGCACCCCCATATTTCGATCGTTTCGGACATTTCGGTCGAATTTCGATTTCGACTGGATATCGATATTCGACAGAAATTCGACCGAATTTCGCTGAAATTTGAGGCCATGGTAACGGTCAAGGCTTCCATCTGCATGATATTTGACAATAAATACCCATTTACAGTTGACAACAGAAGCTCTTGGGGGAGCAGAAACCAAGCTCCATGTACGTCACGACTGTAGAGCAACCATTTCCTCTTCCATGGCTAAACGCCAGCAACTCACCTTCAAGGCGTCCTGATAATTCCGTGGTATTTCCACGGTAGATAGGGCCACAACAAACTTCTGAAAGTCCCCTAAGAGACGATGGAATGAAACCTGTGAAGCAATCGGATATGATGCACATGTACGTTTCTGCTTCCGTAAGGCAATAGGTACATTCAGATCATCAGAAACAGTACTCGCCGGTATGCTATTCTCCTGCAAAGATCCCTGCACTTGCACATTTTTAGGCCCATCGTTAGTAATATTATCTGGACAAACCTGAGGCATGTTGGATGATTGACGAGTACCATGAGCTGGAACAAACCGACAGATATAAAATCTCGGTAAAGGTGAAACATGTAGTTGTAGAGGTGGTGGTGGTGGAACAACAGGAACTGGTATGGGCACAGACGGACACAAAGGAGGTGGCACATAAATCTCATCATCAGATATGGAGGAAGCCAACCTGTCACCTGGAGGAGAGAAATACATCACATGCTCAAAGAAGGTGACATCGGCACTGACATAATATTTCCTGCTCAAAGGGTCATAGAGCTTGACAGCCCTAGGTGAGAGCTTGTCAAGTCTCGGAGATAGCTGGTGAACGAAGGAAACACAACCAAAGACACGAGGAGTAAGTGAGAATAATTCCTTGTCAAGAAAAATAATGGAAAGATGAACTTTCTCTCCTAAGACAGAGGATGGCATACGATTCACCAGATAACATGCTGATAAGGACTGCATCACCCTAAAAGGAAATGGGAGCACAACTCTAGATAAGTAGAGTTCGAGTGATATCAAGAAGATGACGATGCTTTTTCTCTGCAACACCATTTTGTTGAGACGTGTAAGCACAAGTTGTTTGTTGGATAATGCCTCGAGACGAGAAGAAATGTGAAAAAGCACGAGTACAAAATTCCAAAGCATTATCCGTACGCACAAATTTCACAGTGGAAGAAAAAAAAACATTCTGCACTTCATTTATAAGATTTTTGATCACATCTCATGCCTGCTTCAGATTTATTCTTCAACAAAAACACCCATGACAATCGATAAAAGTCATCAACAACAACTAGGTAAAACCTGTGTCTCTAGTGATTAGGGACACGACCCGGACCCCAAATGTCAACATGAAATAATTCAAAAGGGGAGCTACTGCTCCGAGACTAACGACTAGGGAAATCAGATCTGTGATGCTTTCCCAACTGAGACGCTTCACACTGAGAAGAAGAACTCGGTGAAATCAATGGCAAGATATGATGCATCTTCTGAAGAGGGAGATGGCCAAAACGTAGATGCCATGTAAAGGGAGAGACTGGTCTACTTGACTGAGAGGAGACACCAACATAGGGAGTTCGGACCAAAGGATAGAGACCATCCTGCTCACAACCACAACCAATCACCCTGCCTGTAAGAATGTCCTGAAAAACAAGAGACGATGTGTCAAAAATAGCGCGGCAATGCAAATCCTTCGTAATCTGACCGAAAGATAATAAATTCATCGAAAATCTGGAGCATGCAAGACATTCTGTAGACGCATAGAGGGTGTCAAACTGATCTCCCCCCGTCCAATGATGGGAGAATGGGTCCCATCTGCTATCACAATAGATCGCCCCGGTGGAACCTCCCTGTAGGGTGTAGGTTTATCTTTGTCTCGACAAAGATGATGTGTCACGCCAGAGTCCATAATCCATTCTGAAATATCAGATCCATGACAGGAAGTAAAGGCATAAGCACTATATGAGGTTCTAGCGGTGGCTGACGTACTGGTAGAGGCTGAAGCAACTATGTCCGAGTTGCCTCCTGGGGATTCTGTAGAGGTAGGAGGCATGATATCTCGCAGTATGGCAACAAGTTTCTCAAACCTATGGTCTGAAGCAGATGTCGGTGGGGATGCAACGTGCTCAGATACACGCACCGATGCTGGAAAATCATGCTTAGAATAGCATATATCCTCCGTATGACCTGAGTGATGACAAAATGTGCAGGGCTGATGGATACAACCACCTCTACCACGAGGTTTACGACCACAGAACGAAGAAGAGGCTCCTCTGCCTCTCAAGGCCGCCATCGTCGAAGGAGGCTGAGTAGTAGCAGTGGACGGGACTGTAATTCTGCTAAGCCTACTGTACACTTCCTCTAGTAGCATCTGCAAGAATCTGCGAGCGAGCATCATCATACTTAGGGTCAAGTGCCGCTAGTAATACCCCCACCATGGTAGCATTCCGAAACGTCTTCTGCTGCTCAGGAGTCGCCGTAAGGGGAATGATGCTGTAGAGCTTCTCAAACATCCCTCGCAAGGATGTATACAACGAATGCAGAAGCCAATCATTCTGCTTGACCGTAAATATGTCAGGTTGGAGTTGATGGATCTTGGTCTCATTTCTCACCTGCGAGTATGTCGCTGCAAGGATGTCCCACATCGCCTTAGCAGTGGGCTGATGGAGTACATCATTAGCAATCTCCATCGTCAGTGTACCTGAAAGCCAGACTTTGGCGTACGAATCATCAGCCTCCCATGAGGCATAAACCCCAGTTTTCTCTGCCGGCTCATCTTCAGTAAGAACGTGTTTCTTACCATTTGACTTCATGAGACTCATGAACTGCATCACACATAGCTCGTAGTTAGTCCCATCCATCTTGACAATGTGCACTGGACCTTTGAAAACGCCTATGCATGTCGACCTTGTTTTCTGACATTTTTGCCGGAGATATAGAACTAGGGTTTGTAGACCAAAGAACAAATGTCTACATAAACATCCAAGGATTTGAGTGCATATGTAGACTTATGCACTCAAATCCATAGGCGACGATGAGAGAGAGGTGGGGGGGAGGGGGATGGTGGCAGAGAGAGGGGGGGGGGACGGCGGCGCCGGCGAGAAGAGGGGGGGGGCGAGAAGAGGGGCGGGGGCAGCGGCGGCGGGAGAAGAGAGAGAGGGTGGAGGGTGGTGGGCGGCTAGGGTTTTGATTGGCTCTGATACCATGTTGGAAGAAGAGAGTTCATGGTTTCTTCCAGAGAACCCTAGGCTCTCTTATATACAGAAGACCTATAGGTAAATTACATAAGATGGATAAAAAAAATACACGTAGCAGAAAAAAATGTACATAGAATATATAAATATCTCTACAATTTTCATTAATATTAACTGTTTCATCTCCACTTTAAGGTACCTGGTTGAGGTCGTCAAGACAGGGGTTTGTAAATGTCAACTCCTCTGGTCTTTCACTTGGATCCAAGCATCTCAGGAAATCAAGGCTTGTAGCTGGAAAGAGGCAAATCACCATTAAGGCTTCTCACAGGTGATTTACTATTTTCCTACTGACATTTTTCTCATTATATGATTTTAGTTATTATCTCTTTGAAATGCTTGGCAGATATTGCTATGTACTTTTGTCATTCTTATAGTTAAAATTTGCCATTCAAATTTAAAGGAGCATTTCTTGACGTTTGTAATACATAATTATCTCAAAGTCATCAGATGGATGCATTTTTTTTGCAGCCGTGCTCTGCTTATTGCAAACAGATTCCTGTAATATTTACTAATCAGCTAGTAACATGCGTAGCCATATAGTTAGCTTCCAACCAAAGCATACATTGCTTACCTCGGTTAGTCCTTGAAGCTAATGACAATTTTGACTTCCAAATTATTATTATAATTAATACAAACATCCAATACATGCAAGCACTGTTTTTTAGTTTGCTTTTGCTGAGCTTTGATGCAGCGTGGAATCAAGAAATAAAAAAAAGGCAAAGCCTTCTCCCACTTTAAGTAGGGCCAGCTACAAGGATTCTTATCAAATCCACGTTGAAAGATCCGAGTGTTTTTTACGCTAATTGTCGGCTATCTTACACAATCCTCATCAAGGGGGGGGGGGGGGGTTGATTCGAACCTTGGTCTTTTTAGTTGGAATCATGAAATAAGACTAAAAAAATTAGGAGTTTTTATCAATTAGCGTTTTCCATCCGTCCGATTAGTGTCTAATTAAGTTAAGATTATAGTTAAATTTATTTGCTTCCAATTGGTCCACCTCTGTTTCTATTTTGATTTAAATAACGAGATCGTATGTAAATCTTCTCCAATGGTTTGATGGTAGTGTAGTGTGCCTACCACCTAAAAGACCATGGTTCAAATCCCACCTTGTCAGGGTCTCCAACCAACGTAAAAATAGTCCGATCTTTCAACATAGATTTAAGCTAGAAATCCATGTAGCCGATCCTACTTAAAAGTGGAAGAAGGCTTCGCCATTTTTAATGAAATCGTATGTAATCTCCAATTAATTAGTTGTTTGGTTACATATATTTTAGGAATCAATTAGGATTTTATTTGAACTTAATTTTATTCTCTTCCTAATTTTGTAATTCCACCTCTCCTATATTAAGAGGCGGTAGACATTGTATTCTCTTCCTAATTTTGTAATTCCACCTCTCCTATATAAAGGGACGGTAGACATTGTAATAGGCCGTTCAAGTTATATTAAAAAATGGAGTTTTTCCAATTATCTCTTCTCCCATTTCGTCCTCCCTTTATGCAGTCTTGTGTTTCTCCTCCCAAATCATGCACAACATGCATGTTCTTCTTTTTCCCCTTCCTTTCTTTCCCATACTTCTTCCACCCCATTTTTTTCAGTTTGTATTAATTAATATCAGAGAACGACTCACGAATCATCCTTACGACCCTATCAAGCTGTCACACATCTTCGAGCGAAATATGAGGCAAGTCGTTCACACTATGGTGCGTATTGTATGAGAAAAGAAAATGGTTGAAGTACCAATATAAATCAAGTTTGAAGGTGCAATGTTGGTTGGATGTGTAGGTCGATGAAGATACATTTATCCAAAGAAAAAGTAGCGATTTACATCACATCCATACAACACAACTCCAATGATGACATGGAAGAAGCAACAAAAGAAAATCCTATCAAAGAAAATCTAGCCACTGCCAAGCAAGCCATACAAGACAAAATATGAAGCATAAAATGAAGAAAAGAAAGAAGAGTCTTCTATAGTTGTTGCCCAAAAGGCTCCAACATCTTCACTACTGGCTACCTCGGTGGTTGCAAAGGATTCATAGGCCCTTCAACCCCTGTTATACCTCAACCTCACACCCATGGGAACAAGGGTGTTGACCTTGCAGTGTCGGATCATCCTTCTGCCCATCCTCAAGATTATCATGCCATCACCTCGACCCATCTTCTCATACCTCTGCTGAAACTATGGTTACCACCCTTTGTTAATTAGGGCTCCATATGGGAGCATACTAAGCTATCACCAAACTTCTCAAGCAACTAAACTCGACGACAAAGCGTTAGTTACAATGCAATTTACGATCTCCTATGCATAAGAGAAAGTCGTATACAATTTCCTCCACGCGAGGCACGTCATCGCGTGAGCAACGGCGATCTCCACTGCCACCACCCACCCTTCACGTGTAGGGCCTTCTTTGGCGCAACCCAGCACCATTCGGGTACAACAACACCCATCGCAAAAGGCCCCATGCCTGCTATCACTCCATCCTCCCGGACTGCTACCCTTGTTGATGCCGATGCAGCTACCATTCAAGCTTCCGCCACCGTCGCCGTCGTCGTCGATAGTTGGGGAGGACGAAAATTCTAGCATTCGTTGAGGGATCTTCTCCATTGAGAATTAAATCCCTTCAAAATAGGGATGTGGGGCTACTTTGGGATTTTTATCAAGATCCCCCTAATCCCAAAAATATTTTATAAAAGGTTTAAAGATGGAATAAACATGTTAATAAATGAAGGTCTAAGTAAAGGGGAAGGATATTTTTAACTACGCCCTTCTCCCCACAAAATTTACAAGTGGCTAGAAAAAGGGGAAATCCCATATATTAAAAGACAAAGCAACATTCCCCATGCCTTGAGTTGGATAATGAAACAACTCATCGAGAGATGATTTTTTCGAAGCAATATAAAGCTAATGCAATGCAGAATCATGAAATAAGGCTAAACAATTAGGGATTTTTTTATCGGTTATCGTTTTCCATCCATCTAATTAAAGTTTAATTAAATTAGGATTATAATCAATTTTATTTGCATCCAATTGAGTATATCTCTGTCTATTTTTTGAATAATGAGATCACACGTGATATGTAATTGATTAGTTATTTGGTTAGAGATATTTAAGAATCAATTAGGATTTTATTCTTTTTCTGATTTTGTAATTCCACCCCTCCTATATAAAGAGGATGGTAGACATTGTAATAAATAGTCTAAGTTATATTAAGGTTTTTAATATCGATATCAACACCATATTGATATGGTGTCGATACGATATTTCGACGATATATCGATGATATATCGTCGAAATATCGCCCATATCGACACACATTTGTGAATGCATGATGGGAAAGGGGTGGATATCACCATGTTCATACTGAAAATCGATCCCTGAGTGTGATATCTCTATCCCTGAGTGTGATATCTCTATCCCTGAGTTATGTTCAAAATTTGGAGTTTCTCCAATTATTTCCTCTCCCCTTTCCTCCTCCCTCCACGGAGTCTTTGCATTTCTCATCCCAAATCCCACTCAACATGCATGTTTTTCTTTTCCCCCTTCCTCTCCTCCCCAAATTTCTTCCATCCTATTTTTTAGTTGTCATCAAACTTCTTTGTTTTCAAGGTTCAGGAGAGTGATATGTGTATGTGCTCAGACATGCCACTGAATAATGACTAAGCGGTATGCTAGGGCATATGTGGGGTATATGCGGTTTTATGCAGTTTTCTAATTTTTAATTTTAAAAAATATTTGAAAAATACTATCATTGATCCTTACCTAATATATAAAATGATATTTCTTGTAAGAACACTGAAGACAAAAGCTATTTCTTTACTTTAATAAAAATCCAATAATTTCCCCTTTTTGGATTAAAAAAATAAATATCCAATTGCTATTGAAGTACAAAAAACTATTTCTTTATTTTAATGCATATATTCAAAAAGTATATATCCAACAACTATTGATTGTAATACTAGATATGTGATTACATGCATATCTAACAACAATAATTTCAATCTATGCTTATAAATTAAGTTTTAATACATATCCATTAACTATAGTTTCAACATTTGTTTATGATTACTCTAAAAAAACATTTGTTTATGATTTACGTTTCAATGCGTATAAGTTTCAAATTTAAGGAAGGGAGCAATTCACATATCCTAGATTCTTTTTATACGGTTGTACTTGAGTGCATTTTAGAGAAGCTTCTTTGCAACCTGAGGACGAAGAGCTTAAAGCTGTGGAAGTTTAGAACCCTTCCTCACGACTTCCTTCGACGGATCGGTTTGAAAGTGATTTAAATGCATCCTCGTCCACAAGTTTAGCTTTGGGAAGAGGCAGGGGAGGAAAAATGAAGAGGTGCATAAACAGAAAATGCGTTGCTCCAAGTTATTAGGGAAGTTTGGTTATTTCTGAACATAAGGCTCATGTGGCCCTAGCAGCGGGCGCGGTGTCTACATCGGGAACGAGTCAAGTTCCTAAATGAAATTCTTGATCTGGAATGTAATAAAGGTTTGGGTGACCCTGAGAAATGAAGATCGGTTGGTGCACTCTTGATTGATTGGGGCTGCGGTTTTTCATGTTGCAAGAGACGAAGTCTTCAACCCACTCCAACTTCTTGTGGACCTCTTTAGGAGCTGGTTCTTTGTCAGGTTACAAAACAATTGATGCTACGTGCAGTGCGAGAGTAGTGGTAGTTGCGTGGAAGGACTCTTTGTTTTCGCTTATCTCAGAGGTGAAGGGCATGCACATTCCATCAATTCTTTTGGAGAACCTTAAATCTGGCACTCAGCTATTAGTCTTATGTGTTTACGACCCATGTTTACCGGTGCGTGGATCGGACCTATGGTTATATATCCGAGAAGCAAGAAGTTTGTACCTGGGAGTAGCTTGGCTGATAGGGGGAGATTTCAATGTATCTCTACTCTCTTGAGATCTTCCTCGACTAAGAGGCGGTCAAGACCCATGCTCTATCGATTTTGCTGAGCTCAGAGATGACCTTCAACTGGAAGTGATTGATGCCCATGATACTACATACACTTGGAGGAACTATGGTTCTCGCTCTAGGATTGACCGATTCCTAGTCTCCGCAGAATTAATAGATCTATTCTCGTTGTCCGCTTCCTCTTCCAGATCGTGTTCATGGTTTGACCATACTCCACTGATCTGGGATTCTGGCGAGGATTTGGTTCCTTGAGGTTTTTTTACTGTTTGAGTGTGCTTGGATGTAGGAGTAGAGATTTGGAGATCTGGTCACAAATCACTGGACCACTGCAGAGTATTCGGGCTCCATGACCGCTTCCATGACCTCGAAATTGACTTCTTTGTGCATCAGGTTTTGTTCATTTAAGAGGGAGGTTATAGAGGCTAGAAAAGCTCGTCTGGCGGAGGTAGAAGCAGAGATGTGCATACTCGATGGGATGGGAGACACCATAGACCTTATAACAGAGGAGCTCAAAGAGAGAGAGAGAGAGAGAGCGATGGCTCAAAAGATTATTTTGATTGAAGATAAAAAGCATGTAGCTGAATGGAAGAAGAGATCGCGTCAAACTTGTCTCAAAGAAGGTGATGCAAACTCAGCGTACTTTCATAGAGTTGCCAGCGGGAGACATCATAATTTCATTCATTCTATTGTGGTGAGTGGAAGGAGGGTGAAGGTCGATCATGAAATGGGTCGTGCTATCGTAGAACACTTGAACGATTTTTCTCGAAGATCAGTGGCCACACCATGGAGATGGACTGTGGGGCCAGCTCAACTTTAGAACAACATGCAAATCATCTGCTCCAAGATGACCACTTAAAGTAAATCCCCACCTCTCATGTTCAGTCGTCACTGAGTTTGCATTGTCATATGTCAAATTTGCATGTGAAATCGTCATCTGAAATAGAAGATGGGTGCTGAACTCTCTTTCTAATATGAATTCGTTGAACTGGTCCTCTTTTCCGACCTCCTCTTTCTCAGTATGCTCCTCCAAGCTAGACTTCACATCATCCCTGACTTCTCTTGGGTAAGTGGGGCATTTAGCCACGTTATTGAAGCCACAAATAAGATGTTGCTTCAATCTGGTGATTCCACCTCCATTTATTTTCCCAAGAAATCTGCACCAAGGCTTCATTTTCTGACCATCAACAACCACTGCATACTTCCATCCTATGTCTCCTCTAAATCCAGCTTCCTTATTATCCGAACTAGAAACCATGACCTTCGCTTCTCAAAGTGAATAGGATGATACATGCAACCATGCCAAGAACTACAACACATCTAGTGTTTTAACAAGTTACAAATTTAACAACAAATGGTAACAAATAAACTCAACCGATTTGATACAATAACGATGAATAATTTCACATAACATCAACATTATCAACAAATCTTAAACACGATTTGAAGATTAAAAACTTCAATCATCACTCTTTCACACTAAATGGTGACAATAATAAATAACAAGACTCGTATCATGCATATAGAAATCAGCGAGGTAAATCATCGTGAAATTGCTCCCTGGAGGCCTTGAAATGAGGCAAAGAAGCTTGAAAGAAGGAAACCAAGTTCCATGAATATGTACTGGGCGAAATAGGCATCAAATTTGGGGTTGTGGGGGCATGTGGAGTCGTGGATCCCATTTCTCTTAAATAATGGGCAAGGAATGTCATTGCTGGTGAAATATTACTGACATGGAGATATCTCGTCGATATGTCGGTGATATTGTCGTTAAGTGAGAAAAAGAAAGAGTATTGATTTCCCCCACTTGCCGAGACCAAAATATTGCAATATTTCAGCTATATTTCTCGAAACTTTGGGCCATTCCTTGGACTTTGTTCAAACTAGTAAAGTACCTATGATTTTGCCTACAAACATTAAACTTCTGATTTAATTTGTGGAAGCCTGTCTTTCTAACACATATACGAGCTAAATTAGAACTAAATAATTATATGATGTCCATGAAAGTTTTAGTCTCTTCGATTTAATTGGTATCATAATTCTGGAAATTTATACGTGAATTAAGAATGAGGAAAGGAAGTTTTCAAATCACTGAAAATTTAGATTACAATTTACAACTTACTACTTTACCCCTTGTTAAGTCTTTTAGATAACTAATATGACGTGCCTGTATCAGCTAAACATTTTCCCTAATTTCATGCAGTGGACAAGGAGGAAGATCTGGCAGTACGAGCATATTTGTTGGCGGCTTCATATTGGGAGGAATTATAGTTGGGACACTTGGCTGTGTGTTTGCTCCCCAGGTAATGCTTTATCAGCTTATTGCTTGGATTTTTCTAACATTTATTTACAGACATGCCTGTCACTTAGGGGTAGTTAATGCATGCGCCTGCTAATTGGTTATTCCAAATGGAGCACCGAACTGTTTACATTCTGAGGAGGATGAATGAGTGCATAAAGACATGAAACGACTTTGAGGTACCAAGAGTCCCAAGGACTCTTTGGACGTTCTGCCACTCTTAGAGGCAGGGATCACGTTTATAAAGTGCTTTACAACTTCAAAGATGTTGTCTACTGAAGTTGGAGTTAGGTCAAGTGTGGGATATATAAACTAGTTGATTTGCTTTTAATTTTTGAGGTCCATTTCAGATAGTAACAATTATAACGTAATCACTTATTTGGTCGGTATGCCTCTTAACGGAGAGTACTTTGTGCTTCTTGTATGAATTTAAGCTGTGCCTTGATACTTTGAATCCATCATGTGCTTATATATATTTCAGATAAGCAGAGCGATTGCTGGTACTGACAGAAAAGATTTGATGAGAAAGCTACCAAAGTTTATATACGACGAAGAGAAAGCATTGGAGGTTTGATCTCTAAAATCTTAAGAAAGTCCAATACGTACTAGCTCTTCCTTTTTCTATTTAGAACTAGTACAACAACGGCCTTTGCTTCTTTACACGTTTTCGTATTATAACAATGTTACATTTACACTTTTTTGGACTCAACTGCATCTAGAAATGATTTCTTTACTAATTAAATCTACAACAATAACAACAACAAGGCCTTTTCCCACAATTAAGTAGGGTCGGCTACATGGATTCTTCGCCTCCATTCATATCTATCTTGGGTCAATCCCAGGCTTATATCCACAAAACAAAGATCCCTTCGTATGGTCTCTTTCCAACACTTCTTGGGCCGTCCCCGCTAGGGGTGTAAGAAAATTCTCAAGTCCGATATTCGCTCAGGTTCGGCTCGCTAAAAGTTCGATTCAGATTCGGTTCGGAAATAAACGAACCGAACCTGAACAGAAGTTTAGGCTCGATTAAATAAACGAACCGAACCTAAAATTCATAGGTTCGCTCAGGTTCGATTCGTTAAAAGCTCGATAAACATACACATGTACATATTTACAAATCCTTATCCGTAGAAGTGGACTTATTTGGAGATACGTGGTTTTTATCCTAGGGTAAGTGAATTTGTCTAGAGATAACTAGATATTTACGTGATAACTAGGTTTTATCTCGGTATAAACTATCCAAAAATAAATAGTCACATCATGTTTACAACATCTATCATCTATGGTCTAGTACTTTTCCCTTCTTTATCTTCAAATCAACAGAACACGTACAAACATTACTTATCGAATATCTCCGCATTATTCTTATTCCTTATCTTCATCTGAATAGATATAAAATATATTAAAATTATACTTTTTTTCAAAAGTTCGAATCCTTATTAATCTAATTTTTTCAAAAGATGAAGATGAGTTAGGTAAAGAAAAAAACTAAATGAATATTTATTCTAACTGTAAATACACATATATTTCCATTTCTCTTCTTTTCACTCCCTCTTATTAGAGAATTCTTAAGTTCGATATTCGCTAAGGTTCGATTCGTTTAAAAAGAGGTTCGATTCGGATTCGGTTCGAAAATAAACGAACCGAACCTGAACACAAGTTTAGGCTCGATTAAATAAACGAACCGAACCTAAAAAACATAGGTTCGCTCAGGTTCGATCCGTTTACACCCCTAGTCCCCGCCATCTCTTAGCCGGCTCAACATCCCAACACTCGCATCTCCTAACTGGTGCATCAGCTGATCTTCTTTGCAAATGACCAAACCATCTTAAGTGGTTTTCTCACATCTTGTCCTCAATCGGAGCAACACCAATTTTCTTTCTGATTGCATCATTCCGAATCCGATCTTTACGTGTGTGTCCACACATCCACCTTAACATTTGCATTTCTGCTACAACCATTCTCTGCACATGTCTATGGTTCACAGGCCAACATTCAGATCCATAGAGCATATCAGGTCTCAGGACTGCTTTGTAAAACTTTCCTTTAATTTTTAAATCACAGAGAACAGCAGAGGCTCCTCTCCACTTCAGCCAGCCTGCATTTATTCTATTAGTAACATCTCCATCAATTTCCCCATCATATTGCAAAATAGATCCCAGATATCTAAAAGAATCTCTCTTCTGAATGTTATCATCACCAATCTTCACCTCAATTCCTTCACCATTACTTCCATCAAAGGTGCACTCCATATATTCTGTCTTAGCCCTACTTATATGAAATCCTTTACTCTTCAACTCATGTCTCCAGACCTCGAGCTTCTCATTTACTCCATCTCTAGTCTCGTCAATCAACACAATATCATCAGCAAATAACATACACCAAGGTAACTCATCCTGAATGTGACTTGTCAACTCATCCATAATCAAAGTAAAAAGAAATGGACTCAAAGCTTAACCTTGATGTAAACCAATGTTGATGTCAAAATAGCCAGTCTTCCCAGACGGCGTCCTTACACAAGATAAAGCCCTATCATACATGTCCTTTATGAGGTTAATGTATATGACAGGTACTTGTCTCTTCTCCAAAACTCTCCACAATATCTCTCGTGGGACAGAATCATAAGCCTTCTCCAAAACAGTAAAGATCATATGGAGGTTCTTCCTTTTAGATCTATAAATCTCCATTGTTCTCCTCAGCAAATGGATGGCTTCAATAGTTGAGCGACCTGGCATGAATCCGAATTGGTTTTCTTTGACGTTGGAAACTTGCCTCAACCTTCTCTCGATCACACGTTCCCAAATTTTTATAGTGTGACTCATCAGTTTGATACTTCTATAATTTGAACAAGTTTGAATGTCTCTATTTTTATAAAGAGGCACCACGATACTCCTCCTCCAATCTTTAGGCATTTTCTTGCTTCGCCAAATAACATTGAATAGATTCGTAAGCCAAGTCAAACCGCGCTCACTTAAAACTTTCCATACTTCTACAGTGATGTCATCCGGTCCTACACCTTTCCCAGGTCTCATAACCTTCAAAGCCTCCTCTACTTCCTTTCTTTGTATCCGTATATAGCTTGCACGATTCAAGTAATTTTTACTAGTAGCTAGATCACCCAAAGTGATCTCTCTATTTCCTTCCCCAATGAAAAGTTTATGGAAGTACTGCCCCCATCTAGTCTCTATATCCTTTTGAGTAACAAGCACGTGACCTTCCTCGTCCTTAATGCATCTCACTTGAGAAAGGTCTTTGGTCTTTCTTTCTCTTGCTAATTAAATCTATCGGACAAAAATTACACCCACAATCTTTCATCATTTTCAGAAGATTGAACCACTCTTAGCTCTATATAATGAGAACCAACTGACTTTTACCCTTGAAGTTTGTTCGCCCATTTAGATTTAGGTTTTGGGTGCAGAATGGAGTCATGCTTGTTTCATGTTAGTGTTTGCACATTTACAGTTTATTTTATCATTCTATTAGACCTTTATGTAACTTTTTCCTTGTAATCCTAGACGTCTCTTCTTCTAGAAAGAAGTGCCTAGGGTTCATTGTTCAATTGAGACGTTTGCTTTTCTTCCACATGGTATCAAAACGACGTCTAAAATAGGTTGTGGGATCCCACCAAGTACCACCAATCGGCCATTGGCAACAGCCACCTGTTTTGAGGAATACAAACACTCTTGGTGGTCACTTATTCTATGTAAACCGTTTAGGATTGTACTTTTATCTTCTCACCGACATCACCGTCTATCTAGATTCATCTTTGTGATGACTATGGCAAGCTCAACCATGTTTCAGTTGGCAAAGCTGATTGTCTCCGCTTTTTTATAGTTATTCATGGCACCTTTTTCAAACTCAAGGGGTCCTAGATCTGTGTTATCTGGTTGAGGGCTTTAAGGTTTTTCTTGATGGTTACAAGAAACTCAATGTCCTTGTGAAGGACCTTTTCAAGGAGACGTACTAGGGATTTGATATATGGGAATATGAAAAATTAGGTTGAAAACTGGTTGTCGAACCATTTATTGTTGTGAATCTCTTCTCGTTCTCGAAGGACACCACAAAAGCAATGCGGGAGGATCTTGCATGAACCTATTTGTCATAGACAACCAAGTCCAGACTAGCAGACATCTACACGAGGATTTGGTCATCCACTCAGGGAGAAATGACTCTCGCAGCTGTTTGAGGAATTTCCTATCTTCAAACACCATGTTTAATGAAGGGAGAAATGACTCTTGCAGCTGTTTGAGGAATTTCCTATCTTCAAACACCATGTCTATTAAGCATATTCGTAAGAGGACATAATGGCATGCATACATATTTCTGGTTGATCTGAACCCTTTTGTCATACATCGAACGACCAGTTTATTTTTGCAAATGTGGATCTATCATTGAGATCATTTTCGGTCGCTTTAAACTGCTTGATGTTGCACTTGCCAGTTGCCACTAGGGCTATATTTGTTGGTTGTTCATCTCCGAGTTCTGAATTATCAGCCTTTTGTGGACGCGGAGGTCGCTGTAGAGGTCAAGACTGTTCTCTTGATTCAAGATGTAGCCTAACTGTATATATCCTACTTGTATTGTTTGCGTCAAGGTCAATCACTTTTCAGATTGTTTTTAAGGTTGGACTTTTTCCTATTGCCAATCAGACATTGATTCTCTTGACACTTTGCATATCGTTGAGGATGGCTCTATTCCAGTATAAAGGAACCATGTTCTTTTATCTTCTAAAGATTACAGACGTCTTCTACAGCTTCTGCAAGGCCTGACTGCCTCTTCTACTTCTAATACATGTGCCGTAGCCAATCTAGCATCTACTTTCACCATCAATTAATTTATTGTCTCAGGTGTTTCTAATTATTTGACTAAAGAAGGTAGTTTACTTTCTGAATTTCAACCATCCAATACTCATACCTTAGTCAAATAGGCCAATGGCTAATTCTTGCCCATCACTTTTATCTGGACCTTTACATTTACTGACAGGCTTCAGTTGTCTGGTATTCGCCATGCACACGAGTTTTTTATGAGTATGCTCTCGGCACAAATTATATAATTAACTACATTACGAGTTACATTTGACAAATTTCATTGTTAGTTTCACGGCATTGAGATGAATCAGATAATTGGTGGGGGCACAAGAAGAATGACCATTGCTATTTAGATTTTCCTGCTGCTTTTATTAGTGGTTTATCAATCTCTACTGATCCTTTATTGCGACATCTTCATCTTAAGCATCATTTATTGTTCCCCTGATTTGTCTTTGTTCAAGACTTTCGAGTGCGCGGCAATGCCTGCGCCTGGGAACATCACTGAGCCTACTATCCATACTGATCTGAGCCTTGATGTCCTAGTCCTTTTTCTTTGGTTTATTAGAATGTATGTGTATCACGCCTCATACGAACTGTGGTCATATATATATTGTAGTTTTTTTATTACAATGGCTATTATCTTGATTTTTCTATAAAGGATTGGTCTAAGATCATTTATGCTATCAAGCACGTCCTTTACCTAAATAAGAACATCCTTTTCATTGTTTGTTTTGGTGTTTAGTGTTGGTACAAGGTACTCAGCCATAATTTTGATTATAACAAACTAATATAATTGGTTATTTACTTATTCGGGTATTTTGCACTAGATTTTCTTTCTTCTACCTTGTAGCAAATGAGGCATTGGAAAGGAAGTTATATCATCTTTTGGACATTTGCTTGCCTTTTTAGTCTGAACGAAAATACCCAACTGGGAGCAGGGATGCCATTCTCGCAGCTACTTATCTAATGAATAGATTATCTTTTTTCTAAGCAGGGAGGGTTTTCAAGATCACTAGAATTAGATGGTGGATTCTCAATTGAAGCAATCAAGCTTTAGGGAGAAGGTTTTAGAAGACTTATTTTGGGATTGTAACGGAAGTGCAAACGAGATGCGGAAGGTGGTAGCATCTTGTATCCGAAGGGTAGCCAAAGAGATGCTAGGCGAGTCAAAGAGAGGAGCTCCAGGCCAGAAGGAGGCTTGGTGGTGGAATGGATGAGTGCAAGAGAAGTTCAAAATTAAAAAATCATGCTTTTTACGCCTAAGGATAGAACAGATGAATCTCTCACAAACTACAAAATAGTGAAGAAGGAAGCAAAAAAGGCTATGAGCGAAGCTAAGTCAAAAGCTTATGAAGTTTTGTACAAAAATCTCGACTCTAAGGAGGGCCAAAATGATATATTCAGGTTAGCCAAAACAAGAGAAAGAAAGACCAAAGACCTTTCTCAAGTGAAATGCATTAAGGATGATGAAGGCCACACGTTTATTACTCAGAAGGATATAGAGACTAGATGGAAACAATATTTCCATAATCTTTTCATTAGGGAAGGAAGTAGAGAGATCACCTTGGGAGATCTAGCTAGTAGTGAAAGTTACTTGAATTGTGCAAGTTATAGACAAATACAAAGGAATGAAGTAAAGGATGTTTTGAAGATTATGAGACCTGGGAAAGATGTAGGATCGGATGACATCCCTATTGAAGTATGGGGAGTTTTAGGTGAGCGTGGCTTGACTTGGCTTATAAAATTATTCAATGTTATTTGACAAAGCAAGAAAATGTCTAAAGATTGGAGGAGAAGCATCTTAGCGCCTCTTTATAAGAACAAAGACATTCAAAAATTGTTCAAATTACAAAGGTATCAAGCTGATGAGTTACATTATGAAAATTTGGGAACGTGTGATCGAAAGAAAGTTGAGGCAAGTTTCCAAAGTAAAAGAAAATCAATTCGGATTCATATCAGGTTGCTCAACTATTGAAGCCATTCACTTGTTGAGGAGAACAATAGAGATTTATAGAACTAAAAGGAAAAACCTCCATATGATTTTTATTGATTTGGAAAAGGCTTGTAATTCTGTCCCATGGGAGATATTATGGAGAGTTTTGGAAAGAGACATGTACATGTCCTATACATTAACCTCATAATGGATATGTATGACATGGCTTCATTTTGTGTAAGGATCCAGTGTGGGAAGACTGATTATTTTGACATCAACATTGGTCTGCAGCAAGGTTCAGCTTCGAGTCCATTCCTTTTTACTTTAGTTATGGATGAGTTGACAAGTCACATTCAGGATGGGATATCTTAGTGTATGTTATTCACTGATGATATTGTGTTGATTGATGAGACCAGAGATGGAGTAAATGAAAAGCTTGAGGTCTGGAGATAGACTAAAGGATTTTGTATAAGTAGGGCTAAAACTGAATATATGGAGTGCACTTTTGATGGAAGCAATGATGAAGGAATCGGGGTGAAGATTGGTGATGACAACGTTTAGAAGAGAGATTCTTTTAGATACTTGGGATATATTGTGCAACATAATGGAGAAATTCATGGAGATATTACTAATAGAATAAATGCATCAGGCTAAAGTGGAGAGGAGCCTCTACTGTTTTCTGTGATAAGAACATTCCTTTTTTTTTGAAACCATAACAACATTCCTTTGAAAATCAAAGGAAAGTTTTATAAAGCAGCCGTGAGACCTGCTATGCTCTATGGATCTGAATGTTGGCTTGTGAACCACAGATATGTGCAGAGAATGACGGTAGCAGAAATGAAAATGCTAAGGTGGATGTGTGGACACTCTCTCTCTCTCTCAAACACACACACACACACACGTAAAGATCGGATTCAAAATGATGCAATCAAAAGGAAAGTTGATGTAGCTCCGATCGAGGATAAGATGCGAGAAAACCGCTTAAGGTGGTTTGGCCATGCACAAAGGAGGTCAACTGATGCATCGGTTAGGAGATGCGAGTTTTGGGATGTTGAGCCGGCTAAGAGAGGGCGAGGAAGGTCAACGAAGTATTGGAATGAGACTATACGAAGGGATCTTAGTTTTTTGGATCTAAGCCCGAGGTTGGCCCAATATAGATATGAATGGAGACAAAGAATCCATGTAGCCGATCCTACTTAATGTGGGAAAAGGCTTTGTTGTTGTTGTTGTAGGTTTATACGCAATTCTCTTTTCTACTCCAGCGACAAGATTTTTCTCCTACGTCATGGTTTTTTTGGTTGTATCATTTTTTGATTTTCTCCTACTTCATGTTTTTTTTCGTTGCATCGCTTTTGTTCATTTTTTTCCACACCAGGAATAAGCACACTCTTCGTGAAATAAATGCATTTTCTTGGGATATTCACTTATCTTGTAAAGATAAAAGTGTTATGATGTATTTCTCATCTTTATTGCAGCACTGTTGATGTCGCATTTTCTATACAGTTATCTGCTAATCCTATCACGGATATTCCTTTAGAGTTCCCATCTCCACTCCAAATGTATTAGATGCGGCTAAAAGCAAACACTGTGTTCGTTCTATTAGTTGTTACCCCTGTTGCTCCTTTATCCGCAAGATATGCAGTTTGGTATCATGACTCTTCCTCACCATTATATGATCAGATGATCCCTCTGTCTCCATGCAAGATGTGGATGCCAACCACCTCATTGCCATGTGAAAGTTCGTGGGATCATGCACTTTTCACACGTTGTCCCATTACATCAGCATTGATGGATTATCAGATTCTGACATGCACTTTATTGATACTTCGACGAATATTTCTATTCCTCAAGATTATTTTGTAACTATGCAGTAACCGGGTTGAAAAGAGGCTAAAGGTGAACTACATCAAGTCCTCTTTTTTGCTGCTCATTGTGGGCAATACAGTAGTGGCTAAATGTGAGGATATCTTGGGGATTTCTTGCTCTTCTCTACCTCTGAGGTAGTCAGCAATACCTCTGTTTGTTGCAAGGGTGTGAAGCATAAGTTGGGATCTAGAGAAGAGGGTGGAGAGCTGATCATGAACTTGCTCTGGAGAAAAGGGTGGAGGGTTGTTCATGAACTTGCTTTCGACTGCTCCTATATAATTTTTGCTCGTCAATAATAGTGGTGAAACATACTGACGTGCTTATAAGATGTGTTCTATGGAGGTGCACAAGGTAGGACCTTGAGAGTTTTTTGTTACTTGGGAGGAGGTATGCCAAGATGTGAAAGATGGGGGATTGGGAGTGATGTGCACATGATGGATGATGCTTTCTGTTTGTCGAGCGGGTGATCCAACTGATGGGGGATGGTGTTGACTTATTTTGTGGTTTTGATTATGCATGCTCGCTAATGGAGGACGATTAACTGGGTGGACAATCTCCACATGCCCAAGCAATAAAGGAATCTTGCTGGTGTTACCTCTTGTTAGAGACTGTACTCTGTATAGTGGTTAGGAAGGGAGGAGTTCAAATTTTTGTTGGACAACATGGGCACATGTTGGTACCTTGTAAGGACGATTCTCGAGGTTGGAAGCTTTGGCACGGGTGTGTACGCTATGGTGGTTCAATGGTGAAGGGAGGAGGGTGATGCCTTTATACATCATCCCTTAATGCATTCTGGAGGTCTTACATGCTCTACATCTCATCTAGTAGGGATGTACTATATAAGAGGAACGATTGTATGTGCAAGATTTAGGGAGTCTTGCGGGAAAGGAAGAAACTTACCAGCAATGATAATAAACTCTACTTGGAGAATGTGGTGCATAGCATGGCCGACACATTCTACATGGTCTCGTGTTATGACAAGTTGAGCTTGCTTTTGTAGGGTACCTTTTACAGTGATAAACAAAGTTCTTTTTAGATTACTACTAACCTTGGGTAGCCATCCTTTGTTTCTTTAAAGATTGATTGTGTTAGAGTATGCGTCTTCATGTAAAATCCTGCTGTTCCTAAATATTTTATCTTTATTTCTCTGATACGCTTCCACATTATATTTTCTAGCAGATTGCGAAAGAATTCACTCAGGCATATAACACTGATTATTTTGAGATCTCTTCAGTGGCTAGGATGGCGTCTTTACGGATCATATTTCTATTGGAACTAACCGGGATTGGCCTACTTACTAATTTAGTGTAAACAATGCATTCCTATATGACGATCTTGCAGAAGGAGCATACATGTTGCAACCTCCTGGACAGTTGGGGAGTATGTTTGCAGCATGCGAAAAGCTATCTAGTGTAAAGTTGTAAACAAAGCCGTCATGCATGGTTTGCCATGCTCAATATTTGACATCTCTATTAGTTTCAAGCGACCTTAGATCCTTCAAACCTTGTTTGACAACAACATTATTTCATTGAATAAATTGGTTGGTTACAATTTATTCTATGGGGTTTTGGAAGTTCTTGTTGGCATGCTCCTGACTACATGTTGGGAATATGCATGCCCTTGCTTTTCTATGGGCGAGTTGGATGTCACACAACGGGGTGGTGTTCTATTAGGAGAGATATTGTGATGAAAATGTGCTAGAACATACTAATTCTCTTTAAGGCTTGAAACTTGTAAATTTGGATGTATTTATTCATATACTTTCCGGATGTATGCTATTTTACGCTCACTACTTTTTTCTCTCCGTACTGTTGGTGGTTGGAAAGATCAAGATGGAACATTGGATCCGCATTGATGTGCGCAACACATCCTCTGCACTTGCCATCTATCCTCCTACCCTTACCACCACTTGTGACCTCTCCTCTTCCCTACCGCCTCCCAGAGCTTCATCCACTTGTCTCTTCTGTATACTGGTTCTCTTCATACTGTCACCTAGTAGGGGCTGGCATACATTGCCTACCTCAACGTCTCCTAGCAGGCCAACACTTGATCATCTCATTATATTCCTTTAACAAGTTGTCTAGCAACATAAGTAGTGTTGACCTATTGCACTCACCAACATCCACAGGGCTTCGCTAGCCTCCTTCGCAAGCCACAACCTGCATCGAGCCTTTATGTAAATTCTAGATTTCTGTATATATTTATGCATTTGTTAAACCTTAATAGGATAGACTCTACTACTTGAATCGTTTGTTGTCCTTGTGTTGACCTTGTGGTGTTAATGTTAATTAAGGATTCTAGTGTCTATTAATGATGTCCATTCTACTTACTGAATGGATTACACAACACCTTGATACCATTGAACTCAATCAGGTCCTAACTATATAAGGTTGAATTTTCCACCCTACATGTGTGCATCTAACCATGTCAAACAAGTCATCTTCCGATTTGTTTCTATGTATCTAATAATCAATACACATGTGGGATTTCACCATTAATTTGCAACAATTAATGCAAATTGGAATTTCTTGCTTCAAAATATAGATTATAAAGAAGCTTTTGTTATAGGTCATGTTGGTTGTGCATCTCTCTTGAAATATGATATTTATTAAATTTTAAGTGATGATAAGGTAAAAAATTTGCAAGCTTAATATGTGGTGTATTTATGTTTTTTTTTAATCTTCAAATTTGGAAACCTAAGACAATGAACTCTCAGTAGAAGTGTTGCTTTTTATGTTTTCTTTTGAAAGCATTCCCCTTGTCCTACTAGTGGTTGGAGGACTTGGGAAGTTGGGATTAGTGGATGTCAGTGTTAAACCACGAATTATAATATAAATATCTAATACAAGATGTATTATTGTACTTTTTAATATTTTTATTTCAAATATTACAAACCATATAATCCGAATGCATCCCTTCGTACTCGCTCCTTTTCCTATTTAATCGCTTTAGACCACCTGACCGAATGAATACCACATACCACATTTTAGTGAGCAACAAGCTTTCTTGTTGTGTACCATGAGTTTGCCTACACTCAACTCCTCATGTAAAAGCCCAAAACAAAAGAAAACTGATTTCTTGTGATTGAATATGAGACATGGCAGTTCATCAAAAATTTCCATGATAGTGGAGGTTTTTTTTTGCCTCAACCATACTCCCCTCGACAGAGAAGATAGTATTCTCAACATATTGTAGAACCGGTGCAGGAATTATCGTGAATTATGTACTCACAGATCCCCATATGCATGACATGGTCAACCATAGCTACCAATGCACCTGCCACTATAATAACCAAAAGAGGCGCCATAGGATAGCCTTGTATGACTTCCCCTCTACAGTTGAAGACATGCCTCTCTAGCCTCCCATTCACCAATACTGAGTAAGATGCAATAGTGATGCAATTCTTCATCCACTCAATCCATACCTATAGACTCTCTAAATAAGAGAGGCCCACATATAGTTCACATGGTCATGTTTCGAAAAATCAACTTTCCATAGTTGGCCACCATCTCTATGCCGTTACCAAAATGTCCATGACATTGTTATGCACAAAGGCCATCTTAACCGGCACAATAATATCATAATGATCAGACGAAGTCGACTTAAACTCAGAATTCTGGATTCAAGCGAGCGGGCTTGTCTTTAAGTCAGAAGCTGAAAAATCAGCATCATCAAAATCAGGTATGACATGTATATATTATAGTTATATTTAGGGGATCAGAAGTCTCAAAAGCATCCACACCTGCTCCCTTTGACCTGGGAATTAGCAGACGGAAAAGAGAAGGATTTAGTTGACATCCGAGCTAGGTATTTGTGAGCAATTGCGCCACAATGAGATAAACAACGTATGAAAGTGCAACACATGAAATTCTACACTATGTGGCACATCTTTCCTAGGCTGCAATAAAATGGCTGCCTTATTCAACTGATCAAAGCCGAAGTTGGCCGTTCTAAACTTATCCTTCATCTTCATAGAATCACTCCCCACAAATTCCAAGAACTCCTGGAAAATAAAGCTGTGAATCCATCCAGCACAGATGAACCATCAATATTCATGTCGTTGACTACATCTTGAACTTCCTCAGCCCTTAAACTCCCTAGTATGCTTGTCTGCATTCTCATGGGACAACCTGTTTATCGGTGTATTAAAAGCTATCTCCAACCTCTTCGTTGAACGTGCTTGCTCAACTTGGAAAAATGGCCCACCACCAGGGATGAAAATGGATACAGATATATTTGTATTGGTTCATATCCGCTTCTGATTTATAGTTGATATGGATGCCATTTTTTTCCATCGGGCAAATATGAATGCAAATCTTACAAATACAAATATACTATTCCAAATTTTGACATACAAATAGGGATACAAATGTACAAATTTTAGAGGATGCAAATATTCATTTTTCTAATTATTTAAATAATTATCACATATAGTTATTGGAGTAAAATCAAGAGGCACTATCTTCAATGCTTTAAGTTATTTATAGTCTTACCCCGAGGCTCCATTCTTTTTATCTAATTACTAACCTTTTTGTTCATTATGATAATGTTTGATGTTAGACTGTATAAATTCATATTTCTCCCCCACCTCACTGTAATACTGTATATTATTACTAGTCTTTTCCCTTTATTTATGCTCCACCAGACCGACATTGTTAGTACTTGGGAAGCTTTTAATAATGAGATTAACTTTTGTTGTATCTTTAATATAATATATTACTTATGCTCATTTCTGTTATCTCCACAACAAACAAAAACTCGATATGGACCCTTAACAAATCCAGACCGATTTTGGCTGAAATCGAAATTGTTTCATTTTTCGGCATCTCGAAACGAAATCGAAATCGAGATTTAAAACCTTGATAATCCCATCCTGAGCACCTTGCAGCTTTTGTACTTGATCGTAGACGGGTCCTTCTAATTAGTAAACTTCTTCCTTAAAATTCCCAGCTTGAAGGCCGCCTACATAGTCATTGTCCCCTCTATCCAACATCTACCCCCATTGTTCTGCCGCGAAACTTTTGAACCCCTCTAATAATCGAGAGCGCTTAAATTTAAACAAGATGCCAAATGGAGGTCCTCCCAGTATCCCAGCAAGCAGGATATGGTTTAACAGGGACCTAGGAAGATACTTTGTTGCGAGCCACGGAAGCATATCACACAATCAATCAATCACATAAGCACGAAGACATGCGGATTTACAAGGTTTACCCGTCCGTAACTAGGCTACATACTTGGGCGGCGGCGATCGGCTTTCACTATGTGAAGAAAGAAGAAAATATATATGATACATAGAGCCCTAACCATAGGGGAGTTTGTATAGTACTCCCGTCTTGTTGGGGTATGGCACGACTGGAGGGGATGCATACAAGATGGTTCTTTAACCTGGGTCTGATGGTTAGGATTTAAGGCACATCAACGGACTTCACATAGACTAGCTGAAGCATACAAGAAACAATCCATCCATGAAGCTGAATCCCACCACGTATATTTGCAGTCAAATGCATCAAATACAACCCGATGAAGCTCATCTACCAAAGATGCTAGTCAACATGGTCATGGTCTTGATTCTTACGAAGTCACAACCGATCACTTGAAAGGAGGGTTACACTGAAGTCACCCCTCACAATTTAAGGCACATGCATGAAACTCAAACGTACTAAAGCCGATGAGACTTATCTAAAGATGTTGTGGAAGGTTGAATTTTATAAAGCTTATGATACATGGATTGAAGATTTATCTAGGCTTCTTTATCTTGCCTTCTCCAGTGCGTAGATTGTTTAAATGAAGATGTGCATTATTATGACCTCTTCCTTTGTGTTAGTGGGTGCCCTGAGGGTCATTTCTTCCAACCTCTACGTGTTGTCAGTATGGATGTCCCACAGCCCCCTAGTTGTTTGTTGTTGTGGCTGACTTGTTGGCTGTGATGGTAATTGGGTCGCCTGGGGAGAGTTCTTCAAAGGTTTTGGGCTGAGGGCTCTGATTTGCTTTGTAGGCCGGGTACAATGTATTTATGGGGTTTCTTTTAGCTTGAATGTGTCTCCTCTGGTGGTCAGCTCTTTTTCTTCTTTCTGGACATGCATCGGTATTTTTCGCATGAGATGTCATCCTTTCTGCGGCCCATGCTTGGGAAATGCGGTGGTTTCACTTTTTGGCATGCTGGTTGGAGTAAAGAGGGGCATCTCTTTGTGATTGTTTACCCTGTTTATTTGCTCTTGCTGTCGATCAGGACGCTCATGTACCCGATGCGTGGGTGAGTGGGACTGGATAGTTGGGTCCCTATTTTTCGGTTTAACCTCTCAGAACAAAGGGTGTAGGAGTTTGTGTTGGTGTCCGAGTTTCTTGTTGTGCACCTCAGTGGAAGATTGCAGCCAAGTTTGGGGTTAAAAGGTGCCTTTAATGATCAAATTTAATTGGTGAGTGTAAGTGAGTGATTTCTGGGGCCCGGAGGGCCATATTCATTCAGTGAGCGGATTTTGTGCGAGTGATGCTCGTCTGGTTCAGAGGACAAAAGGTGTAGGAGTTTGTGTTGGTGTCCGAGTTTCTTGTTGTGTACCTCAGTGGCAGATTGCAGCCGAGTTTGGGGTTTAAAGGTGCCTTTAATGATCAAATTTAATTGGTGAGTGTAAGTGAGTGATTTCTGGGGCCCGGAGGGCCATGTTCATTCAGTGAGCGGATGATTTGTGTGAGTGATACTCGTCTGGTTCAGAAGACGTGGACAACATTTTCTTTTCTTGCGCCGGTTCTCAAGACTTGTTGGATGCTGCAGGAATCAACATGGTCTCATGTGAGAATGCATCTATTATAGTTGTTGAGGTGTGAATGCTTTCTGGGATCTAGAGGGCCACGCTCATTCAGTGACCAGATGACTCGTGTGAGTGATGCTCGTCTGGTTCAGAGGATGTGTACACCATTTTCTTTTCTTGCGCCGGTTCTAAAAAGTAGACTTATCGGATGCTGCAGGAATCAACATGGTCTCATGCGACAATGCATCCGTATCTGGGCTTCTATTGGCGTTAGTTGGAGCAGTTCTGATGTGAACAGACTTCTGGTGTTGGCAATTGTTGGGGGGGAATTTGGTTGGTTAGGAATGTGGCAGTGTTTCACCATAGAGTTTTCTATGTTGAAAGTGTAATCGAACATGTGGCAAGTTTTTATAAGAATTCATGGTCTTTGTAATCATGTTCTTAAACATGTCAATAGATAGCTTATTTAGGTGCGCACCTTAAACGTACATGAACATGAACGGGTGTCAGCAGGCTGTGTGATTGGTGTGAGCATGAGCCTGCATAAAAAAAAAAGATTATAGCAAGAGCGTGCCTGTAAAAAATTGTAATTGAATGATCCACTTCGCTCCTTGTCCAAACAAAAATAGACAGTTTAATGATTAGGGTGGAATTTCGAGGTATCATATGACTTGCACCTGCCTGACTGGCTTTAGCTGGGACCTGATGAATCGGCTCCTACTAGCCCACCCATTAACGGTCAAGCACTTTACAAAACTAATCCAAAGTATGAGACCGAAAAGGATGCGAACTTATAATTTCCATAATTTATCATTCAACTCATGTTACGGATTTAGGTTATCATCACATTGCCTTGGTGTGATCCTGTGTTTGGGACGCGAATCTTTTCATTACATCTCGCACGTCAACGCACTGCTGGACATGCCTTGAAGCCTCACTAGTTCATTACAAGGATAGGATGATTTTCTCAATATTTTTACATATACATATCTTAGTTATATTGTAAATGTGCAGTGACCACAGTAGATTCCTCGATGAAGTTGGCACATTCTAGAATATTTGTTCCTTTGCCCTTTGGATTCTTATTCTCTGGTCTGGTAAACTGAACATATTTTGGTTGAAACACGCAGAAGACAAGGAAGGTACTTGCTGAGAAGATTGCACAGCTGAACTCAGCCATCGACGACGTTTCCTCCCAGCTCCGAGCAGATGAAGGTCCCAACGGAGCAGCTGTTACCTCCGATGAAGTCGAGGCTGCCGCGTAAGCGGAATAATCTACAAAGATCTTCGTGCTACATAGAAATCTGCCCCCACTGCCCTTTTTGGCAAGTTGGGAAAATAATAATTGAATTTTATAGGTTTTTTTCTAACTCACAATGTTATTCCAGAGCTGTTCCTATGTCACTGCTTGAGAACTTCTATGCATGAATCATCTTACCCCTGAGGTGAACATACTATCTCTTTTTAGGAAATAGAGTCGAACAATATGCCAACTTAATGTTCAGTTTGCTTTTATTGAGGTTAGTTTTATTGAGTAAAATGCAATGGTTCCATGGCGATGTAACCGATGCTTTGTCATGCTTGATCTCTATCAGCCTAGGTTGTTGAGGTTAGTTTTATTGACTAAACTGTAATAGTTCCGTGGTGATGTAACCGAGGCTTTGTCGTGCTTGATCTCTATCGGCCTAGGTTGTTTCCTTTTTATGTGAATATTGAGGAATCATTTGGAAGCTGTCATCAATTAAAAGATAGGGCGTATCCTGCTGTCATTTATACAGTGTTCAAGGGCCCAATTATTTGACATTCCAAGGAACCCAGGAAAATGATATTTTTAGTTTCAGTATCCAGTAGGATGCATGATTTAACAAAGAGATAGGCAACAAATTATGAAGTTCATTAGCCAGAGACATGATGGAGAGAATTATTTATCTCATCATTAAATCCTTTGGCACGTGCCACGCCGCGTTATACGAAATCCATGCCAGGCTTTTACATCATAATCTTTGGGAAAAAAAGATGTATGCCTTTGGATCTGGTGGCGGCGTTCCTTAAGATGGATCATGGGAGCGACATTGGTGAGGGTTTGCTTGTGCTACCACTATTGACGGTGGTGATGAAGATGGAGTTGAGGGATCCGTAGGTCCGCATCTGGGCCGTGTTTAGGTGAAGGGGCAGGGAGGTGCGCAAGGAGACGGAGATATGCTGCGAGTGTTGGCTGCACTTGGTTGGTTGTGAGATACTTGTTCTTGGGGGCCAACATGTGAAGTGGAGGAGAAGGTGGTTCAGTTGCTATGTCATTCAGATGGTGAACATTGTCTAGATGCATTTCGACTTCTTAAGCTCCACCATCCCATTCCGCTGCATCTGTTTGCAGCAGCTGTGCTGCGGGGACATCTCCAGCACCGGAACTCGCCTGCAATTCATCCCATCCTTCGGGTTTAAACAATGCAACAATGTCTGAGCACGCGTAATTGACATTTTTTTACCCAGGCCTTAATTTAGACAATCCATGGTCTAGTTTATCTCCTGGACGGTCAACTAACATACAGATACTAGTGTTAAGCGTGCAAGAATGTAAGAACACAAGTATATACTGCAAAAAAAAAATCAGAGGTACAAGTGTTGTTGACCGGTAAATAAGAAGGGTACTTCAAGTTCATAACCAGAGTAGGATTTCATGAAATCAGGAATAAAGTTACAAAGCACCTTATATATGAGAGCTGACCCAGTTTATGGATGAATCTTGACTCCAGCCGGTGGAGCGGTGCTAGTAACTTGTGCTGGGGGACTGTCGACCTTGATGCACATAAAATATGTCGACTAGTTCCGTATGTGGACATCAATCAAGATGGGTGAAATCCCTGCCATACCGTGCTTTCCTGGGTGTTTCCGAGAAGCGAGGCTGACACCCATTTGCCCGCGTTCAGGGTTTAGGATTTAGAGTTTGAGTGGTGCAATTTAGTCTTCTGGAAGAAATGAGACCCAGCTCTGAAAGGTCAGGATACCTCTGGGCATGTAGCATAGTAAGGGGATGAGGGAGCAGTGTTCTGAATCTAATAATCCATTCAAATAAATTATCTGAATTCAACTCCACCCCATGATGATCTTCCCAATCCCAGACACTTGAAGCAACCAAGATAGATCAAAGATGGACCTACCAATGGTTTCAGGATCAGGTTGAAGTAGTAGTAGGCACTTGATGTCTCTGTTTCTCCATCTCTACGGACTCACACCATTGCTGATGCCCCTCTTGGAGCATCTCCACGAACTTGTCCCTGATCTCCAGGAGGGGATCGCGATCCACGAGCTCCCCATCCCGATAGGCCTCGCGCAGCACCGCCGTCTCGATGCCGCCCTTGCGCGAGACGTAGAAGATCCCCGGGTGCCTCGCGAACGCGCTCCCGAACTCGTTCGACAGCCGGTACTCCTCGCTCAGCTTCCCCACGCTCGCCACCGCCATCCTCCGCAGCACCACCAGCGACAGCACCTCGTGGAGCACCCCCACCATCCTCTTCTCCATCTCCCTCGACCCCGGCCGCAGCCCCGCCGCGTCCGCGTAGGGGGAGATGTAGGGCAGCTCCATCCAGTCCCTCGTCCACTCCCTCATCTCCTTTCTCAGAACCAGCCCCGCCGGCATCCGCACTTCGAAGTTCGTCCTCATCCGGATGCCCGTCAGCTCCGCCTCCTCCTCCGCCCGCCTCTCGATCACCGACTTCGCCATGTCCTCGTCCCATGACGCCAGCTCGAGGAAGGCGTTTGATCCGGATCCGACGATGCGGATCCGCTGCGGGTGCTTGGGGACGAGGGATGCGGCGAAGTCGTCCGGGAAGCCGAAGTCCCGTCTGACGTCTACGAGCTTCTGGAGGGAGATGGCGCGGTGCCTGGACATCATGAGGAGCTTGCAGAGCTTGGCGACGGCGAGAGGCTCGTGGAGGGAGTGTATGCGGCGCTCGTCGTCGAGGAAGCGGGCGAGGCGGGGGGAGGGTTTGACGAAGGGGATAGGTTGGGAGGTGGGGCTGCGGCGGTCCGGGTAGAGGAGGAGGAGGGTGGGGTTGCGGGAGAGGAACGTCTTGACGCGGATAGGGAGGCGGAGGCGCTCGCGGCGGCGCTCGAGGTAGTAGAGGGGGAGGGCGGAGCGGGGCGAGGCGAGGACCTCGCGGACGACGCGGAAGCAGAGGCGCCACTTGTTGTCGCGGGCGACGGCGTCGTCGAGGCGGAGGTCGCGTCGCCAGGGGACCTTCAGGCTGGAGATCCCTCGCCACCGGGAGGACATGCCGATCACAAGCAAAGAATACGCCTTCCGAAAAATTCGATTTTTTTTGCTTGCATTGCCCCTCCATCTCTTCTGCAACAGAAGGTGTTCTTCCTTCGGTAGAACACATACTTTAAAAAATAAAATCAAAATTCTGAATTTCTATAATTTCTGTGTGTTCTGGAGATGCAATCTCTACGTAGTATGACGATCAACCCAAACGAGATCTATTTCAAGAAAGCGTAGATGTCCATACTCGTGTATTCACGATCTGCATTACGATTTTGCAGATCATGGTTGGTAGCATTAAGATTATCATTCGATTAAATACTAATTGATGACAGGTATCAAAATTTAAGTGAAATACGACATCAATATCATTTCTATTGGTGTTAGGAATGTCGAGAACATACAACAACAACAACAAAGCCTTTTCCGACAATTATAGGGCTGGTTACATGGATTCTTCGCCTCCATTCAGATCTATCTTGAGTCAATTACGGGTTTATATCCAAAAGACTAAGATCCCTTCGTATAGTCTCTTTCCAACATTTCTTGGGCCGTCCTCTCCCTCTCTTAGCCGGCTCAACATCCCAACACTCGCATCTCCTAACTGATGCATCTGTTGATCTTCTTTGCAAATTGACCAAACCATCTTAAACGGTTTTCTGGCATCTTATCCTCGATCGGAGCTACACCAACTTCCTTTCTGATTGCATCATTCCAAATTCGATCTTTACGTGTGTGTCCACACATCCACCTTAGCATTTTCATTTCTGCTACAGTCATTCTCTGCACATGTTTATGGTTCACAGGCCAACATTCAGATCCATAGAGCATAGCAGGTCTCACGGTTGCTTTGTAAAACTTTCCTTTAATTTTTAAAGGAATTTTCTTATCACAGAGAATAGTAGAGGCTCCTCTCCACTTTAACCAGCCTGCATTTATTCTATTAGTAACATCTCCATCAATTTCCCCATTCTGTTGCAAAATAGATCCTAGATATCTAAAAGAATCTATCTTCCGAATGTTATTGTCACCAATCTTCATCTCAATTCCTTCATCATTGCTTCCATCAAAGGTGCACTCCATATATTCCGTCTTAGCCCTACTTATACGAAATCCTTTAGTCCCCAATGCGTGTTTCCAGAGCTCAAGCTTCTCATTTACTACATCTCTAGTCTCGTCAATCAACACAATATCATCAGCAAATAACATACACCAAGGTAACTCATCCTGAATGTGACTTGTCAACTTGTCCATAACCAAAGTAAAAAGAAATAAACTCAAAGCTGAACCTTGATGTAAACCAACCTTATGGAAGTACTGCTCCCATCTAATCTCTATGTCCTTTCGAGTAACAAGCATGTGACCTTCCTCGTCCTTAATGCATCTCACTCGAGAAAGGTCTTTGCTCTTTCTTTCTCTTGCTTTGGCCAATCTGACTATATCCTTCTGGCACTCCTTAGAGTCGAGATTTTTATAAAAAACTTTATAAGCTTTTGACTTAGCTTCGCTTACAGCCTTCTTTGCTTCCTTCTTCGCTATTTTGTAGTTTGTGACAGTTTCCGTTGTTCTATCCTTCGACATAGCTTTAAAGCAAGCTATTTTAATTTTTAGAACATAAACAAAAAAACATAAAGCAATGAATTAATTTGTATGTATATATATATATTTCATAAAAAAAACATAAAGCAATGAATTAATATGTGTGTATATATATATATATATATATATATTTCCTCCACTATTCCAGATTTTCTTCTATTCATGGAAAAGCTAATTCTGTTCTCTAATTTACAACTATTTCGCTTCCCTTAGTACCTCATTTGAATCAATTAATGATTGTTACAACTATTTCGCTTCCCTTAGTACCTCATTTGAATCAATTAATGATTGTCATTTATCATTCTCTTCACATTAGTCGAACCTAGTACTTTTGAATCCACTTGTATTTGGATTCAATTCATTCTAAAAGATTCGAACTCGAACTTCGATCAAATTTCAAACAAATCTGCTAATTTGAATTCTAGTATACCTCTTTCTCGACGATTGAAAACAACCCTATAAATAGAAAAAATGTGTCTATAATTAATAACATGACGATTGAAACATTCTTTAATGGTGTTTTACCAACCGTCGTCCTCGACAGTTCTTACCTGTCATCATCATAGTCTACATCTACGATTCATGGTATAAGTAAATAATCGAGGACAGTAAATATGACGACGGTTTATCAATGAGATATGTGATCATAAAAAAACGGAAACTAGATACAAACCTATAGATAAACATCCTTTAAAAAATACACTTTTTAATTTAAAGCACTTATTGTTTTAATTCAATCTGATAATTGACATCATTTTACATTTTTAATCTTTTTTTTGAATTTTATGGTGGCATCATGTGGTGCCACCACAACTCATCTCCTTCCTCTCACTCATCCTCTCGACTGCCATACATTTTGCATGCCCCTTAAGCAATTGTTAAGATACATTAGAAATAAACATCTGATTTGAGCAATTAAATAGGTAAGTAGAACATTAGTCATAGATTCAATCTACACAATTGGATTTTTTGAATCGAATCCACAAGGAAAAAAGGAACACAAGGCCTAAGCATCAATGCCTACAGGACAAATAGGTAAATTTAACCAACAAAAGTATTCACAGCGAACATCCGCCTTTCCTTACATCCCTACTGTAAACATATATTAGTTTCCTTTGTATCTCTCTGTTATTTTTCTTTTCTGTCGTATGCTTTATGTAATTTACCCATAGGCTACTATCCTATATAAGAGAGCCTAGGGCTGGTGGAATAAACAACTCTTCTATTTTTTCCCAACATGGTATCAGAGCGACGGTCCTAGACTAGAGTTCTCGAAACCCTAACCCTATCCCTACCCCACCCGCGTGCCTCTCTCTCCGCCGCCGGCGCATACCCGCGCTCCCTGCGCCTCCGCGCGTGTGCCCGCGCGCCTGCGCCCTCGCCTTCGCACCCTCGCGCCTGCGTACCCTCGCCCTTGCGCGCCTGTGCGCCTGCGCACCCTCGCCCTCGCGCGCCTGTGCGCCTGCACGCACTCGCGCCCGCAGCATCACGTACTTGCGCCTGTGCGCCTGCGCGCCCTCGTGCTAGCGTCAGTGCGCTCCGGCGTGCACCTGTGCCCTCCAGCGGGCATCTTACAGCCCTGTGCGCGCACCTGAGCCCTCCAGCCGTGTGCCCTTGAATCCAGCGCACACCTGTACATCTCTAGAGCGCACACCTTCAACTAAATGGGTTTGGTTGCTTGAGGTCTACACACGCATCTAAACCCGTCTATGTCCGTGTAGACGAATCTTATCTTCAGTCCGTCACTCCAGTCTCCGGTTTCCAGTATGTCAGAAAGCAAGGAGGATATTTCATCTATTGGGGCCTTTCGTGGTCCAGTGCCTATCCTAAAGATGGATGGTACGAACTATGAACTGTGGGCGATGCAGTTCATGCGTATGATGAATTCAACTGGTAAAAAGCACATTCTTACTGAAGAAGAGCCTCCTGAGAAGACTGGAGCCAATGCCTCATGGGAGGCCGATGACGCATACGCCAAAGTCTGGTTATATGGAAATTTGGCGATCGAGATTGCCAATGATATTCTCCATCAGCCCACGGCCAAAGACATGTGGGATATTCTGGAGGCCACATACTCTCAAGCGAAGAATGAGACAAAGATTCTGCAGCTTCAGCATGATATATTCACTATAAAGCAGAATGGTCGACCTCTACATTCACTCTACACATCCTTGCGAGGGATGTTCGAGAAGCTATACAGCTTCATGCCCCTGACAGCCACGCCAGAGCAACAGAAGACCTATCAGAATGCGACTATGGTGGGCGTTTTCCTTGCTGCACTTGATCCAGAGTATGAGGCGGCACGATCCCAGATCCTGGCCGATTCTACTATTCCTCCCATGGAGGAAGCCTTTCACAGACTGAGCCGCATCACCGTCCCTTCTACGGCCACGAATCAGAATGCTTCAGCCATGGCCGCCAATAGGGGCCGTGGATTTCATCATCAGAGCCGTGGACGTGGACCTCATGGCAAAGGAGGCCGCACTCGGCCAACATGTACCTACTGCCATCGCGTTGGATACAATGAAGACACATGCTACCTAAGCATGGATTTCCTGCATCTGCACGAGTTGCTGAGCAGATAGAGCCTCCATATGCTGCCACCTTGGATCAGCGGTTCGATGATCTAGTTTCCCGTCTAAGGGGCATTATTCCCCCATCTGGCCCAGCACCCACCACTGAGAGTTAATCTGATGCTGTTGCATCTGCCTCTGCGTCTACCAGTGCATCAGGTAGCATACTTGCATTTACCAGTGGTAGATCAGATACTTTACCTTGGATTATGGACTCGGGAGCTACACATCATCTTGTGGCGATCAGAGTTTACTTACAGGATATTCTCAGATTCCTCCAGGCCGAACAATGATCATTGCCAATGGTACACATTCCCCAATTACTGATCAGGGGGAGATTAGACTGACATCTTCTATGCAGCTCAAGATTGTGTTACATGCGCCTGATTTTTCAATGAATTTATTATCAATCAGTCAGATTACAAAGGATTTACAATGTCGGGCAATTTTTGATCTATCTTCTCTTATTTTTCAGGACATCCTTACGGGCAACGTGATTGGTTGTGGCTATGAGCAAGGAGGCCTCTATCGCCTCAATCAGACTCCCTTTGCTGGAACCTCATCCCTACCTACTGGACCTCTATCTCCTCTGCTGTGGTATCTGCTCTTTGGACATCTACCGCTTCAGAAGTTGCGTCGTGTGTTACCCCAGGGTCTGCCTCACACATCCATCCAATGTGAGGCTTGTCAGTTGGGAAAGCATCACCGGTCTACCTTTCCCAGTCGTCTGAGTCGGAGTAGTACCTCCAAGTTTGAGTTATTTCATATTGATATCTGGGGTCCGAGTCGTGTACCTGATCATCAGGGACACATATTTTATATAGTTATTGTGGATGACTTCTCTCGTGTGTCATGGGTATTTTTGTTGAAAAATAAATCTGAAGCAGGGAATATTATTATCCATTTTCTTAATGAGATTCGTAATGTTTTCTCCACATCTGTTAAAATTGTGAGAAGTGATAATGCCCTGGAATTGTGTACTCATGTTCTAGCCAATTACTACTCATCCCAAGGGATTATCCATCAGACATCTTGTGCTTATACCTCTCAACAAAATGGGATCGCTGAAAGGAAACATCGCTACCTACTAGATGTCACAAGGTCACTTCTTATACAGAGTCATGCTCCTTATTCTTACTGGGGTGACGCGGTTCTCACAGCATGCTACCTAATTAATCGTATGTCGTCCTCTGTTCTAGGTGAACAGATTCCTTTCTCCCTTATCTTTCATGGTAAGGATCTGTTTTCCCTTACTCCTCGTGTATTTGGTTCGGTTGCCTTTGTCCACCAGTTGTCTCCCGGTACTGACAAGCTCTCTCCTAGGGATGTCAAGTGTGTGTTTGTTGGGTACTCCAGAACTCAAAAGGGGTACAAGTGTTTTGATCCATTGCGCATGCGGTATATTGTTAGTGCAGATGTTACATTTTTTGAATCCGTAATGTATTTTTCATCCTCAGGTGATCAGCAGCTACCTCCAATTACTACCGATGCCATCTATATGACACCACCACAACCAGTACCACCATCACCACCACCACCACCACCACCACCACCAGCTCCTTTACCATCATCCGCACCTCCTAGCTCTATCCCTGTTTCACCACTACCATTTCATTATACCCGTAGGCCTATTCCAGCTCATGGTCATGACTCATCACCTAGCTCACCTAAGGTATGTACTGAAGATATTACTCTTGATGGATCTAATGATGTTTCTGAGCAGGATATGTTGCAGAGGCCAGATGAGGACACAACCGATTTAGATGTTCCTATTGCTATACGCAAATCGAAGAGGAGCCGCGCCACATATCCTTTAGCAGCTTCTGTGTCATTTGAACGACTATCTGGGGATTTCAGGGACTTTGTGGTTGCCTTGTCAGCTGTAGATATTCCACGGAATTATCAAGATGCTCCGAAGGATAGTAGATGGCGTCTAGCAATGGAGGAAGAAATGGCAGCACTTCAATCTAGAGGAACTTGGAGTCTGGTTCCTATACCTGCAGATGTGTCCCCAGTGAGCTGCAAGTGTGTATTTACAGTCAAGCAGAATGCAGATGGCAGTATCGACAGATACAAGGCTCGCCTTGTTGCTCGTGGCTTTACACAGACATACGTGGTGGATTATCTTGATACGTTCTCGCCAGTAGTCCGTCATTCTACCCTACGGATCTTGCTATCAGTTGCGGTTACTCGAGAGTGGCCGCTATATCAGTTGGATGTGAAGAATGCGTTCCTATATGGAGACTTACAGGAGGAAGTCTACATGCAACAACCACCCGGTTTTGCTGTTGAGGGGGAGTGTTCTAAGGTGTGCAGACTTCATAAGGCTATCTATGGCCTTAAGCAGAGCCCCAGAGCATGGTTTCAGAAACTCTCAGACCTCTTTGAAAAACAGGGATACAAACGCTCTAATGCTGATCATTCCTTATTTGTACAGAAGACTTCAAGAGGTATTATTGCAATCATGGTTTATGTAGATGACATCTTGATTACAGGAGATGATGAACAAGGAATAAAGAAGGCGAAAGAAAAGCTGGGTAGCGAATTTGTCACTAAGGACCTTGGAGTCCTTAGATACTCTCTGGGGTTGGAATTTGCCAGAAATCCGTATAGACTAGTAATGTCGCAGAGAAAATATGTTACGGACCTGTTGAGTGAAACATGTATGCTTGGCTGTCGGCCTGTTACAACACCAATGGACCCTAGCATGAAGCTATATGATGATGACACAGAGGAGGTGGACAGGAGAAGATACAGACAATTGGTAGGCAAATTGTTGTATGTCACGATCACTAGGCCCGATATATCCTTTGCAGTGAGTCGTGTGAGCCAGTTCATGGAGCAACCACGTCAAGTTCATATGGATGCTATACATATGATACTCAGGTACATCAAATCATCTCCAGGTGCAAGTTTGCTATTCAAGAAAGGCAAGGAGATCTCTATCTCAGCATGTGCAGATGCAAACTATGCAGGTTGTCCCAAGGACAGGAAGTCCACCTCTGGGTTTGCAGTTTACGTTGGAGATTCTCTAATCTTATTGAGCAAGAAACAAACGATGGTAGTCAAGTCTAGTGTTGAATCTGAATATAGGGCTATGGCCCAGGCTATTACAGAAATGATGTGGGTAAAGGCTGTGCTTACAAATCTATGTATAGACGTACCACTTCCTATGACCTTAGAATGTGACAAAAAGGCAGCCTTGTTCATTGCAAACAATCCAGCATTCCATGAGCGAACCAAGCACATTGAGGTTGACTGTCACTTCATACGTGACATGATTAAGAAGGGATTCATTGCTACATCTCATGTTACTTCAGGAAATCAAACTGCAGATATATTCACCAAGGCATTACTACGAGGCCCATTCCAGAAGTGTGCGTCCAAGCTGAACATGATTGATATCTATGCTCCATCTTGAGGGGGAGTGTAAACATATATTAGTTTCCTTTGTATCTCTTTGGTATTTTTCTTTTCTGTCGTATGCTTTATGTAATTTACCCATAAGCTACTCTCCTATATAAGAGCGCCTAGGGCTGGTGGAATAAACAACTCTTCTATTTTTTCCCAACACCTATAGAGAACTCCAAAAAAAATACACCCCATACGTATGTAGTAGCAACAGAGAATTACTTCAAGGAAAGATGCCCTTCCCCACATCCCTACAAATAAAGCACCACTGACCTTCACAGTTGGTAATTGCCCATCAACTAGCGGAGAAGCACTCATGAGACAAAAGGAACCAACAGTTCTTCACTGTTTTACAGACATTCATGTGCCACCCAATTACAAGTTCATCTTGTTCCACAGTGATCAAGAACGAAAGCGCTTGACTCAAGAATCCAACATTAACAGATGCAACAACTAATTTTATGTCTCCGGTATGTATCCCTATTCCATATTATTGCGCTTGATTGTCAGTTAAGTCATCTCCAAAATCTCGAGGCATCAATCCGTTTCAACAAATATTCTGCTACTCTTTGCAACTTGATGCATCGGTTCATTTCGCTGCAATCTGTACAGCTAACTCGATTCATGTAACAATAAATTGGACTAATTGATATTGCATTCAACATAACAAAGAGTACATTTTCAATGAATATCTAAAGATATCACCAAAATTTCATAATAGGCATAACCAATCAGATGCCAGGAAAATTCCCAATCTGGTGCAGTTATCTGGCCCAACATAAGCCAATACAAAATGCAAGCTCCCCTACCTGAAAGACAGACACCATAAGTTGAAAAAATCAAACAGCGAGAACCTTAAATCTTTATATTTATGTTCTATATCAAAACAAACGGAATCACAACCGCTGACCAAAGCATTATGAGAGTCTAACCAATAATGCTGCATTCATGAGCACTCTATTCTTTGTCTCTTTGATCCTTGATGTTCAACAACTCCCAAATCATTTATGGTCTTCTTGCCTGCATCTTCCTCGGCAACAGATTCTTCTACTCCAAATGACCAGCCAGCGAAGTCAGATTCTGAAAACAGAGTCGTTGGTGCAACCCGATAGAATGCGAGAGGGACCTGTTTTATCCGCCGCCTGATCTGCAAATCCAATTTCATTACACAATCAGACCAAGATTTAACCAGTTTCTAGATTTTCCAAATACTTCTGATCTACTCCCAATTTCAAAACTCAAACGAACCAAGGGTCCAAGATTCCAAATTACAATAAATTATTGACAATAGGGTCAAACACCAAATGCCATCCAACTTCTTGTATGTAAGTGACCTTCTGCAGAGGAATGGGCAGTACTCATGTTCGATAACAGACCAGGGTAAAAGATTAGTCATTTTAAGTGTGGTGTATGCGAGATTCACCATGCCATTTACTGAAAAATAGAAATTGCCCTTTGGCACTTATAAGAAACTTGTATCTCCGATATCCAAAACAGAGAGACGGGGAGTTTAAAATAATTTGATAGACATGGACTCTGCAGGATTTTGCTTTCTTATCCCTAGGTTCATCACAGAAATAATGATGGCAGCTATCTTCTGAAAGTATTTGGTAAAGTAGGATTTAATCTAAGATGGTTGCTGAAGGCGATACAACTTACCCTACTCAAGAAAATAATAAATCATGAGCCGTATAAAAAAGGCAAGGGTACTAGATGCATAAAAAAATCTACCTCAGCTCCAAATATTGTGGCATAGGAACCAGATGCAAAATCAGATACTGTAACTTCAGATGTCTTATTTCTGACAGTTAGATCGTTCTCAAGTGATGCGACAAATCTGATAGAGAATAAATATCAGCACACACAGAAGAAATCTAACTCAAAAGAGAGAATAGCAACACAACTCATGATACCTGGAAACTGCTGGGCAGTAATGATGGCGGAGAGTGTCAATCTCCCATAAGGAACTCCCTGTAGCAGTTTTGCAAAAAAAATATTTTAGAATATCAAGCAGATTCTTGCCAAAATAAGATCAACCAATGACCAGACTCCACACAGTTTCAATAAACTACAAGCGACTGGAGAAAAATGCAGACCAACAAATCTAGATGGCAATATGTTTTGTATCTTGTGATGTAAGAGAATGACCCAAGATCAAGATCAGTAATCTATCACAATTTATTCGTTCAAAAATATAATCGAGATTTATTTAGTAAAGTCAATCAAACAAATATGTATCCAATGCAAAACAAATTGTGCAATTCATACATCATTTATATAAAATTGTTCATATGGTTAACGAAGTTAGTGGTGTAGGTTATTAACAATTCAATCTACAAACCATAATTGATTTCATCGTCTGCAAATAAGCAAAGATGTTCCATATCTTCATTTTACAACCAATGCGAATGGTGGGACAATACGTACTCATGGCATCAGATTTCAGTGGATCACTTTCATCCATTCTGAAGGGATCATCACCATTTGTTTTGCTTGGCATAACTGGTTCGTGATTTGCCTCATCTGCACCATCTACAGCCTCATCTGCACCATCTACAGGTTCATTACCCGCAGTTGAACCATCCTCTTCAGTGCAACCACCGGCAATCTGCAGCAGCAACAAAAAAAGCACCATACAAAGATCAGGGATGCTGACAAGAAATCCGAATGTTTTATGTGTGTGGAGAAAACGTAATTGTTAATTTATTCAAGAGGTCAAGGGGTTTTTATATAGACTGAAACCATGTAGCAGTCATAAACGGGAAATTACATAAAGGGTCTCGAGGAGTTACAACTAAATAAGATAAAACATAAGGCCATCTTTAACAATCCCCTCAAGTTGGAGCATATCTATTGATCATGCCCAACTTGAAGACTATCCATGAGAGGCGCTTCTTTGGTAGAGCATTCGTAAATGTGTGCAAGACTGCAAAGCTGAAAGTCGATTGAGATGTGTGGAGTACTAATCTTCCCTGCTCGTACGGCATCACGAACAAAGTGACAATCAATCTCTATGTGCATGGTCTGCGCATGAAACACAGGGTTTGTAGCAATGTATGTAGCAGATTTCTTGTCACAATACAGGCTTGTCACTTGGAGAAGCAAGAAGCATATTGTAGTCTCCAGTCCAGTGCAGAGGCAGAATACATGGCGATGACTCAAGCTACCTGTGAGATTACTTGGTTACTCTCTTTTCCACAAGAACTTGGTATCGTTGTCACAATATAGGAGAACATGAATAGTGACAACAATACCAAGTTCTTGTAGAAAGAGAATAACCAAGTAATCTCACAGGGAGCTTGAGTCATCACCATGAATTCTGCCTCTACACTGGATCTGGAGACTACAATCTGCTTCTTGCTTCTCCAAGTGACAAGATTTACTCCAACCATCATAGCATATCATGTACTAGAGCCATGATCCTTAGATGAACTAGCATAACCTGCATCAGCATATGCAGCTACATCAATGAGGCCATTGGCTCATAGAAGAGGCCTCGTCCCGGTGATTCCTTCAAACAACACAAGATCTGAATAACATCCTGCCAATGACAGTAATGTGGTTGTTCCATGTGCTGGTTGTCTCTACTCACAACATATGATATATCTGGTCTAATGACAGTAAGGTAAAGTAGTTTGCCCACTACACTTCTGTACCGTGTAGTATCTTCAAAAACATGATTAACTGAAGTAGAGTGCTTCCTCGGGTTTGCATGAATACCAGAAGACTTACATCCAAGTAATGCAGCCTCAGTTAGGATGTCCAAGCATCCCTTCCTATATGAGAGGTGAAGCCCTTCTATAGTGTGTGTCACTTATATGCCAAGGAAATAGCGAAGTTGACCACGATCCTTCGTGACGAAGGCCTTCAGAAAGAAAGTCTTGATCTTTGGTACGCCTCCGTCATCATCACATGTGACAACCATATCATCAACATAAACAAGTATGACAGTAACAATGAACCGTCTTCTGACAAAAACAGAGTAGTCAGATGTTGTTATCTAAAAGCCAAGAATACTGATCTCAGTAGTGAGACTGTCAAATCATGCCTGAGGACTCTGCTTGAGGCCACAGATTGTCTTGCGAGGTCGACACCACTCCCATCAACTTCGTAACCAGAAGGTCGCATCATGTAAACCTCCTCAAAATCATCATACAAGAAGGCATTCTTCACATCAAGTTGAAAGCCTGAAAGATAGGCCATCCCTTATTTGCAGCCAAACATAATAGTGTGAATAGAGCTCATTCATGCTACTGGGGAGAAGATCTCGAAGTAGTCAACCACACAAGTCCACGTAAAACCTTTAGTAACCATATGTACTTTTAACCTGTCAAAGGACTCGTTAGGCGACAGTTTGGTCGTGAAGACCCATCTACAAGTCATAGGTTGAATCCTACGAGACATGGTACAAGGTCTCACGTTACCCTGGATGTGAGAACATCAGTTTCCTCATTCATTACTTTTCGTCATCCGTAATCCTCTAAGCACCGTAATGATCTCTGGGAACAGAATAGTCATGAGAGTATCTGCATATCTCCTATAAGAGCATGATAAGCTACCAGTAAAAGAGAAATGAGACATAAGGTAAAAGGTACATTGACTCTTAGTTCTACGGAGAGCTATGAGAAGCTCTTGAGGAGCATCCGGGCGGCAGTAGTTAAAGGAATAGGCAAAGGCACAGGAGCATGAGCAAATGTATGCTTGTGCTTATACACAATTGATGGGAGAGAAAGCTCCAAAGGAATATCTGCGATAAACTGTGTAAAGAAGCTAGTCTGTTCAAAGAAGGTGAATCCGCAGAAATGTAGTATCGTTGTATCGATGCCCGGTAGGGTCATAGCACATGTAACCCTTCTGAGTAAGAGAATAGCCAAGAAAGACACATTTGATCATCCTAGGGGACAATTTATCAACAATATGAAAATTGTGGACAAAAGCTATACACCTGAAGAATCTTAAAAGTAACGGGAAGGGAAACTCATTGGGATAGAGTAACACGAAAAGGAGTGGACCCATTAAGAATCGAATATGGGACCCTATTGATAAGATGGACAACAATACGAACATCACCCCAATAGGTCTTTGGAACCTTCATCTGAGTGAGAAGGGACCGAGCAATGTCTAGAAGATGTCTAAGTTTCTGTTATGCTATCCCATTTTGCTAAGAGATATACGGTTAAGATGTTTAGTGAATGATTCCCTAGAAAGCAAAGAAAATCGTCAAGTCATGTGTGAATTCCAAAGCATGATCAGAAGGAAAAGTTTGAACACAAGTGGAGAAAACATTTTTGATGTATTGGAAGAAATTCTTGACGATTTTATTGATCTTTGAGCATACCTTTAACATATAGACTCAAGAGGATCGATTATAATCATCAACAAAAACAACAAAATATTTATTTCCACTCGGAATACGGATAGAGCAGGGCACTACGATGCTCGATGATGTTTCCAGTGACACAACGAGGCTCGACACATGCAGGAAAGGTCGCTCAGTGATGTTTTCTGAATTGGCACGCCTTGCACTCAAAGGGCTTCAGCAAGGAGAGTTTATGGAAAATCATGGACATAGCCTTGGCAGAAGGGAGCCCAAGGCGAAGATGCCGGAGTAGAGGATCATCAAAGATAAACGCAACGAATCATGTGGAGTGTAAAGATAATAGATGTCATTCTTCTCATGCCCCCACCCAAAATCTGCCTGAATGTCGTAAAAATAACAATAGAACTCACCGAAAATAATCCTACAATTAAGCTTAGTACATGCTTCTAAACAGATAATAGACTAAGAGGAAATACAAGAGTACAATGAACTCAAGTCAATCAGAGCTTGGAGGAAAACTCTACAGTACCAACAATAGTGACAGGGGAAAGGGCCCCATTAGCAACCCAAACCGTCTTCACAAAAGTAGAGGGTTGAGAAAAGGTAAGTAGACAACCTTCTCCCGTCAAAAATGAGGATGCTCATGAGTCAATAATCCAAGCAAGGCTGGAAGCGGAAACAAAGTTGGCTACTATACTTGAAGTTGTAGCCAAACTAGCAGTAGGTGCAAATGTAGTACTGTCACTGGTGGAGGTACCATAGTTCTGCAGAAGCTGCCCCAGGCGGGAGTATAAGGAAGTTGTAAAAGGTACTTGTAATCCACCAAAATGCTGATCGAGAGAGTCATTTGTTGTATCCTATGATGGCTCATACGAGGCTATCTCATAAGCATTGTTGGCATTGTGATGTATGTCAAACTTTGCTCAGCAACGCTCAAACGGGTGCTCCAGCGCCCACAATGTATGCACGCTGGATAACGAGAAGTAGTAGAATCACGTCCACGATCATGATCAAAGTCACGTCCACGCCCTGATTCACGGCCATAACCATGATCAAAGTCACGACCTGATCCTCCCTGAAAGCTCTACCGCTTTCTGTTCCCTGACGATGCATCATGAGATGTAGTCTATGCAAATGGTATGGTGGAAGGATGCGCAGCAGATGTCTTGAGTATCTACGTACGATCAAAGATGGTCTCAATTGATAGCAGGGTGACAACCGTCAGAAACTAGTCCTTCACATGTTTGTATCATGGATGCATTCCAAAGAGAAATAAGTAGACATGTCATTCAAATCGCTCTCCCACATGTTGATCACAACAAGCTGGCAAGAAAATCAGGAGCTCCTCAAAAAGGCTAGTTAGCAACATGTAGTACTCGACAAGACTCGAATCTCCTTGTGTGGATGACAAGATCCATGTGTAAATATCGAATAGTCGAGACTTTGTTGTCTTCTAAGAGTAGGTTCATTCCAGATTCTCCCACACCGCCTTTGCAGAATCCTTATAGAGAAGATTCCCACAATGTTTGGATCGGCGCTATTGATCATCCAAGTGATAACCTGGAAATTATCAACGTACCAGGTGTCGTAGTCCTTTTCTGTCTCCTTGAGCAGATCTTTGGTAAGGATATGGTTCTTGCGTTGACCTTCAACGAACACCTTGAAGAATCAAGACCATAGCACATAGTTTTTTGTACCCTTCAATTTGATAGAGGTGTCATGTACCATCATAGAAGAAGTCGAGAAGATGGGCTTGGCCTCAGTGGACGTCATTGAGGTTGCAAAGGTCAAGAAAAAGTGACCTAGAATAAGATTTGTTGCTTTAATCAAGCATATGAGTGACGTAGCTCACGGTTTCAGCCTCTTTTCTGGCTTCCGTAGCAGTGAATTGTGGTTGGGATGCCACAACTCAGAATTGGCAGGGTCGTCGGTACAACCTGGCGATCAAGGCCTTAAATGTCGGTTTCGGTCACCATTTCGGTATCAACCAAAACAGAATTTCGATGGAATTTCGGTGGAATTTTGTAGACCCCTCAGGATCCGGGTACCCGTTTACGCGCAATTCGCAATATTTCATTCACAATTATATCGCACAATTTGTAAAAATACAGGGAAAATTTTTTTCGCGACTATGACATTCATTCACAACACATAACCACAAGTAAAAGAGACAGACATCACCAAAATTCCCTTTCATTAATATTCATATTCATTTACAACATGTACAAGCATATTTCATGTTACATCATATATCCCAAAATGTGACAAAAGAGATAGCATTTACATCATCATCTGAACAAAAACTAAGACAAAGTAAATCATACCGTCGGGTGTACACTATATCTCCTGGAAGCATGTATATACTGAGCGGCTACTAAACTGCAGGCTGTTTGCCTGCCACACACAATAGGAAGAAAAGGCGTCAGCGGTTGCTGGTACCCCCCCAAAAACTTATATAACATAACGGGCATTTATTATTTACAAAAGAAACAAGCAGAAAGGCGAGAGCAACTCAAATTAAGATTAAATTCTACTTGCAAATGAAAACGGTTTTTCAGGTTACTTGTAAGCATCTCAAATGTTCGTAATGCATTTCTAATGACTTTCCCCTGAACCCGGCATTTCCCATATGTAACATTATTTCGATAGCAGTTGCGTAATCATGAGTATGTGAGGGGGAATGCATATATCATTTTCCTTAGAGATCATGTTGGTTGTAGAGATCTATTAATTTATTTAATTTCTTGAGTAGAGAGAATGGTCTTTTGATCTTAACTTCTCAATTCCTCAACTTCAATGTTTCAGATATAACTCCAGATGTTGTAGATGTAGATATGGATGATCTAGATATAGAATCGCCAGTCTGTTGGCGAAGTAACTCAAGCGGTGAAGAAGCCTACAAATGGCTCTTCCGTCTCGCCCTCTAATTGGAAGTGCGGTCCAATAGAGGGATAGGTCTATTCTCCAACTACGCCACTGAGACGGGTGAGAGAGACTTCCTAGGAAAAGTCGCTCTAGAAAAACAGTCCGACTAGTACGGACAACCGAGCTCGTACGTAAAGCTGAAAAACCAGGATCCCCCGCCTGGGTATCCTAAAAGACAGGATCAGCGGAACTGGTCTAAAGTCTGGATCCCAACGAGGCGTAAAAACACTGCGAGCTCGCGTAAAACCGTGTAAAAGACTGGGATCCTAGACCCGCGCATTAAGCGGCCGCTGCCCTTACTGGACTTCCTTTCCTCCGCCCAGTTGAGGGTCACCGCGCCCTCGCACGGTCATGCGTAAGGTTCACCATGACCGGCACTAATTATAAGTCATCAATGCCTCACTTGTGTAACTACTCATTTCTTTCTCTATCTCTTTAGTGGTTAACTTTATAGATCTATGTCTTTTATTGACATCCCCCTTTTTTTTCAGTATTAATCTATTGTTAGTAGGTTATACTTTAGAGGATAATATTGTTAAATTTTCATCTTGTTGAAACTTTAGATAGCTATTCACAGTTTTACTGGTATCATACTTAGACGCACTAATTTTTTTGAACATAAGTAGGTTCAACAACTTTTTATCAAATGTTAGAACCTAAACTATTGTACAAGTTGTCTAATGAAATGACTAAGGTTGAAATTCATACATATATAAGTCACTTTCAGTTTTTCTTTGAACACATAGATTGAGTAATCACTTCATGATATGATAATTACAATAGACGTGATAAGTTTATACAGAAATCGACCTTTCTCATAGACTTCTAATTGATAGATCTATAACATGGCATTAAATTGGACCTCTCAGTATTGTCCTAATTCTCTTTTTTTTTAGTATAATGCAGGAGAACCTATATTGCATAATGTTAATCACGAATCCCAAGCTTTCTAGTGGATATTGCACATTCTGTTGTTGTTTTTTTTTTTTTTTTTGTGGTCATACTTTTTGTACTCCTCAAACAGGTGAACTAAACATATTACATGTAGCTTAATTTTCTTAACAATTTCATCCTAATGTGCTTAATAGAAGATTCACTTCATTTTAGTTACATGGTTCCACCATAAAGTATTCATGAAAAATTGCATAGACGTATGATGATACACTTTACACTGGGCACAATAGACATGATAATTTGTTCTGCTGACTCAACACTATGAGAAAATCAGCAATATTTCTATATGTATATATATCATGATTATTGTAATTTGACCTAATTTCAAAGATTTCAGCCTTAAGTATAATTCATTAGATTTATTATCAAACTTGGATATATACATATATATATCATGCATTACAATGCAGACCTAAATGTTCAAAAGAAAGAACTCAGTTCTGATGGTCACAATTTTGCTAGAAATGCAGTTTAACTGTACATAGGATAATTATATAAGACTATAGTAATCAGTGGGATTCTTCTTAGAATTAGATTAAAAGTTGCTCCTAAAGACATTAGATTTCCTCATCATAAAAGGCTGCAAGATGCTCACCCGTTAACAAAACATGCCTTATCCAAACACATGGTATAAATATATATTGAGAGACTTCTGAGGACTCTATCAATTAGCTATTAATTCCTGTAATAAAATTTTACTGATACTGGCAGGAGAGGTTTCTCATGATATGAAAGCTGATAAATTTTATATTTATAGAGGGATGATTCACATTCAGATTATGTTGGAAGTATACTAAAATACACAAGAAGCATTGAAAAGGGTACTCAAACAAGAAGTATCATTTGCTATATTTGAAGAAAATTTAATCCATGGATTCCTGCCAACCACTAGATACCTTATTTTTAATTTACAGATTTTTGGTTTCTAACCAGATTTTAAGGATTAGTAACATTTTATTAATCATCTGTTGAACCAATAAATCAAATTGTTGAATGTTGGCTAGAAAGAGCATCAACTATGGAATTAATCATATGTAAGTTCATGCATGGCAGCAAAGATAGGAAATAGGATTGTACCTTCAAGTTCTAAAAAAATGGAGATCAATGCCTTGCATGCTATGTTTGCAATAAGGAGTGACAGCTCCCAATTGCTTGCTTCTTGAGAGAAGGAAGAGCACAGCATGGGGAAGGGCTGCAGCAACTTCTTCAGCTGCTGGAGATGTCAGCAGCAAGGGGAGGAAGATGCTTCCAGCAACTATGGCTGCTGCAACTTGCAGCATAAGGAGGAGGAAATGGAAGAAAATGTGAGAGAACGAAAGGGTATTTGGCCCCTCACGTCGAGGTTGTTTAAATAGAAAAGGGAAGGGGAAATGGTTGATATAAATAAGGGGAAAAAGTGCTTTTGTTGCCAAGTGGAATGAGAGCCAAAACAAGTGTTTTAATTGCTAGTGTTTTATTGCAACAACAAAAATTTTAAGAAAAAAAATAAATTTTTATTTATTTATTTATTTTACTCGGCACTGTCTGCTGTAGCAGAAAATTTGTATATATTTTTATATTATTTCAACCCAAAATTTTCTTTATTTGACATTCAAACAAAACGATCGTAGTCGCACCTCGAGTGTCAGAATTCGATTCAAAATATCTCGATTTGATCGTCTCTTCACGACGGTCAAAATGAGTATAATATTGATATACTTCCGATTGGGTTTTGATAACCCGAAATTTCGAGATACAGTTTTGGTTTGGGTTTAAATTTTGTGAAATTAAAATATCAAACGACCTCCGATTGACGAACGGTCGATTCCTTTGGTCTCGTTTCGTCGAATCGGATTTTTAGGCGGTCTCGGTTCGTTTTACGGTTTCTAAATTTGCGTCGTGGCTTTTCACGGCGCGCAATTCAAAGTGACCGATTTTTGGTCGATTTCGTCCGAACGACTTTTGATTCATGATCAATTGGTCGTTTTAGGTTGTTTAGTATTGACCGACAACGTTTTTGGGTTCGTTAGACCCAAAATCGGACGACTTCGGGTTTGATTGGAAACCGGATGCTACAAATTTAGACTGAAATTTCGGTCATTTCGGTCATTTTTTGTACTAGGACTCCCATATTTCGGCCATTTCGGTCATTACGGTCGAATTTCGATTTCGATTGGATATCGATATTCGACAGAAATTCGACCGAATTTCACTGAAATTTGAGGCCATGCTGGCGATACAAGGAGGGCACTAATGTCGTCGAAGGAAGGGGTGCGGTGGCCTGGGAAACCCTGACAAAAGGTTGCAGCAGCCTGAAGGGCCTGACTGCGGGGCTATTGTGGCCAGGTGAAATGGTGGCCACGAGGGCTGGGCAGAGGCTTGTTGTAGCCAAGCAGAACCCTGCCAGCACTGGAGAAGGGCCACAGGGACCTTTTCTAGGCATGGTGAAGGCCTACAGCGGCCTGGGGAGGTCAATTCACCGCCGGCTATGCAAGGCAGCAGCCTCGGAGCCATGCGCGGGGCCCTAGGTGCAGTAGGAGGGCCCACGCAAGGGCTAGTGGCCGCTTTGGAGAGAAGGGGCTGGTGATAGCGATGGAATATAGGTCAAAACACTGATCTAGGACCGTTGCTCTAATACCATGTGTAGAAAAAGTTAAGAAAATGTATTTGTTAATTTATTCAAAAGGTTTAGGGGTTTTTATATATGTTGAAACCCTAGAACACTCATAAACGGGAAAGTACATAAAGGGCCCGAAAGGTTACAACTAAATAAGATAAAACATAAATGCATATTTAACACCGTGGGAGGTCAAATATGTCAAAGAAAAGGGTAGAGCTACCAAAGAAAACAAATGCAAGACCAGCCAAATTCAGACCTAATTAACCAACACAAGCAAAATATAAAGCATACAGTTTTAATGCAAAATATATAGAAGAAAACATCTTTCAAACAACCGTGAAAAAATGATGTTGCGACTAAACTGCGTGTCTTGCAGTTACCAAATCTAATTATGCATGTGAAGCATTGTAGCTTGCAAAAAATGTGAAAAGTGATTTTGTGTTTACGCCAAAGCCTAATGTAATTTCACAAATGAACAAAACTTTGACAAAATAAATACCTGATGAACTAAAAAGTTAATTGAAGGATGCCTCCTCAGAAGATTGTGAATGATGGCAATGATGACAAGTGCACCTGAAGGTGGTACAGTAAGGGCTAATCTGCTTAATTTTTTGGAAAATGCAGCAGCCAAGTAAGCAGGAAGGTATCCTGATTTTAGACTAGTATCCAAAAGCTGCAAAAAGCGTACAATTTCATCAGTGATTACTGTCAAACATAGCGACAAATGACACAAGAACAAAAATCTACACAAAGCACACAAGGGGAAAAAATAAAACTACTGTGAATTCCTTTCAACAATTATAATGGATAAGACAAGAATTATAATGCAAACATGAATATAAAAATATATATTGAAATGGAATTCTCAAATGCATCATGTTTTCCATAATCATTTCCCCAAAATCATAAATCACAACCACAAGATTCTAGCCTAACAAGAAGACATATAATATGGGCAGATAAATTGCATACTAAATGGAGACACAAATGAAGTGTATTCAAAGTCTAATGAGTGGGCATCACAATGAAAAAAAACATCTAGATGTGCTTGTAATCTTTTCATGTTTATTTATTAAAAAGTCAAACTTTATCAAATTATATATATTGAAAACCCTTGAATCAAACCAGTGTATGGATCGTCAGTGCATAGAAGTAATTGAATGTCTTCAGTGGAAAATCTTGATTTAAGTAGGAAGAGATGTCAGATACTGCACTTATAAAATATGCAGTAACCGACAATGATGGCTCAAAATTTCGACGAAATTTTGAGTGAAATATATCTTCCTCAGGTTGGCGAAATCCAAGGTTGCAAAAGTCGGTAGTCGGTACTCGGTCGGTTGGGTCACTGACTAAGGATTAATCGGCAGTCGGACGACTAATCGGATTTAGTCGGACTTTAATAGGCTTTGAATTTTATGATTATTTTAAATATATAACTCATTTTTATACATATATTTACATAGGTTTTATACATTTTTATATTACCATAATAAAAAGAAGATGTAGTTGAATTTAAATGAAACATTAATCATATTATAATAAGTTTGCTTATAAAAAAAGCAAAACATTAAATAAACATGGTATCTCCAAGCAAAAATCGATCGATTAGTATACCTAGTCGGAATTAGTCGGTACTCGGTCGGCTACCCCACTGACTAGACTAGTCAGACCTACTAGTCGGGCCAGTCGGGAGACTTTTACAACACTGGCGAAATCGAAGCCGCAACACTAAAATTTGACAGGACTTCTTTGCATTTTCATGATTTTGACCAAAATGGATGAAGTATCTCACCAATATTTATGTTTCCCCAAGTCATTGATATGTTAGCGAAATTAACATTTAAGGTCTTGCTGACAATATGGCACCATGTTGTTCATAAAAGATACAGCATAATTGTGTGTAACGTTAAGTTGGAAGGCCTCGACTTTGACCTCCTAAATCTCAAACTCAGCCACCAAACCTTCATCATGTGTCTGCCGGATACATGCGATGCGACCCCACCCCCACCACCCCACGAAGCTAACCTCGTCCATCCTGAATGGCTATTCTGCTTAATGTGCAGAAGTGAGTGCTTAGGACCCACCCCACCTCAATGTCCCCATGAACATGCACCCCATCCACAAAGATTGAGCAAATGAAGTACATGTTATGTCTCCCACTGGCCATAAGCCTTCTCCCACTATAAGTGTGGTCGGCTACATGGATTCTTGCTCAAATCCATGTTGAAAGATTCGACTATTTTTTACGCTGGTTGTCGACTACCTAACGCAACCCCCACAAGGGGGGATCTGAACCATGGTCTTTTGGGTGGTAGCCATATTGCACTACCACTAGACCATTTAAGATGTCTCCCACTGTGAAAAAATCCTTTGTTCGTGTCTCCCTCTTTGAGTCATTATTGGATCAATCTTTGCCTCCTTTCAATACGCTTCGTGAATGATTTGAAGCTAAACGTTTCACTTCTGCAGTTCTGCCAAAGATCTTGCTCATCTTCAATCCTATTGAATCGGATCGGCTCATCCTCCTCATTATTCCTTGTAAGCAACCAGTGGGCCCATATATCTTTCATGCAAGAGTAATCACTTTCTTAGCTCATACAACTTGAATATTAACTGTGTAATTGTTGACTCTCTACCCTGACTGGAGCGCTTGAATCTGAAGAATGATATTGTTCTGAACCCCCTCCCTGGGCTCCCATAGCAAAGGCGTAGTAGGATCCAAACGTGATAGCGGCAGAGCACTCATGAGGCCAACTGAAAAAATCGCATCGCTTCATTTGATACCAGGAATCGATCAATACAGGATCTCAACCTGGAGTTGTGACATGTATATCAACATCCAGAAGCATCAATAACTTCCAACTAAAGGCCAGCAATCAGCAATGCAAAAGACTCATAGCACGACTCTCGGTCATCTCATCCTGGCATGTCCTCTGGACACAAGGTTACATTGCAAACCCCACCAATTATCCAAGGCATCAAGAACTTCCCACGCACAGCATGAAGGCCCCCCGTAGTTCAAAACGAATCAAAGCATCCATCAGCCCATAAATGTTGGTGAACAAACACAGTGCATCATCTAAATTCCTTCGCAGAACCGTCGAAATAGAGTGCCTCCTTCACGTCTCAACCTCCTCCAACTAGTACATGTCGTTGTTCCAAACCAATGCCATACCACCAAAGAACCCAAAGGAGCCAACTGCTTTAAAGCACACAAGAAGGGAACCACCAAATACTACTCCACGAACTATCGATTGAAATTTTCATTTCTAGAAGCAACACTAAATCCACATTCCACTTGGCTAACTAAGAGTTCTCGCATTGCCTAATTTTCAAGCTTTCCCGAGTCCCTTACATTCCAGGTGATAAAATTCATTTGAGAACCTATTTACCCCTCCCTGATGGGATGGCCCCTAAGCAAGTTGAAACTGACTTACAAAGTTCTTCATCCCTCTATGCAATGCGTGCTGATTCCCACAAGACACCGAGATTCTGAGTGTGTAAATCATTCAGTGTCTGAAGCGCATCATCTAAGGAGTTCATATTCAAGCTTCTAGCATGCAACTGGTTCGTTTCCGAATTAGACGCTCCAAAAGCAATAAATCTCGAGCTCGCTTTCGCACATGAAACAGTACAAAGAAATTCAACACCTTAAAGGAGTCTATTTTGAATCAAACGGGTGTATCTCATTCCTTCGCAAGGTGGCTTCCTTCATAAATACATCTGTTAACCATATCCCTCTTTCAATGGGCACCAACTAGGAGGAGCACGCAGGTAAATCTCAGTTTACAGAGCCAATAAACCTTCACCAAGTAGCCAACAATGCACACGTGTGAAGCACCAATCCTTCGGCTAGAAGTGCCTTCTCCTATTCATAAACTCAATGACACAGAACTTAGCTTGCCAGATTGTGTCGAACTCCACTCAATTGACATCGGCTTCACCGGCGACAACGCCACAAGGGCAGAATTCTCGAGCTATGTTAATTGTGGTCAGAAATTGGCTGGTGCACAAGGTTTCCGGAGAGCCAACACCCCATTTGGTGTCCCAAGAAGCTCGTTATCTGTGCAATCAGACTGTGGTCCCATTCGAAAATTGCAAGTCGCTTGACCCGCCCCCATGGGGGTCATCTGTGCCCCTTATCCCATCTGACTGTGGAGGGCCAACATGAGGCGGCCCATTATTAACAGTTGGGTTGGACCATGCCGCTTAGTCCTTTCTCCTAGCATGGATCAAGAAAGGTTCCGGCCTCTGTTATCAGGTTCACCTCTCCCAATTTGGGACCAAAGAAACCCAGGCTGAAATAGGTGCATGCTCCCAGACATGACTGAATATCGGATTCACCTTCAAGGCCAACCTAACTAGGCCCTCCATACACAACCCAACAGACCCATCACATGATGGAAAACTTTTAGGATCTGTCCAATTACGAGGGACCCGAGAACGCCTTTTCTCCTACGAGGGCTTCCTTGAAGGATAACTTTGGGGATGGTGCCTCGGTCATCGAGCTCTGCATATCTTGATCACGGTCTTGGACGATATTACAGGAGATGTCATCATGCCTCTTATCTTCCTAAGGTTTTCCAATCAGGAACAAGAAGCGATGCAGATAAGTGCCGACCATCACGTTAGACCTCTGAGGAACTCAGACCATCCGGCATGCCTCCGGCCACGGGGACCAACTCAATATCAACATGAAAACAAGAGTGCTCCAATCAAAGCAGAGCATGAGACGGCACCACCGAACCCCGAAGTGTCACCTCGACAATGACATGAAGCCTTGAAACTTTTGTTAAGCAATCCGAGATGATGGAGATGGCCTTGCCAAAGTCTGTTGTCACCTTTTCTCCAATGTCCCCCAATCTCTCGCTCGAAGGAAAAGATCTTCGAGAGTGAGCACCTTGTATTGAACAATATGGGATGCTCCTCGCGAAACTAAGGTCTCCACCATGAGATGCCACATGGCTTTGAGTCATCGTTCACAGAGCTTAACAGTATGGCCCTCTCCAATGTGGAGAGTCTGCGAGGATAAACCAAGGGACCTCCAAACAAATCGTCCCCAAACGAAGGGCTAATCCTACAACCAATGTCCACCATGTCCACATGCAAGCTGTCGATAGGGTGACTATTGAAGCGATCAAGATCGTATAAAGATGAAAACCTCCAACACCTTACAAGTTCTATCTTCCAGCATGAGTTTTCTCTCCCTAGGCACTTTCTCAGGCGATGATCGAACAATCCACACTTGAAACACTCCAGCAGATCTCAAATTTGATGTTCAAGATGTCCACAAGTCCTGCCTCCGTCTTCATGACTAGGAACCTTCCTGAACAACGAAAGAAGATGCCTTTTTAGAATCCAACTAATCACCGAGATCGGGCTTCTGCCTCCTGTGCACTCCTACATCCAAAAGGAAATATATATATATATATATATATATATATATGGCCAATCCAAAAGATCTATATATGGCATCCAACCCAAAAGGAGATCTATATATGGCCGAAATGGCCATAAAGTGAGGAAAAGTATAGAAAACGAGATATCAACACATTATAATCATTCCACGTCATCAACCGTCATTAAACTCAAAGTCATCAAACTGCACCTCTTCTTTATCTTAGATTGTTCCTTCTATGCTTATAACTTTTCCAGTCCATGCGTTTCTTAAATCAAACTCCTTTCTAAAAGTTACTTTAGACATATCTTGATAGCTGATCCCACAATTGTTTCTGCAACATCATCTTGAAATCATACCCTGCAGGGCTCCATCATGTCCATCACTATATCCCGTTGCATGATGTAATATTGCAATCCTCTAATCAAGTTAATGTTGATCATTGATCCAAGCTGCCCTTCAAATAGCATAGAAGGCCATATCAATATCGATATCGTATTGATCCGCTCGGAAAAGGATATATCAGGATATATCGCCGATATATCGACGATGTCGGTGGAAATGTCGAAAATGGCTCAAAAATGACAATTTTTTTCGTTTTTTTCCAGAAATTAAGATCATTCAAGATATTAAAACAACTAATAATATACAAATACACACTTATATCACACATATCGATCACTTATACCTCATATATCGCACATATTGATCATTTCGAACATATCGATGTTAATGTTGATTCCTGACTTGTAGATTTTGGAAATGAATCTTCATTAAAGTTTTTATAACATGAAATAACTAAAAAATATGCACTTATATAACACATATAGCACATCTACGATCCTTATATCGCACATATCGGTCATATCGAACATATCGCTGCTATCGTTAATTGTTGACCTATAGATATTGGAAATGGAGTTCGTCCAAATTCTTAGAACACTAAATAACTTACAAATATATAACAATGTAATATATGATGGTATTATGAAGATAAGAACATAAAAAAGGGTATGTCAATGCCATAAACCTTTCTACTAAATTTCCACCCAATCAAAAGGAAATCATTAGCTATAAACTATAATTATCACTAAAATATTTATCAAAAAGAGGATTGGCTTTAGTTGTCATTAAAGATATCCAAGTTGTTAATAGAAATCATATAATCTGAATCCCACCCGTATGTTTATGTTGAACCCAGATGAACGGTCTAATGTGCCCATGTGCCACCATACCCTACCAGTACGGGGGTCTCGCTAGGTATTCGAATTCGCACAGTCTTATTTGTTGTAGGGTATAATAGTAAGAGTTCACTGAAACGATGGTCGCACCATACCCTACCAGACTAGGAGTGGCAAAATAAGTAGTGAAATCAAGCTTACAAGGGTATTATTCATCAATATATAGATTTCGATGAGATACCAACGATATCGATCGATATCCAGAAATTTTTGTACTGAATCCAGTTATTTTTGACAGATATGGACCGATATAGCGTTGACATATCGGTCAAATATCGTTGATATCCATGTCAAAGGATATGCACCCTGATATCGATACCCCTGCCTCTCGATATCAATATATCAACGATATATCACCGATAGATCGCGATATGTCCTATGTCAAACAACCCTCACAATCTACTTTCTTTCAATGTTGCTATATTCAATCAAAAAGGGTCATAAAATAAACAAAGAAATAAAGGTGATCGAATGACTATTCAGATACTCAATTGTATATTTTTCCGTTATTTTAAATATGAAACTTTTTAATACATATATTCTTACATATTTATGCATATATGAAAATTAGTTTAGAATGTAAAAATACTAACTAGATCTCATTCAACTATTGCAAATCTTACTTTTAATGAACACTTAAAAATATGAAAATATAAAAAGATAAAAAAACAATATTTTCATTAGTCATCCAAATTGTTGGACCAACTACTCAACCATGACCAAATAGAGCTAGCTCTACCACCCCCTCCCCGCACATGTAACATCTCGGACCCTAGGCCCGAGCTGTTATGGAGGATAAGTAGCTCGAACAACTTGTTGGGTTTGGGCCCAATTGGACCCCTTACCACATCCCAAAATGCTTAAGCACACATTATCAAATAAAAGTCCCCAATACTTATAACCCACTCTCATAGTTTGAGATTACTAGATATCAAACTACGTTTGGGATATTACACTCTCACATACTTATGTATGCAATGTCCTCATTGTCATATGTCTCATCACATATTCCCACTGGCACACTCTTGAGTAGATGTTTCCTCTTATATCTTTGACAAGGGTGGTGTGGAGAAAGAATGTGTGTTGTTTATTCAAAGAGCTCAAGTGTTCTCTTATATAGAGAAGAGAGAAACCCTAATGGGTAAATTACATACTACGGACAAAAAGAAATAAATAACTGTGAAACAGTATCATAACATAAAACTCTTCAACACTCCCCCTCAAGGTGGAGCATAGATGTCTATAAGGCTCATCTTAGAACAACATCTCTGAAAGGATCCTCATGCTAGAGCCTTGGTGAGCGCGTCTGTTGTCTACTCAGTTGAACTGACATGAGATGTAGAAATAAGACCCTTCTGAATCATGTCTCAAGGTAGTGACAATCTATCTCGATATACTTGGTTCTCTCATGGAAGGTTGGATCGTTGGCAATTAACAGTGTGACCTGGTTGTTGCATTAAAGGTGCATAGGAAGAGGCATCTCTATAGCTAGGTCAGTTAGAATGGATTTGGCCCACATCATCTATGTGCTTTCTTGTGTCATAGCAATGTATTTTGATTCAACACTTGATCGAGCAACAACTGTCTGTTTCTTGCTCTTCTATGATATCAATGAATTCCCTACAAATACTGTGAACCCGGAAGTCAACTTCCTGTCCTTGGGGTATCCCGCATCGTCTGCATCTGCACAAGCTGTAATAGCAAGGTATGTACCTCTCCCAAACAAAAGACGCATGCCTGGTGAGGTCGACAAATACCTCAACATCATATGGATTACATCCATATGTGCATGTCTTACCTGTTCCATAAACGGACTCACTTTGCTTACTACAAACGATATGTTTGGCATGGTGATGGTTATATATAGCAGCTTCCCAACTAGCTCCATGTATCTTCTCTTGTCGACTTCATTAGTGTCGTCGTAATACACATGCTCGAGTCCATAGGAGTAGTGGCTTGCTTGCAATCTGACATACTTATCTCTGATAACATACTTCCTCTGGGGCATCACAAAACCTCATTGGTTCCTAGCAAACTCTAATCCAAGGAAGTAGATTAAACTGCCAAGGTTCATGGTCACAAACCGTTGACCTAGGAAAGCCTTAGCTACTTGAATCCCATGTGCATTATCCCTTGTAATGATGATATTGTCGACATGCACCAGTATAGTAACATTGCACTTCTAGGACTTCTGAACAAACAAGGAGTGATCTGCAGTTGATCTCACAAACCCCTTCTGTTCTATCACATATGGGAGCGTCTGAAACCATGCTCTCATACTCTGATTAATGCCATAGATTGCCTTATGAAGTATGCACACCTTCTGAGTTCTGACACTCCCCCCTTAGCAGTGAAACCCGATGGTTGTCGCATGTAGAATTCCTCTTGTAGATCACCATAGAGGAAAGCATTCGTCGCATCAAGCTGATATAGAGGCCAGTCCCATGTAACAGCGACAGAAAGAAGAACCCAGAGTGTCGAGTGTCAAGTTACCAGGGAGAAGGTGTCCTGATAGTCCACCTCATAGGTCTGGGTGAACCCACGAACTACAAGTCATGCCATGTAGCGATCAATACTGACATCTACTTGATGTTTCATAGTGAATACCCACTTGCATCCAACAACAGATACGTTTGTAGGAGATGTAACAGTATTCCACGTGCCACGAGACTGTAAAGCAGACATCTCCGCATCCGTGGTCAGACAGACGTCATTGACTCACCTTTAGTGCCTCCTGGTAAGTTTGTGGGATTTCAATAGCAGTTAAGCCCACAATAAACTTCTTGAAATCTGGTGAAAGTCACTCCAGAGACACATGACCTGCAAGGGGGCATCGAGCACAAGAATATTTGCTTTTCCGCTAGGCAATAGACCACACTAAATCACTGTATGTTGGTAGTTTTGACTCGTTTAGTATATCTGTATGTTCATCCTGTGAATGAACATGTACATCATGCATACCACTAGTTCCATCAGTCAAAACCAAGTTTTCATAATTTACTTGAGGTGTGTTGGATGCTGGGGAAGGCATTAGAACATGGACATGCTGAGGTATATGTGTAGGTTGGTGCGGAAGAACAACAACATCCTCAGACTCAGAGGGACTCAACCTGTCATATGTAGGAGAGTAGTACATGATGGACTCGAAGAATGTAGCGTCAACACTGACATAATATTGTCCTTTTACATGATTAAAACATCGACAACCCTTTTAAATGAAAGAGTACCCAACAAACATACATTTGATAGCTCAATAAGCGAGCTTGCCATGACTAGGACACATAATATGGACAAAAGCCACACAGTCAAATACTCGTAGAGTAAGGGAGAAGAGGTCCTTGTCTGGAAAAGCAAGAGAGAATGGCGCTTTTCACCCAAAATCGACGAGAGCATCCGATTTATAAGACACCATGTTGTTATCACATCATCACCCTAGAAGGAATGTGGAGCCCGACTGTATGAGGTGAGTCCAGGAGATATCAAACAAGATTTTCAATTTCGATATATGGTATCGTGTCGATACCATGTCGAAACAAAATTTCATCGAAATTTTGTCGATAAATTTCGATGACATTTCGCCCAAATCAAGCAACTTTTGTGAAGGATTGACCGAAAAATGCTCTCATATCTTCATTTCGCTCAAAATTTTGGTTCCTTGTCGAAATCAAAATTTCGACGAAATTTCGCAAAATCTGAAACCATGATATCAAGAAGATGGTGATGTTTGCGTTCAGCGACATCGTTCTGTTGAGAAGTATAAGCACAAGAAGTCTGATGAATAATGCCGTATGGGCTGAAAAAATGAGACAGTTGGGTAGTACAAAACTCAAGTGCATTATCCGGACGAATATATTTTATTGATGCAGAGAAAATATTCTTTATCTCAACCACAAAATTTTGAATCAATGTACTAGCCTTAGACTTAATGCTTTAAAAGAAAGACCTAGGGCAATTTGGAAAAATCATCAACACAAACAAGATAATACATGTGTCCCTGATGATCACGTACACGAATCGGACCCCACATATCTAGGTGAAACAACTCAAACAGACTCTGACTACTATGACCTTGACGACTTGAAAGCTGGACCTGTGATGCTTTCCAAGTTCACATGACTCGCTGAAAACTGGACTTGATAGAGACGTCGGTTATGAGATGGTAAATTTTCTACAATGTTAGGTGGCCAAATCTGAGATGCCAAATATAGGGGGAAATTGACTCAACAGAAAGAGAAGTGGCGCCAACATACGGAGATTGAGTCAATATGTATAGCCCTCCATGTTCACGGCCACATCCAATCACCCTCAGCTCGTGAGTATATCCTGAAAGATAAGGGAACTAGGGTCAAATATAACACGATAATGTAAATCTTTTATAATCTGCCTACTAGACAATAAGTTCATGGAGAAGGCAGTGCATGAAGAACATTCTGCAAATGTATGAAAGGTATCAGGTGAATCTCCCCCTGTCCAATAATCGAGGAATGAGTCCCCATCAACAATCACCACTGATCTACATGGTTGCGTTAAATGTATGGAAGGTATCAGGTGAACCTCCCCCTGTCCATCAATTGATCTCTGCAGAGATGGTGTGATGCTACAGAATCCATTATCTATTCTGACGGGTCTAGTCGAGAACGACCAGTAAATGCATGAGTAATACATGAGCTACTAGTGGAGGCAAAGGCTACAATGTCTGATGGACCGGTGCTAGAAGATCCAGCGACTGGAGGCTTGAACTCTCTCAGGCGAGTGTCAAAGTCATCATAGCGATGATCAATAAGATCAGGAACAGTCTGACTCTGCTCTGCAGCACAAGCTGATGGAGGAAATCCGTGCTTGGAGTAGCAAGTATCCTTTGAATGACCTGCCCGATGATAGTATGAACATGGTTGACATGGGTGGGGGCTACCTCTACCGTGTGTGTCTCATCCTCTGAAGGGAGTAGATCTACCTCTACCATGTGATGCGGCCATAACTGAAGATGTTTGAAAGGGTGTGGCAGAGGAGATACTCAAACGGTTGAGCTTGCGGTATGCTTCCTCCATAGGAGGTATGGTAGCATCGGTGAGAAGCTTAGAGCGAGACAAATCATATTCTGGATTGAGGGCAACCAGAAACACCAGACATAATAGGGTACTTGTAGGCCTTATGCTGCTCTGGTGAGGCCGTCGGGGGTAAGTAACTATGTAGTCGCTCAAACATACCCCTCAAAGATGTATACAGGGAATGAAGAGGATGATCACCATGTTTGGTCGTGAAGATATCATGTTGGAGCTGCAATATCTACGACTCATTCTTCGCTTGGGAGTATGTTGTCGCGAGAATATCCCACATCACCTTTGTTGTGAGTGAACTGAGGATATCATTGGCTATCTCAACAGCGACAGTACCAGATAGCCATATATTAGCATATGCATCATCGACCTCCCATGAGGCGTTGATCCCGATCTTATCCACCGTTCATCCTGCATCAGAATATGCCTCTTACCATGGCTCTACATCAGATTCATGAACTGCATTGCCCACAACTCGTAGTTTGCATCGTCCATCTTGATAATACGTGTGGGACCCTAGAAGGCACTCGTAGATGGCGTATCAACTCTGCCTTCTAACATCGTGAACAATCACTGGGATCTTAGACCAAACATATGGTGTCAAACGAACATGAAAAGAGATGATTGTGATCTTAGATTCATAGCACAACCATCTTTCGACAAATCGTGGTCTGATTTTAATAAAAAAGGGGTAAATCAGACCTTGAACCTCCGAAATCAGACCAAAAACTACGAAATCAGGGCTTCACGAGGACCTGGGCTGCAGCGCAACCACCCGCGAGGGATCACAAGGGCCACGGTAGTGGCAGTGTTGTTGAGGGGTGACGCGGTGCCGCTGGGGGGAGGGGGGGCTTGGCAGTGCACGGGTTGGCATACCGGATCGCTAGGCGACGCGTACCTGCTCCTGCGTGGAGAGGGGTGGCACGCAAAAGGGGGGCTATTATGGTAGGGTTAGGTTTTAAACTCAGGGCTTCGGCCTAGGACCGCCACTATGATACCATGTGGAGAAAGAAGACTTGTTTTTTATTCAAAGAGCCCAAGAGTTCTCTTATATAGAGAAGAGAGAAACCATAAATGGTAAATTACATACTACTGACAAAAAGAAATAAATAATTCGGAAACAGTATCATAACATAAACTTTTCAACGAGTGGCCCCACCTCTTGGATAGATTTGTCCACTATTAAAGGAAGCATGCTTTCATACCATATGTAACATCCCATCCCCTAGGCCCGAGTCGTAATGGACGATAACTAGCCAAGACAACTTGTTGGGCTTGAGCCCAATTGGACCTCTTACCACATCCCAAAATGCTTAAGCCCAATTTATCTAGTAGCAAGGCCTCAAATTTTGATTTCAGTCACCATTTCGGTCAGTTTTTGAATAGGGGACCCCAAATTTCGAACATTTCGGTCAGTTTTTGAATAGGGTACCCAAAATGTCGGTCAACATCAACCATTTCAGTCGAATTTCGCCGAAATTTGATCTCATGTCTAGTTGTAGTCCCCACTACTTATAACCCACTCTAGTTTTTTAAGTTACTAGATATGGGGACTATGTTTGGAACGTTAGGACACCACATAGTCAGCCAACTATTGCAATACAACTTTCTTTTGGCACACCACTATAACAAAGAGACATGGTTTATTTTTATCACAATCAAAATAGTGCATCTCTTGATCCTTTAGCAAAGAAGTCATGCCAATCCAATCCTTCCGCAATCTTGACTATTAAACCTCTGTTTTCTCATACTCCCTGAGGTTTTACCAACTCTTCACCACAATTGTTTAAAAGGAGTCATTTGGAACTCCTGAGCAAAGCAAACCCCCAACTGTTCCTCTTATCCCAAGAAATCTTGCCTCCGCCTAAAAGTTTCCATGCATCTTTCAACCGTTAACTAGTATGCTTGAAAATGTACAACTATCATGTAACTTCTTATAGACTTAAGCTTCCATAAAAGGAACAACTATACTTGAATCATCCACACATTTAACTGATTTAACAGCCTACATTCTTTCTGATGTGGATGTAGTTGCTCCACCTTGTTACCAGATGCATCATAAACTTGTTGGTGTGGACTACGAGCAGCTCCTTGTTGTAGTGGTTGTGTGAGCTGCTCATGTGCATTACTACTATATGAAGCAAATCTGGTTGCTAATGCAAAGGTACATCTAAATCAATCCCCTCCTACTACACAGGTGTGCCCAAATCAAGGTTTTAAAAACACGAAAGACTGAATGTGGCGGTTTTCCAGGAATTGAGGCAAGTCTAGCTTCGAGGCGGTTGAGACGTAAGCCTCGTTTTTCTCCAAAAAATATGCAATTTAACCTAAAATATTGTATAATATTAAGAAAATATATATAAATATCCAAATATCTAAAGCAATTAAAAACTTTTAATGTAATTCCTCAATACCGAAGATGAACAAAGTACCATAAATTTGATGGCGTATGATTGTGATAGGCCATTGCCTCATAAGATTGGATATTATAAGTATTTGACGGCATTTTCTTTAGGCGTGGGACTTGTTAATAAATAACAGGCCAACTTTTACATATTACATGTATGAAATCGGTGATAAATGGTTGCTATATGATTAGAGGTGGTCTTCAGTGTGCCAAATTATGATTAGAGGTGGTGTTCAGTGTGTCAAATTGGTGCAGCCTTATCCACCATTCGCTTTTTTCATCACATTTTGCTTTTCAATTCCTTTTTTTACTTTTAAGAAAACTTCGACATCGTGTCTTACTCTAGATATTTCTTTTCAGAAGAAATCATTTGCTCCTTTGAATCTTTGCTTATATGGTATTTTTCGAAGACTAAATTTACGTCTAAAAATGACTGTTAATTTGATTTATAGTTTGGCTTAGTGTAACCCATTTCGGTGTCTTCACTAACAATAATTATATGGGAGTCCAAAGCGGTTGTGAACCTACATATTGAAGTACATAACATAATCTGAGACGTATAGCATGATATTGGGCATTTTTAATATTTTGGATAGAGAAAACAAAGTTGGAGTATGTCAATGCACTTTCTTGTGATTTCCGAAGTAATGCTATAGTATAAATATTAAAAAAACTAGTATAAATAAATAATCATACATACCAAGTACCGAATCTCTCAAAACAAAATATTTAAAGCAGCAACACTGAGGCGGGCGCCTCATGCCTCACCTCACAGCACCTTGCCTCAGGACCGCCTTAGTCAAGTGAGGCGCATGCATCGCCGGATTTAGCCGAGGCAGACGCCTTGAGCCACCGACTTGCCTTGAGAAGCATGCCTCGAATGCCCTCAATGCTAGCCTTTTCATACCATGACTTCAGATTACCAGTTAAATGTCAGTGTTAAAGATGCTGATATGAAGCAGAAATATTACCACCACATATTGCACTTGAATGCTGCAAAAGTGTAGAAGCAACCTCACCTGGAAGTTGTTTCTGCTGCTTATGATAAATTCAGAAATCAGCAAGTAAATTCTTCTGCTGCTGCGACAATGGACGGCTCCAACAAGCAATATACACATGTTGCTGCTTTTCAAAAGTGGAATCGTTGCCCACAAAAACCAGCTCATATCGACTTTTTTGTTGTGTGCTAGCAGCTTTACAATGTTATAGATATCATGAACCAACGCCACATTGCTTCTCCTGTGAACCGTTGCTAGAAACATCAATCATTGGTTGTCAGTTGCATTTTGGACCAAGTGAATGCTGCAACTGCTGTATCTTCTTTTTCAAATCAGCAACTCCGTTTAAAAATACCTGATCATATGTAGTTCGTCCCTTCTTCGGAATAAAATCCAAATTATCAAAGGCACCATTCATGCTACCACTAATAACTACAAGGCTCTCGTCAATTTTAAAAATGAAGCCACATTCACCATCTATCTTCAAATGGCCCCAAAACCTTGATAAACACATTTAAACGCTCTCGTCATTTTTAGAAATGAAGCCACGTTCATCATCTACCTTCAAATGGCCCCAAAACCTCGATAACCACATTTAAATACAGTTTGGATCTCTGACTTTCAACATCAACAATCTTCTAAACTTCAGCTTTCCCTTTGCTCACGCATTTCCTCCACCATCAACTTGCTTCTCCATTTGACTTTCCTTAGCTGTCCATTTCTGCTTCATAATAGGTTGCACCAATTCCATAGCTTTGGGATTGGCCTTCTCTCTACAGTTCTTCGAAAGATGTCCCTTCATTAAGTAATGGCTATAAGTGGAAAGGATATTCTAATAAACCACCCTTGGTTAAAGCTTCAAAAGATATTTTTTAAGGGGAAAAAACCATGCACCCAAAATGGTGCCCACCCCAAATATATTAGCACATTACAAGGACAAGAGCCAACAGTCGAGAAGAGTTTTCGCATGGTGAAAAACATTCTCAAAGTAAAATCTCTCCTCATAGATGATGACCTCATTTCGAGCCAGCCAAATAGCGCACAAAAAAACTATATGTTCCATCCGGTATGCCATAGGCATGAACTGGGCCTTAATAAGTTGTGTGTGGCTCGAAATATGAAATGTCAATCCAAGTAATTGTCCTCGCCAACCAAAGCTTTCTAACCATCATTGATAAGAAAAAGAAGCACCAACTCCTCTGGATCAGCCCCACAAAGAGGACATTCCACCCCAGCAACTGGAACGAATTTCACTCTGTGCACTCTGGTCACAATCTCCAACGTCCCATTAGTGTCACCTTCAAGAGCAACTCTAAACTTCAAATCAGGTTGCAGTTACGCTACAAGTCCTCAAGATAAAACACCATAGGACTAGAGATGGTCATGTAGGCTCTCTTCACTGAAAAATTACCATTTCGCCACACCAAATAAGCACGACACTCCAAGAGATCCGCAATGGGGCCAGGATCATCCATCCGCTCCAAAAACTCTAACAACCTCAGATCAAACAAAAGCAAAACAGAAAGAATAGATCAATATTCCATCAGACCATGCCTCATAAACAAGCATGTCATGATCAGAAGCTAAAGCTAATAGTCCTTAGAAAAGATCACATAGGCACCTACCATCCATCTAATTTGTCAAACCAAAATTTGAACAAGAAATCGTCATACAATCAAAAAGTTCAGAAAGGTTCGCATAAAGGTTCACTCTTGATGGTGGAGAATTATGGACATTAATACCATAGAGTCTCAGATACTAAGCAAGAAGAGGGAAGAGCATTTAATTACTTATAAGAATGGCTCGACTACAACATAGATATAATACTTTGCATTGAGGAGAAGAAATCGGGTGTGTTGCAAAGACTGCAAAGTAATCCAAGGGGAGAATTTGACCACCCAACATCGGTTGTTAGTCATGGATGTGCAAATAAAAGGGCTAGTAAAGAAAAAGAGGGTGTCCAAGATCACTAGAACTAGATGGTGGAATCTTCAATTGAAGCAATCGAGCTTCAGGGAGAAGGTTTTAGAAGACTTATCTTGAGATTGTAACGGAAGTGTAAACGAGATGTGGGAGGCGGTAGCATCTTGTATCCGAAGGGTAGCCAAAGACATACTAGGTGAGTCAAAGGAAGGAGCTCCATGCCAAAAGAAGGCTTGGTGGTGGAGTGGAAGGGTGCAAGAGAAGCTCAAAATTAAAAGAGCATGCTTTAAATCTTCGTCTAGGGATAGAACAGATGAAACTGTCAAAAACCACAAAATAGCGAAAAAGAAAGCAAACAATGTTATAAGTGAAGTTAAGTCAAAAGCTTATGAAGTTTTGTACAAAAATCTCAACTCTAAGGAGGGCCAGAAGGATATATTCAGGTTGGTTTAAGCAAGAGAAAGAAATGGTTGACAAGTCACATCGAGGATGAGATACTTTGGTGTATGTTATTCGTTGATGATATTGCGTTGATTGATGAGACTAGAGATGGAGTAAATGAGAATCTTGAGGTTTGGAGAAGACATGCATTGGAAACTAAAGGATTGTGTATAAGTAGGGATACTGCTGAATATATGGAGGTACTTTTGATGGAAGCAATGTTGAAGGAATCGAGGTGAAGATCGGTGATGATGACATTCAAAAGTGAGATTCTTTTAGATACTTGGGATCTATTTTGCAACATGATGGGGAAATTGATGGAGATGTTACTAATTGAATAAATGCAGGTTAGTATAAGTGGAGAGGAGTCTATATTATTCTCTACAACAACAACAACAAAGCCTTTTCCCACAATTAAGTAGGGTCGACTACATGGATTCTTCGCCTCTATTCAGATCTGTCTTGGGTCAATCCCAGAAAGGAAATTTTTACAAAGCAGTCGTGAGACCTGCTATGCTCTATGGGTCTGAATATTGGTTTGTAAACCATAGACATGTGCAGAGAATGGCAATAGCATAAACGAAAATGCTAAGGTGGATGTGTGGATATACACGTAAAGATCGGATTCGGAATGATGCCATCAGAAGAAAAGTTGGTGTAGTTCTGATCGAGGATAAGATGTGAGAAAATCGCTTAAGGTGGTTTGTCCATTTGCAAAGGGGGTAAGCTGATGTACCGGTGAGGAGATGTGAGTTTTGGGAAGTTGAGTCGGCTAAGAGAGGGTGGGAAGGCCCAAGAAATGTTGAAATGAGACTATACGAAGGGATCTTAGTTTTTTGGATCTAAGCCCGAGAATAAACCAAGATAGATCCGAATGTAGGCAAAGAATCCATGTAGCCGACCTTACTTAATGTGGGAAAAGGCTTTGTTGTTGTTATAATACCATAAAGTCCCCCGATCAACCAATAAACAAATTACCACCACTTCACAAAGTCTAGAAACCCATTAATGAAGAAAGGCTCAGCTCAATTCATGCATTCTCACCTATACCCTCTATAAAAGAAGAGTCTAAGAATCACAAACCACCATAGGAATACTATGTGACGGACCCGTTAAACCAGTTTGAAAAATGGCCTCGTAATTGCCACAAGACGATAATAAATCCCAAAGAAGCAACGATAAGATTCTAAAAACCAAAATCAAGGGATGAAACACATTCAGCAAAACCAAGCCCCCACCCCCAAGACATGTAAAAAACATTCCAACAAGAGAGCTCACATTCCAACTTCTCAACAAGAGGTAACCAATCCAACTGCATGGTGTAACCACATGTCCCTAAATACCATAAGGGCAAGGTCCCATGCATGGCCCAAAATATCAATTTTGCAGCATGTCGGTGAACCAAGAAATCATCATGTCATGTCGCCAAAATCATCCTCAAAGCAAGGCGGCAAGCAACGAAAATGTGAAGAACCTCAAGCAAAATTCACCATTTCAATGGCATTTCAAGGGCTTGGTGGAACCGAAAAGTCAACGAAATATCGACGAATTTCGCCAACATTCTGAAGCCATGGTTCCATGTAGTAGGGCAAGCACCACACCGCAATCCACAATCTCTAAATCTGGCATGCCAAACAAAACAAAGGCTAACTTTGATCGAGTATTACTTAAGTCTCGAGATCGCCCAAAAGATATCCAAGATTGTGGACATCCCCTTAACCTTTGTCGTCCCGCCTCGATGAAAAAGATATTATCATTAGCATATAGCAGCAATGTCACATAAAAATCAATAAGCGGGAACAAAGAATTAGCTTCTGTATGCACAACTAGACAAACGATGATCGCAAGAGCACCTCTAATTAAAACAAAAGAGAAGAAGGTCCAAGGGAGTAACAATTGTCATGCAACGCTTCATCCACGTGTCCATTGGTCAAGAAAACCTCTCGTTATCAGTGATGCCCAAAGGAATCTCCAATCCACACAATCGTATTCCTTGAAAACGCACTTTCCACAACATACATTTCACATGCCGATGTTTCCAGTCTACCACAATCTCGCTAGCCATCACAAATCCGTCCATCATTTGTCTGCTCAGGATGAATGTTATTGGACCAGGAAATAATATCATTCATTACAATCTAAAGCCTGTTGGCAAGCACATTCACAACAATAAGGTAAACGACATTGGAAAGAGGTATCCAACTCCATCGACAACCGGTGGTCCCATATATACAGAATGTTACCAAGTACCCGCCAAAAAGAAAACCATCAAAAACACTCCTAGATTTCAATAAGTCAAGTTCAATCGAGAACATCACATAATTAGAGTAATCGAACAACTCTAGATCTTCTCCAACTCATTACCTCAAAAGGCTTACATTAATTCCAGGCAATCCAATTAAATTGGAAGTTCAATTGACCTCATATTAGGCCTGAAACATGGTGATGATCTAAAAAGGCCAACCTAATCCTCCTTGAATTTGAACTTGAAGTCACCCTTTGCATATACTTTCACATAATCAAACATCTCAACAATATCTCCGGCTCAGGCCCCTACAAACACATCATTTTGCAAGAAACTATCTTCCTTGATCCAAGTTCTGAGCATTCTCAAATTAGCCCACACTCTAATCAAGTTAAAATTTAAGGGCTTTTGCAACTCCATATATCTTGCTATGAAAATGTTACAGCGGGAGCACTATCTTCAGAAGTCGCATCTCTCACTGCAATAGGAAGGGCCATAACCAAAGATTGATTGTTACTATTCATTACTGCAGCAAATGCGGGAACACTGTCATTCTTCTTCACTTCCATCTTTGCATTCTCTTTCAACCCCGTCTAACAAAAAAGAACATAGGGAAGTTAGAGTAATTGATCTCTAATGCTTCAGAATCCATCAGAGTTTCCAACCTCAATCTGTGCATCAGAGCTCATTGATGCAATTAGTCAATCTGCCATGCCCTACAAGAGCCCACATGCAAGGTCCTGCAGCACTCAGAATATACAGCCAAAACTCCAGAAACGTGACTCCACCAAGAACAGAAAATCCAAATGGGTATCCTAATGAAATCACGCAAAAATGGGGCTCAATTGAAATTTCCCAAGGAGTAGTCATGGATCTAGAACTTGATAAATGTGTCAGTAATAAACTTACATATTATAGACTTTTTTCATATCTAATCAACTAACTTAATTATAAAATGAACAAGACGGGCAATAAGACGATCAATCAAACAGTTGCTTTGCTAGGAAATAAAATGATTAAACAGTGCCCTCATTTCGCTTAGTTGGTATCTAACTGGCCGAACAACTTTGCATCTACCAATAAAAAAATGAAGGAGAATCTTATGGAACCTAGAAAGTGTTTCTATTCATGTTTCAAAATTTAAGTTTGTGTGCGTGAAAACATATTAATATGCAATTTAGAAGCGGACAAGAAGATGAAACCCACCTGGAAGAATCTTGCTCGATATTTAGCCATGAAGATTGTTGGTGTCAGCAAAGCATAAAGCTTTGTGTAATAGTTAGGGTATTCAATTCCATGCTCAGTGATGAGAACAAAGAGGCCACTGAGAGCCATCACACTAATAACACCACCTATATCATAAGATCTTGTCAAAAAGTCGCTGCAAGTTGTCCGAATAAAAGATCGTCAGCTCATTCTGGCAATAAAAATCAACATATGACCATAAATTCAAATGAACCATACCATAGGAATACAGGATTCGCTACATTGGGAATTACTACTTGATGAAGTCTGCCAAGAACCTGAATCGAAAATGTGTATTTGTAAGAGAGGAAGGCCACAAATAAATTCTGAACATCACTCAACCAAGAAACGAGGGCTTCGAGTAGAATGCCCAATTGCCAGTACATAAGTTAGAACTGATTCGTGGCATTTGAGCATTTTGTTTTTCTGGTAAAACAACAATTCTCATGAATATCTAGTTGGAAATAGCTTAATATACACTACAGTGTCATTTTTTAATACAAGTGAAGGAAGAGAGGAATAAATCACATCTATCTCTATGTGTAGAGGACAACAGCGGAAAATGGACATCGATGTTCTTATAAAAACAACTAGTAACCCAAATCCAAACCAGCTTCTCACACTTAGCGGTAATACAACAACACCCCACACACATGCACATTCATTGATGCAATCTAAATGCAAATTATAGATAAAGAGTGCTTACTAAACAAAAACTGATGAAAAAAACTAGGAAGACTGTTCATAATATTTGAAATGACAAATTTCACCTGAAAAGTGAAGTGAAATCAAAGAACATGTGCGTCAACTTCAGATTACTGTATCAAAATTTTATCATCCACAATAATTTTGGACAACCAAATTATTTATCAAATCTAAGAAATATTTTCCAATGACTAGCAAGCAATAGGATCTCAGTTTTTAACCCAAAGAGTTCACGATTAAAGAACGTGGGAAAAAATAAATGAGGAAAGTCACTCAATACCAACAGAAAACAGCATAAAGAATAGAACTGTGTGCAGATGAGACTATCTCTGGTCGTGGAGTTAGAAATATGATGGTTGCTGGTGTCAATATTGGTGGTCAATGGTCACCACTGGCATCTTGTACTAAGGTGGCTGATCGTAGGGCAGCGACAAGGAGGTGACTGGCAGCAGGAAAAAGGATTGCAAGGCAGGAGTCAGTGAGGAAGATGGGTGGGTGAAAGGCAGAGGCAGTGAATGGCGGGGAGGCGGCAGCAGTGAGGAGCTACGGGCACGAAGGTTGGCATGGGTTGGGTGCAGAATGGTAAGGATGGTGGTGGCATGCTTGGAATGAGGAACTATGGTGGGTTTTCAATGGTTGAGAAGTGGGAAAGGAGGAGGAATGGTTGTGGTTGTGGGAGTTGGAGGTCCGGGAAGGGATTGGTACATGCAGGTGGGGAGATGTCGACAGTGGAGAGGGAGATAAGAGCCTGGGAGGAGTAAAAGGCTTGATGAAGGGAAAATGGAAAAAAATGAGGAGACAGAGACAAAGAAAGAGATGGAAATAAATACAATCCACTGACTCCCATCCCAATCACAACTCAAGGCCTTTTGTAATGGGCCTTGCAAGTTGTAACAACTGAACGGAGCAGACACGACAAAACAAAATAAAAGAAAATATCAAGATAATTGGCTCTAGAAAAAAAATTAAAAATAGTGCATCACAATAAATCTGAGGTTGCATCAGCTTTCCAAATTGACATAAATCTCGCTCCATCGAAATGGCTGCGATAACTATGGAGTATACCAAGACGAAGTTGCCGAAGTTCGCCCTAATCAATCCATGTATAATCTGGTGGGTTCTCTTTCCACTTGACTATCATCCAAAAAAGCCTTGTAGGACAGTCATCTCAAATATTAACCATATCTTCTATCTAATCTTAGATCAGTCGCAATGGATGTTTAAAACAGAAACAAGAGCTAGTCAAAGTCAGCGACCATGGTCTCATCAATTGGGAGTTTTCCATGATACGCAAAAAAGTCAGACATTGAAAATTAATGAAAATTAATGAAATCTATTAGTATGAAAACCTGGCTAAAAGATCTATTGATGTCTTCTATCCAATTCCTTATTGATTCTCAACGGGCCAAATTTTCAACGAATCAATTTTCAGTAAGCATTCAAAGGGAAACTCTTTTTTTAGGTAGACAGTCACTTTCTAAATTCATTTTTCCTACGTTGTAAGTGGTCTTGCACTTAGTATTCTGGGATTTTTTTTGGACCTGCATGACATTTTGCACTTGGAATTCTAGGAAATGCGTTGAAGTTTTCGAATCCAGTATGACAATGGCTTAGTTAATACACCAAATCCTCCCATGCATGACAACAGGCATATGGTCTATTATTATGGAACTCACGCTATTAAATAGTGATTTGTTGGTTACTAGTAAACCGTTCTAAGTGAACTCGGTTTGGGAAGTATCAGATACCACTTGGACAGTGTCCCTACAAGGTATGGCAATGAATTACCCAAAGACCGGTGAACTACTTTTATTTCCCCATCTGTTTGTCGATGATATGTGGTGTTGTATTGTAAAAAGAATATCAAGAAGAGACTAAAGCATGCACCACTCATGGCCTCAAATTCCAGCAAAATTCGGTCGAATTTCTTCAAATTTTTCTTTTCCAAGTCAGCGAAATCGAAATGCTACCTCATTTTTTTCTCATATTTTTGATGAAATGTCAATATAATGTAATCAAAATTTCATCGAAATTACATGTCCTTTCGGCAAAAAGGTAAGAATAAGGAAATATGTCCTTCCTTTTATTGAAATTCACCGATATCGATGAAATTTCACCCATTTCTCCGCCAATGTGTTGATTTTTTAGACAGCTTTATATTGTTAAAGAATTTCTTTAATTAGTGCAGACATTTTAGGTATGATCCAAAACAAACAAGTTAGAACTAAGCTTCACGAGTTAAATGCAAGTTGTACATAAAAAGCTTTATATTTTTTTAGTATTCCTTTATTTTGATATATATGTTTCGTTTAGTAGTTATAGTAGTTATTGCATGTGTCACCTCGTTCTTGTTTAAGAAGTGGATATCACGGCTTTTAATTTCAGTTCAGAACCCAATTCTAGATCCTAGGCAACATGTTGCTATTACATATCAACATGAGTGATGATTATGACGATAATACTACTTCAAAATTTATATTTACACCTTTATTTGCAAAAAAAAGTTTGTTCTTCAATTCTATTTATAGATTTAGGAATATTAAAAATCTTAATTTTGGGGGAAAATGGAGCTTAGAGCATAGAAGGTCATATTTATATCGGCGATATGTCGCGAAGCTTGATTTCACTACTTATTTTGCTACTCCTAGTATTAAAACACATCATGTTTTATATATTTTGTTTCAGGTCGAGGGTACTGTCCCCGCAAGGAGGGGCCAACCTAGGCCCCTCCTAGCCCCCCAGGCTCGTTGACTGGGCATCGAGACCCCAGACTGGTAGGGTATGGTGTGACAAATGGTGCATACAATGGTTCTTCACCTTGGGTGTCCAATCGATTTTAATTCATCTCCCCCCACCCCTTCGAAAAATACTATTATGAATTATGTCTCTTTTTTAGAAAATGCTATTATGTTCTTTATTTGGTTGGTTCCAAAAATAGCTCAAATATTTTGTTTGTACATAATATATGATGCAATATAAGTCTTGGATGAACTCCATTTCCAATATCTATAAGTCAACAATCAACATTAACAATGATATGTCTAATATGACAGATATGTGTAATATAAGGGTCATAGATGATCGATGTGTGATATAAGTGTATATTTGTAAATTATTTAGTGTTATAAGAACGTGGATGGACTACATTTCCAATATCCACAAGTTAGCAATCAACAGTAACAACGATATATTTGATATGACTGATATATGTGATATAGGGATCATAGAGATCGATATGTGTGATCTAAGAGTATATTTGTAAGTTATTTAGTGTTCTAAGAACTTGGACGAACTCCATTTCCAATATCTGTAGGTCAACAATTAACAGTACCATCGATATGTTCGATATGATTGATATATATGATATAAGGGTCATAGATGATCGATATGTGTGATCTAAGAATATATTTGTAAGTTATTTAGTGTTCTAAAAACTTAGACGAACTCCATTTCCAATATCTATAAGTCAGGTATCAACATTAACATCGATATGTTCGAAATGACCGGTATGTGCGATATATAGAGTATAAATGACTGATATGTGTGATATAAGTGTATCTTTGTAGGTTATGTGTTGTTTCAATATCTTGGATGATCTTAATTTCTGAAAAAAAGACAGAAAATGCCATTTTTGAGCCATTTCCGACATTTCCATCGATATCATCCCTATATCAATGATATATTCTGATATATCCATTTCTGAGCGGACCGATACGATATCGATATCGATATGGCCTTCTATGGCTTGGAGTCATTTCATAATTATAACGATTTCAGCAAATTTCAACGAAATTCTCAAAAATTTCTCTTTCTAGACATGGTGAAACAAAATCGAAATCCAAAATTTAAGGCCATGGCACCAATGCCATTCCGAAGTAAAAGAACATAGCAAGATTAAGAAAGTCGATATGCAGCTTTCGTTCGGCCAGTTAATATAAAACAAACTTATCAGCGGTGGAGCATGTGGTAGTAGATGTGGATTATGTCACTTGTTATATTTAATAAAAAATAAGCATACGATAATATATATAAATACTAGATATTTGTGTTTCCTAACCTAACAACCTAACCAAAATCAAGGTTGCAAAAAGCGGTATGCGGTATTCAGTCGGTAGGGTCACTGATTACTGTTTAAACGGTATGCGGGAGTTTAAAAGGAAATTAAACGGGTTATGCGGTTTTGTATTTTTAATTAATAAAAAAATATTTACATATATATAATTAATAAGAAACATAACTAAATTATAAAATATAATCATATATTCACAATATATATCAAATATTATCATATTCAATGATTTTTTCCTAAGTAGAATCCATAGTCAAGGTTTGGAATCTCGATTATGATTTTTGAAGATAAACAACAAAAGGAATGAAGCGAACAAGTTATATCGGATATCTAGAATCTAATATCTGTAGAGTTGTTTCATCTCCATTGCACAAATCCAAAGGGGGTGAAGCTCCTCAAGTTGAAGACATATTGTATGCACCCTCGTGTCACACCATGCCCTACCAGAACAAGGGTCTTGATGCAACTGGTCAGCGAGCCTGGGGGACTAGGAGGGGCCCATGTTAGGGAGAAAACAAGCACATTCTCACATTCTTGACAGGTTGATGTAAAAAGTGGGGTTTAAACGGCGTTTAAATGGCCGTTTAATGCTGATTAAGCGGCCTGGCCGCATATGTGCTCGCCTAGGCTTAGTCGGTGCGGTCCAGGACCGCATGCGTGTAAACGGCCGTTTAGGCCGTTTTTTACATCTCTGACCAAAATACAAGACAAATATATCATTTATTTACAAAACATAACTACTTCAAAGGATTCACAACTATTAATTATATTACAAGTTGTTTTTTTATAATCAAAAAGGGGGAAATCATAAATGCATGTTCGGTGCCAGATCCAAATATACAAAAGCGGAAAAAATTTACAGAAGTTAGGACTCCAGAAGAGATATGGCCAGGGATAAAACATTTTCCACATAATACCTCTCATTTTTAAGCACAACGGCATTGTACGACAACTACAGAACCCAAAGCACTGCAAACGACCTCTAAAGTCCAAACCTCCACGGGTGATCTAAATTGGTTAACCACAAAACTGCTACAAAAAAGTGAGAGGAAAGATCTAACCAAGCAATACTTGTTGCGTCTCATACATGTCACATGCTTGTGCATGATAAGAAAAGGTGATCAAGATCTTCAGGCTCCGAGTTGCAAAAGGACAGGAATCATCCCTGTCATGATAGAAGGAGGCCCATCGTCTCCTAGTCAGAGTACGCTCCAACCAATGAATCCAAAGGAAGACCTTGATGTTCACATGGATTCACAATGTCCAAATGAGTTTGCGGATACGCTATCTCTCAGTCGGAGATGAACCACGAGAAGTTGTTTGCGCACATAAGCCTTCTTTACTGTAAAATATCCATCATGCCAAATCCAGTGATATCTTCCTTCGTTGGTTCCGCGATATTGGAGATAAGGCTTAATAAATTTAGGATTTCTTCCACCCTTTGTTCTGAGAAACCAATGGAAAAGAGGTCGATGCCCATTAGTTATCCTCCCAGATATGTGGAAGAAAAGCACCATGGTTGGAACCCAAAGCAAAAAGTCACGGGTAGCATGGTTGCAAGGGGCCAGACCTCGTCCAGTCGTCCAACCAAAATCTGCAATCGTGCAAGGGGGTATAAAGTCGAGGGAAGGTTGTAAACCTTCCTAACCAAATGATAGATAAGATCAAAACCGCCACCCCATATTCTAGACGCCCACTTGAGGAGAAGTTCCTTATAGATAACATCTAGCCTACGACCTCCCAAACCACCTTGGTCCATAGATTGTGTCACATTATCCCAACTAATCAACGATACGCCACTAGATCTACAGCTTGAAGGCAACAACAATAACAAAGCCTTTTCCCGCAATTAAGTAGGATCGGCTACATGGATTCTTCGCCTCCATTTAGATATATCTTGGGTCAATCTCAGGCTTATATCCAAAAAACTAGGATCCCTTCATATAGTCTCTTATCAACACTTCTTGGACAGTCCTCGCCCTCTCTTAGCCGGCTCAACGTCCCAACACTCGCATCTCCTAGCTGGTGCATCAGCTGATCTTCTTTGTAAATGACCAAACCATCTTAAGCGATTTTCTCGCATCTTATCCCCGATCGGAGCTACACCAACTTTCTTCTGATTGCATCATTCCGAATCCGATCTTAACGTGTGTCCACACATCCACCTTGGCATTTTTCATTTCTGCTACAGTCATTCCCTGCACATGTCTATGGTTCACAGGCCAACCTTCAGATCCATAAAGCATAGCAGGTCTCACGGTTGCTTTGTAAAAAAAATTTTAATTTTTAAAGAAATTTCTTATCACAGAGAACGGCAGAGACTCCTCTCCACTTTAGCCAGCCTGTATTTATTTTATTAATAACATCTCCATCAATTTCCCATCATGTTGCAAATAAATCCCAGATATCTAAAAGAATCTCTAAGCCGAATGTTATCGTCACCAATCTTCACCTCAATTCCTTCATCATTGCTTACATCAAAGGTGCACTCCAAATATTCCGTCTTAGCCATACTTATACGAAATCCTTTAGTCTCCAATGCATGTCTCCAGAGCTCAAGCTTCCCATTTACTCCATCTCTAGTCTCGTCAATCAACACAATATCATCAGCAAATAACATACACCAAGATAACTCATCCTGAATGTGACCAACTCGTCCAGAATAAAAGTAAAAAGAAATGGACTCAAAGATGAACATTGATGTAAACCAATGTTGATGTCAAAATAGTCAGTCTTCCCATATGGGATCCTTACACAAGATAAAACCCTATCATACATGTCCTTTATGAGGTTAATGTATAGGACAACTACTTGTCTCTTCTCCAAACCTCTCCACAATATTTCTCGTGGGACAGAATAATAAGCTTACTCCAAATCAATAAAGATCATATGGAGGTTCTTCCTTTTAGCTCTATAAATCTCCAATGTTCTCCTCGGCAAGTGGATGGCTTCAATAGTTGAGCAACCTGGCATGAATCCGAATTGGTTTTCTTTTACGTTGGAAACTTGCCTCAATCTTCTTTCGATCACATGCTCCCAAATTTTCATAGTGTGACTCATCAGCTTGATACCTCTGTAATTTGAACAATTTTGAATGTCTCATTTATTCTTCTAAAGAGGCACCACGCTACTCCAATCTTCAGGCATTTTCTTGCTTCGCCAAACAACATTGAATAGATTCGTAAGCCAAGACAAACCACGCTCACCTAAAACTCTCCATACTTATACTGGGATGTCATCTGGTCCTACACCTTTCACATGTCTCATAACCTTCAAAGCCTCATCTACTTCCTTTGTATTTGTCTATAGCTTGCACGATTCAAGTAGTTTTCTCTACTAGCTAGGTCACCCAAAGTGATCTCTCAATTTCCTTACCCATTGAAAAGTTTATGGAAGTATTGCTCCCATTTAGTCTTTATATCCTTCTGAGTAACAAGCACGTGACCTTTCTCGTCTTTAATGCATTTCACTTGAGAAAGGTCTTTGGTCTTTCTTTCTCTTGCTTTGGCTAACCTGAATATATATCCTTCTAGCCCTCCTTAGAGTCGAGAATTTATACAAAACCATGGCCTCAAATTTCAATGAAATTCAGTCGAATTTCTGTCGAATATCGATATCCAGTCGAAATCAAAATTCGACCGAAATGACCGAAATATGGGGGTCCTAGTACAAAAAGTGACCGAAATGATCAAAATTTCGATCGAAATTCAATCGAAATTCCATCGAAATTCTGTTTTGGTCTTCACCGAAATGGTAACCGAAACCGACATTTAAGGCCTTGTACAAAACTTCAGAAGCTTTTGACTTAGCTTCTCTTATAGCCTTCTTTGCTTCCTTCTTCGCTATTTTGTAGTTTGTGACGGTTTCCTCTGTCTTATCCTTAGACATAGCTTTAAAGCGTGCTCTTTTAATTTTTAGCTTCTCTTGCACCCCTTCACTCCACCACCAAGCCTCCTTTTGACTTGGAGCTCCTCCATTTAGCTCGCCTAGCATCTCCTTGGCTACCTTTCAGAAACAAGATGCTACTGCCTCCCACATCTCATTTGCACTTCAGCTACAATCCCAAGATAAGTCTTCTAAAATCTTCTCCCTGAAGCTCGATTGCTTCAAAGGAAGATTTCACCATCTAGTTATAGTGATCTTAGGAACCCTCATTTTCTTTACCAACCCTTTTATTTGCACATTCAAGACTAACAAGCGATGTTGGGTTGTCAAATTCTCTCCTGGGATTACTTTGCAGTCTTTACAACACAACCGATCTCTTCTCCTGAACGCAAAGTAATCTATATGTGTGTTATAGTTGGCCAACTTTTATAAGTAATTAAATGCTCCTCCCTCTTCTTGAAGAGAGTGTTTGCTATAAAAAGATCATATGTCGTTACAAAATCCAGAATGAATTTTCCCTCTTCATTTCTATCCCCAAAACCGTGTCCTCCATGAACACTAGCATACCCAGAAGCATCTTTTCCATGGCCTCAAATTTCAGCGAAATTCGGTCGAATTTCTGTCGAATATCGATATCCAGTCGAAATCGAAATTCGATCGAAATGACCGAAATGGCCGAAATATGGGGATGCTAGTACAAAAAATGACCGAAATGACCGAAATTTCGATCGAAATTCCACCGAAATTCCATCGAAATTCTGTTTTGGTTGATACCGAAATGGTGACTGAAACCACATTTAATGCCTTGATCTTTTCCCACATGTCCATTATAATCTCCACCTATGCAAATCATCTCTCTTTGTGGGATTCCTTATAAAATCTTATCCAGATCCTCCCAAAAAGCTTGTTTAGTCCTTTCATCTAAAGCGATTTGCGGTGCATAAACTGAGATGATATTCAGAATTTTTTCTTCAAGCAACAATTTTAGCAAAATAATCCGATCCCCGAATCTTTGCACCTCAACCACGCAATCCTTCAAATCCTTACGAACAACCACTCCAACATCGTTCTTCCATTATCTTTACTTGAATACCAAAGTTTAAAGCATGTCTTCTCAATCTCCCTTGCTTTCTCTCCAACCCATTTAGTCTCTTGAAGACATAGTATATGAATCTCCCTTCTTTCCATCGTATCCACTGTCTCCATCAATTTTCCAATTAAAGTGCCAATATTCCAACTACCAATCCGCAACTTCCTTTATAGTCTCTTTTGAACTAACTTCTTTACTCGCATGTGTCCATTATGCGAGAACACTTGCAAAATTTGGACTGCATTTGAACGGTGATGCAGCAGAACTAGCTTATGCATGCAAGGTTGCAGAAAGCGGTACTCGGTACTCGATACTCGGTCGGTGGGGTCACTGACTAAAGATTAATCGGCAGTCGGACGACTAATCAGATTTAGTCAGCCATTAGTCGGTTTGAAAATTTTAATTATTTTAAATAATAAATCAATTTTTATATACATATTCTTACATATTTACATTGACTTGTACATTTTCTATACTATCGTCATGAAATAAAAGAAGTAATTGTCTTTAAATATAACATTAAGCATATTAGAATAAGTTTTCTTTTAAAAAAATCAAGGAACGGAAAAAATAAAAATTCTCTATGTAAAAGTGGACCTTGTAGTCGGTCGACTAGTCAGCCCGATTAGTCGAGTTGACCGACTAATGGCCGACTAGGCCTAGTCGAGTCGGCTACCCCACCGACTCGACTAGTCGGGCCGACTAATCGGCCTAGTCGGCCGACTTTTACAATAGTGCATGCATGCATTCCTCGTGCGAGAACCCTAGCAAATTTTGAACTACATCCAGGCTGCGTTGTAGCGGCCCTTGCTAATTTTTCATTGCACTCGGGCGATGCAACGCGTTTTTAAGGACTAGAGAGTTCCCTAATTTTTCATCTGCAGCTCGAAGGACTCCAGAAAAATTTTCGTATGCACGTTTCAACTCTTTTCCACACACCCACGGGGAGGACATGAGTAGACATGAAGAAAATAAGAATCAAGGCCATGACTACCTTCAACAAGACCAAACATCCTCCACAAGAATAGCACTCCGATCTTCCAACTGATTAATCTCCGTTCTAGATGATCCACCACGAGTAGCCAATCCGAGTGCCTCGACCTCCCACAAGAGAGGGGTAGGCCAAAATAAGTGGAAAACGTCGTCACGGATTAAAATGATCACGCACATTTCATAGACCCATGCTCAAACATGCCAAAGGGAACAAATGTGAACTTCGCTTTATTTATTTTGAGACGAGAGTTCCCCAAATATACCAATCACTATGTTCATTCCTCTAAACTTTTTTGGCCCTCCTTCAATAAATAAAATGGTGTCATCTTCATACTATAGAAGGGGAATAGAAATATCCCCATTGTAGTAGCCTGCAGTGCTACTACTCTGGAGTTTGAACCACTCTCCGAACCATCTATGCCAGGACATCCACAACAAAAACAAAAAGAGAGAGAGGGGGCAACCCTACCTAAGCCCTCCTCTCCAGTTGAAAAAAACCCCTCTAGTTTACTGTTAATCAAGATTGACAACGAAGATGTGGTGACACATCACTTCATCTATGAGATTTATAGATAAGGGAAGTCTCTATTCGTCATAGCTCCCCAAAAAACGCTAGTCAACACAGTCGTACGCCTTTGGGAAATCAATCTTCCACAGCAACCACTTCACACTCATACGCCTCCAATCTACAAATATTTCTAAATTGCGATCACACTGTTCATCATCAATCTATTGGGAATAAAAGCAGTATGCACCTCGTCCACTAGACCACCAAACATATCACGCAAATGATTAGCCAAAACTTTTGCAACAATCAAGTAAATCGTATTAGAGAAGGTGTCGGTCTAAAATCTTCAATCAACAACGCAACCACTTTCTTCGAGAGGAGCAACAAAGCACGATTCAGTCTATCAAAACCATGATTGCCATCCTTCAACATTTTCAGAATGTCACCACTCACAATGGGCCAAACTCCTTAAAAAAGACCATCAGCAAGTCGTCTGATCCAGGGGATTCGTCCCCATTAGGATCATAAAGTGTAGATCTAACCTCGACGATCAAGAACTCCTTGATAAGTGCACTTCTCTGCTCCTCACTCAGCACTGATGCATCGAGACATCTCCAACTCCAAGCACTGCTTGGTCCTTGTCTACTCATACTACAAAAATAGTCCATTACACCTCTACATACTTCTTTTTCTCCCTCAAAGAGGTCATCCCCGACTTTGACTGAGCCAATGTGGTTAGGACGTCTCCTTCCGTTCACAATGGAGTGGATCGTGTTGGCATCCCCTTCCTTAACCCAACACTACCTCGACCTCTGGTGCCATTCAGATTCAGCTTTCTATCCTCTTCCTGGATAATGAGCATCCGCTACTGCATCCATATTAGAAATAGCATATTACATCATCTCCCTGTGATTCCCCCCTCCCCACCCCGGTCACTTGAATATCCTTCTTGAATTCATAAAGCATAGATCTCAGTGCCCCAATCTTACGAGCCAGCCTAGCGCTTGCAGAACCCTCAACAATGAAAGAGGACTAGAAATCCATGACCTTCTGCTTGAAGCCCCTCTTCTAATAATCAAGCCTTCTCGAACCGAAAGAAGGACCAAGGGATGAATCCCTCACCCGAGTTCCATACTAAAGGGGTGTGGTCCGACCGCGAACGAGGGCATGCATTAACCTGAGCGAAAAGGAGAGTAACATGAGCGACAGGGAGAGATATTGACAAAGGCAAGGAAGCGGTCAATTCTCGACCTCAATCCCGAGTTTCGCCATGTAAAACAGCAGCCCCTTGCATATGAACCTTCGATGTTGTAGCTCATGCATCGTGTCTGCGAAGGCCTCAAAACCCAGATCACGGCCCCCGCGTAAGTGGGGATGATCCACCGCAAATAAATTAACATCGAAGTCTCCTCCGATCAACCAGTGCACCAAGCCAAATTGGAGGTCGGTGCTTCATAGGTCTTCCTAAACTCTCGGTTTGAGACTCAAATCTGTGAGTCCATACACACTCATGAAAGCTCTAAGCTCCCCACTACAATTTTCCTTGAGCAAAGCAGAGACCATGTGTGACCCAACCAACTCTGAAATAAATCAAAAAAAATCTCCATTCCATGTCGACCCAAACTCTCAGTCTGAGTCTCTCGGTCTTTCTTTTTTTCATTTATTCATATTATCAACTTTTAAGTCATTATTCGAATGTCGAGGGCTAATGTGCTATAAAATACAAACATGAGAGTAAAGTATTGAGCAGGAAAATGTAGGTGTAAAAATATGTTCTGATCCAATCTGTAATCCGATGGATTGGATCGGATTGGATTGAAGTATTTGATGGCTTGGAATGGATTCGAAAATAAAAATCCGTTAAGATTGGATTGGACACCAATTAAGCTAAGATGCAATCCGATCCACGTACACCCCTATGAATATGTATTCTAACTTTGACGGGTTTAGATAGGGATAAACATATGAGTTCTCTTCATATTTTTGGCTACAAATTTGGTTACAGTTACCTTTTTTAGGATACCAATATGGCTATATTATTATTTGGTGGATATGGATATTTGTATTATTGAATATATGTGTGTATATTGTATAAACAAATCATGTGTAGACATAAATCTAAACATGTTATATTACACATACTACATTGCAAATTGGAGTCGTCTTCAAATGCAGGAATATATAAACAAATTATGTCATTAATATGCATTTGTAATCGATAGGATAAAAGAAATAATGTGTATTCAACTTTTTCAAATCACAAATATCCATTTCCATATCCGTATCCATATTTAAGGACATGATTTGTGTTTTCCGATATCTGCAAGATATATGTTTTCATATCCACAACCATATACTAAATTGGATATACGATAACACAGATATCCGTATCCATCATTTTGCATCCCGAATGGCCATAAATTAAGGCAATTTTAAGGTCGAGCCCTTAATAAGCACATTCTTTTCCTTTATTAACAAAGTTTTATAAATACACTATTCAATACTTGAGTTTTATTTATATAATATGCATCACTTCCTAAAGTAGAGAATAAAGAGAACTCAGAATTAAAAAAATAGATCACTTCAAACAGGGGGAAATGATTAGAGTTACGAAGTAACCATATAATGATCTCATGTGATAAAAGCAGAACTATAAGCACATGGAATGGAGAAATTTTACTATAAGCACATGCAGAAATCTGAAGGCTCTTGAACACAGAAAAACAGTATAGCCGGTCTTTTCATTGCGTACCTCCTTGTAGACATCCAAGGGAAGTTGTAGCTTTAGAAATGACCTCCAAGCTTTTGTTAATTTTGCTTTCAATTTCTTTGAAACCTGATAAACCAAATTCATAAAAAAAATATGTTTATGTCTACGCATTTATGCTCTGCTGTTCACTGGTATAGCTTATAGGAGAACATAATAGCACATGAGTTTATGCACAACCACTCATTGTCATATGCACAAATACACATCCAATCGGTTCCAATTACAATAAAAATGAAGCATTGCTTATAATCTATCCTTCATTTATGCTCCTCCTCACTAGTGCAGAATATCGCAGAACCGAATAATACTTATTATTGACATCACCAGTCCACGTACATAATTTCGCAAAAATACCCCCAACAGTTCTAGTTACAATAAAAATGAAGCATTATGGCAGTAAGCATAAGATGCCCTTGGTTGCATACTGGGATCTCACCTACACGTTCAAATGCAACCCATATTTTCCAAATGCTGAACTTTTTCCTTCTTTTACTAAAGGTCGTTTCCTTTTTATATACAAAGATCGAATATTATGATTTTAAGGCATCAAGCATCTTCGTTAGATTTTCCGAGAGAAGGTAACGGATGGCCATCCAGTTGGAATGCCATTCAGATTTTATTCAAATAATAACATAAAAATACAAACTCAGACCCTTTTACAACATTTCTACGACGTAAGTGTGCCCACCACCTATAGAGCACCTTTCCCGATGTGTCACATTCTCAACATAATACAACCCACCTTTGAAGATCACGCTTTTCACTCATTCCAAAGAGCCTACAAGGACCGTCAATGGCCAGCTTCAATGATGGTGTCTCCTCTACATATGAACCTGGCTTCCGCCGCAGTCGATCTAAAGCTGGCCTAAAAAGTGTCCTCATCATCCCTCGTATATATACAGGGGATTGCTAACTTACCTCAAACCATCGCCGCATTAAGGCGTGTGAAGAATAGGTGCTCCACGTCTTCCTTCCTAGTATTGCAAGCAGGGCACATAGTATCGGAGCCCACTCTATACTGCTCCTAAGAAACATGGTCACTGACCTCCCTGTCTCACCAACCAAACGTGCAACTTCATCTTCAAAGGTGTAATGGTTTCCACAACAATCTGCAACCCTAGTCAAAATCCTAATCAGGTACAACGGTCATACCTATAATATCGTGTATGCATAAGAGACGGAAAATCCTATCCGACCACTCCCACAATTCTCACTCATGATCCACAAGTGCCACTCTCTCATGATGCAACCAACGACATGAAGTTTGTGATCCTCTCATCTAACAGTGGTGTCACAAACATAGGCAGCCAAGACCTACCACCACCACCTTCGTATCATATGCAGCTGCAACCAACCTAGAGAGAACCTCACCACCAACACCCCTCTTCTAGACCAACCATCAAACTATAATATGTAATCTGTGTCACTCCCTAGTCTATTTTCCTAAAATGGCCCTACAATTGGTATTAGGTGCACCAGTCAGTCCCCTACAGAACAAAAAAAACCCTGCAATGGTCAGGTTCTCTCCTGCAACTCAAGGCACTTGCCATAACATTCCTCCAAAAGCCAACCATAAAGCCCCCCTCCCAAGCAACTTCAAAACCCGCATTGTTAACATCGTCATTAAACTATCTCTAGCCCTGACCCTTAGTCATCTAAGACATACACATCTCCTCTCACCTAACCAAACAGGTGTCCCACCCCCTTTCTTCGCCCTTTCCACACGATTCTCCTACATGACTCCCATCTTTCCACCACAGGATCCTAGTCGCCGCCAAACAAGATGGGCAGTCATCGGTGAGTCAATGACAAATACCCACCCCCCCCCATTCATCAAAGGCTGTGAAAACAGGCTTTTGCTAAAACCTATTGAAAACCTCTACGAGTGTGTTAACCTGTTGCACATGATGCAACCCGAAACCTTGCATGAAGCAAATTCCCTCGTCCGTACTGAAGTAGAAGTTGGACCTCAATGGCAATCACATGATGAAATCGGAAAACAATTCCCTAAAGCAATCTAGCGACTCTATCACAGACAACCAGTCTACAGTCATAATGGAATAGCATGGACATCAGTAGACAGCCTTATATCACAACCACCACCCTGGTAGCAACCACCATCCTTCGACAATATATTCACGAGGATGAAAGATTGTCATGACAATCTGTTCATACAGGCAAGGCACAATGATGGAAGGCGCTCTTCCTCAACCAAGGCCTTAAATATCAATTTTGGTCACCATATCGATGACCGACCGAAACGAAACTTAAGCCGATATTCGACCGAAATTTCAATCATTTTGGTTTCCAACTCTTCTATCGGCAACTCTAAAAGCTCAAATATTGGTCATGTCGATCGAATTTCAATCACCTGTCAAAACCGAATTTCAACGAAATTTGATGCCAAGTCTTTAACAAGCTCCAAAAAAAAGTACGATCCAAAGTAATGTGTGGTTTCATAAAACCAACCTTACAAACAAAGCTCTTAACTCTTCTCTATACCAGCTAGTAACCATACTTGTCTTTTTTGATCCAAAATAACCATCTTTGTTACCACCATAAAGTTGTCTATCAATGGTCCCCCCCTCTGGGACAAAACCATGGTAATGACCACATAAATGAAGTTAAACAAGTCGATCAACCTCTAGTCTTCCACTTATCAAGGTTGCAAAAGGCGGTAGTCGATACTCGGTCGGCGGAGTCACTGAGTAGGTATTAATCGATAGTCGGACGACTAATCGGATTTGGTCGCAGATTTTAATTTTTTTTAATTATTTAAGATATATAAATCATTTTTATATATATATTCGTATATATTAACATAGATTTGTACATTTTCTATACTATCATAATGAAACAAAAGCAGTAATTGACTTTAAATATAACATTAAGCATATTAGTATAAGTTTGCTTTTAAAAAAAGAAAAAATAAAAAAAATAAAAAAAAACTCGTCGTAAAAGTCGGCCAACAAGTCAGATTGAACGACTAATGACCTAGTAGAGTCGGCTCCCCCCCCTCTTGACTCGACTAGTCGGCCGACTTTTACAAGCTTACCACTTATTCAGGCGAACTCTCAAACCTAAAATTCCCTTCCAGTAACTTTGCAACCACATATTACATATCCCTTCTAAGAATGTCGCAGAACTCCATATTGAAGAAATCGTGACACAATCAGGTCCCGACAAACCCTCCTACTTCAAGGACGTCAAAGAAACATTAACCTATTGTTTTGTAACTAGTCTCAAAAGCGCTACCAATTGCTGCTCAACAAACCAGCTCCCCAATCCCCCTACACCACATCCCCTTGACCACCTTGTCGTAAACTCCCTAGGATCCCCATAATCTCCTCCTCCACTGTCACCATTTCAATGCCACTCGGCCTCTCTGATACTACCAAATTAAAAAATCTTATATTTTGCATTTGGCATCCCTTATTGTCAACCATAGCTGCCTAGACCTTTACCTCCATAGAATCTCCCATTATCTCCTTCCTCATTGTGAGTAGAGCACCCCTCGCATCCGCCACTTAATTAGGTGACATCGCCCTTTTGTCTTCAACCTAGTACATCTGATCCATCCAAATATCATTGTACCTGCATCTTTTTCCAATTTAATGAAAGACCAAAGACATGTGCTTCCTTACTAATAAATCCATAAACACAAGTGCTCTCTCACCAAATGCTTCATTGATTGGTGGTCAGATCACTCCTATCCTTGTTGCCGAGTGAGGCGTTGTGATCGCATTGTTGCAGCTTTGAGCCTACTCTCTTTTCTTAACATTTTAATGGATACATCTAACGCCATTTACAGAAAAGAGGGAATATTAGTTCTATATGGTAAAGCATTGTGTTTAATGTGACTTGAAGGGAGGATAAACGCTGGACAAGGGGAAACACTAAACTTACTAATCGATTTTTGCATTTTTTGCAATAACAAAACCTTACTTGAATATGACTCTTCTTCTCTCCGGAAGGGATGGATTCTTTACCTTAGAGTTCACTTCCACATGAGCAAAGCTTTGACTTCCCATTGCTCTTTTAATCCTTGCCCCCAGTAATAACTAGCTAAGAACACTAATAATAAGGTAGAGAAGTAGGCGAATACGAGAACAGGATCATTCACAAGGATTACTGGATACAATGTCGAGAGGCCTTAGTTCCATGAGTTGCTTAACAGTGGAAAGCCTGAGTCTGAACCACAAAAAAGGAAGAATGGAATTCATCAAGACCCAAATAAGACATAGCCAAGGCAGCCTAGACAAAGGACAAGAATAGGGAAAACCGGAAAAGAAAGGATAACCCATAGCAACACGCACAAGTTTTTTGGAGAGGCATCTATTGCCAAGATGTAGTTAGACTTGTAGGCAATGAGGTGAAGGATATTGCATCTGAGGCGCACACCTCACATTATCGCCTCACCACCTTAAGACCACTCAGGACATCTGAGGTGCACACCTTGCCAAAAGTACCTGAAGGGTCCACCTTGAGGCTAGAAGCGACCACTTCGTCTAGAGATATACACCTCAAACATATCGAGGCTGGTCTTTTTAAACAATGCCCGCGCAACCCCCCCCCCAAATCTCATAGAAAAACTCAATAAATCACGGACAATTTCCTTATAAAAAAATATCATAGATAATGAAATGTGTAGCTGATTTATATGTACCATGGTAATGTTGTATAAATAGTAAAATTGTTGCATGATGATGATAACTGCCATAATAACATCAAATAAATGGGCTTCATATACTTTATTTTATAAGAGAGTTGGTAGAGCATCAATCCAGCTTTCTGCTACTGTTATTCTTGCAACACCTTCTACAATATGTCAAAAGTTGCCATTTGCTGCTAGTAGGAACCAGTTTTTCCCCGTATAAGAAAGGACCTAATAGGGACGGTATGGTAGTATCAAGGCAATGTGTTGCAATTTATTGATCATTACTTCATGAAACAAGAGAATGAAAAATCAAATAACCAAGGAAAGCAGAAACAAAAGGAAGAAAAAAAGTAATCAACTCACTTTGCCTTGAATTTTATTTGACTTCTGAGGCTCGCCATCCAAAAGTGACATACCCAAGCTCTTTTCCTCGCCTTCTAACGAGAAACCTGAAAACATGTTAGAATAAGATAAAGATCAAGCTGTTTTTTGTGTTGAAGACCTCCAAAGCAAATATTATATTGATCATGTCTCCCTAACTACATGTGTGCACATGCATGCAACCAACCCACCAACACCCCAAGCAGGATGAAATGGGTATATATTTCTGTTGAGATTCTTATATCGTATATCGTGTAGTCTTTATATATCTTTGTTCATCTTTCAGTCTATCTTATGTAATTTTCTCATAGAGTTTTTCTCCTATATAAGAAAGCTCTAGGGTTTCGTGAAATATAACTTCATCTTTTCCTTCCACATGGTATAAGAGCGACAGTCCTAGACCCGAGCATGTGCTCTAGAGCCCTACCCCCACCAAAACCCTATCGTGCCGCCCACGCACCTGCACATCGCCGCGCGCCTGCGGCGCCTCCGCCTGTGTGTCACCACGCGCATCGATGCGCATCATCGTGCCTCGACTGTGCTCCTGTTGCTGCCGCACTACATGTCGCTGCTTGTAAGGATCGTGTGGTCCCTGCTCTTGCACCGCCAGTAGAGAATCGATACCGCGTTCTTGGGTACTTAGGGTGTGATGTGAATATCTAAAACACCCTAATTACCCAAAGAATCTCTAGAAGAATGGAAGAGATTGTGGCATGAGTCTACACCCACAACCATCTTCATGTATGTTGGTGTAGACGCAAGTCTTTCTTGTTGTTGACTCGGTCTTGGAGATAGTTGTCATCATGTCTGACCAAGGAAGGAAATATCGGTATCGATATCGTTTCGATACAATGTCGATACCGATATATCGCCGATATATCGGCGATATATCGACGCATATCGCCGAAACCCGGTATCCACCAAGGCATTTTCTCATGTCGATATCCGATATCGTCCATATCGGCGATATATCGGTGACCTGTCGATACCGATATATCGCCGATATATCAACGATATATCGCGATATGGCGATCCATGTGTCTGACAACAAAGCAGAAGTCCCGTCCATGGGTGCCTTTAAAGGTCCAGCACCCATCGTCAAAATGGATGGAACCAATTATGAACTGTGGGCCATGCAGTTCATGAGTTTAATGTAATGTAATGGCAAGAAGCACATCCTTACGACAGAGGAGCCATATAACAAGACTGGGACAAATGCCTCATAGGAGGCAAATGATGTGTATGCATGCGTGTGGCTATCTGGGACTGTGTGATGTGTCCATGGAGATAACTAATGATATCCTGAGTCAGCCTACTGCACAGGCTATGTGGGACACTCTCGCCGCTACATACTCTCCGGCGAAGAATGAGTCGAAGATACTGAAGCTCTAGCACCTTCACATTGAAGCAGAATGGCCGCCCCCTTCATACTCTATATACTTCTTTGAGGGGTATGTTTGAGAAGTTACATGGTTACATTCCCTTGGCTGCTACACCAGAGCAGCTCAAGGCATACAGAGACTCTTTGATGACTGGGGTCTTTCTAGCAGCCCTTGATCCTGAGTATGACGCAGCTCGTGCCCAGATCCTTACTGATGCTACCATACCTCTGATGGAGGAGGCATATCGCAGATTGAGTAGTCTTTCTATATCCTCTGGTAGTACTTTACAGTCTCAGACATCTTCAGCTATGGCATTATCACGTGGTAGAGGAAGCCCTACACCATATCGTGGTAGGGAAGGCCCTAACCGGGGTACAGGAGGGGGTGGTTGATCCCGTCAATAGTGCACCTACTATCACAGGCTAGGCCACTCAGAGGAAACCTGTTGTTCTAAGCATGGGTTTCTTGCTTCAGCTCGAGTTGCAGAGCAGACACAACAGGCTGAAAGTCCATCACCTGCATCTGACCAGAGATTTGACGAGCTTGTAGCGCGACTAGGGAGATTATGCATGTTACCTCTGGATCAACCAGCTCTCCTTCAAAGTCCTCAGAGGTAGTTGCCTCAGCATCAGCATCTATGTCAGGTACAGAATATGCCTTTACTAGTAGTTACAGGGCAGACTTGTCAGAATGGATCATGGATTCAGGAGCTTCTCATCATCTCTGTGGTGACAGAGGCCAGTTTAGTGTTTTTCAACCGACTCAGTCTGGACGATCTGTTGTGATAGCAAATGTGATACACTCCCCCATTACTGGTCAGGGGGAGGTGCAGTTGACGTCTGCACTGAGGCTTCAGAATGTTCTTTATGCTCCTGAATTTTCTATGAATTTACTATCAATTAGTCAAATCACCAAAGATTTACATTGTCGTGCATATTTGATCCATCTGCTCTTATGTTTCAGGATATACTCACGGGCAGGGTGACTGGAACTGGCCATGAGCAAGGGGGTCTCTACAGATTAGTGCAGTCTCCATATGTTGGTGCCTCTTCTCTTCGCACAGGATCTGCTTCTCCATATATGTGGCAAGGCCCTAAATATCGTTTTTGGTAACATTTCAGTGACTGACCAAAATGGAATTTCGGTCGAAATTCGACCGAAATTTTGGTCATTTCTGTCATTTTTTTACTAGGGCCCCCATATTTCGATCATTTCGGCCATTTCGGTTTCGACAGGATGTCGATATTCGACAGAAATTCGACCGAATTTCGCTGAAATTTGAGGCCGAGATATGTGGCATCTTCGATTTGGTCATCTTCCTTTGCAAAAGCTGAGTCACGTTCTTCCACAGATTTCTCATCGCTCTACCTTTCAGTGCAAGGCCTGCCAACTTGGGAAGCATCATCGGTCCACGTTCCAGAGTCATCAGGGTCAAAGTAGTCACTGTTTGTTTGAGTTGCTCCATTTTGATGTTTTGGGTCCCAATCGCGTCCCAGATCATCATGGATACAGGTTTTATCTTGTTGTTGTTGATGAGTTTTCGAGATTGTCTTGGGTCTTTCTTCTTAAGAACAAGTCTGATGCAGGTCCTGTTATCCAGTCCTTCATTAATGAACTAAGGAATATTTTTTTTGCAAAAGTCAAGTTTATTCGTTCTGATATGCACTAGAATTTTGCAGTACTCATCTTCCTCAATTCCTTAGGTCTCATGGCATTGTGCATCAGACATCTTGTGCATATACTTCCCAACAGAATGGGGTGGCTGAACGAAAACACCACCATCTGTTAGACGTACCAGAACTCTTTTGATTCAGAGTCGTGCTCCTCATTCATACTGGGGAGATGCGGTTCTAACTGCTTGCTATCTGGTAAATCGTATGCCCTCTTCGGTGCTGGGAGAAAAGATTCCGTTCTTGATTGTGTTTCCCGAGACGGATCTTTTCTCTCTAAGATCGTGTTTTCGGTTATGTAGCTTTTGTTCATCAAATGTCTCCTGGTCTTGGCAAGCTCTCTCCCAGAGCTGTCAAATGTGTGTTTGTTGGGTATTCCAAGACCCAACAGGGATATCGTTACTTTGACCATGTTCGATGAAGATACTACGTCAGTGCAGATGTCACCTTTTTCGAGTCCAATATGTATTTTCCTCCCACAGATGACAGGCTTACTCCTTCAGAGGATGGAGAAGAGGTCTATATGCCTCTTCCTCCGTCATTATCACCTATGCCACCACCTAACCACCTCCTCCACCGCCACCTCCACCACCACCTCCACCGCCAACATCTCCTACTTCCTTTCCGCAGGTTTACCAGCGACGACCCCATGCTCATGTGTCTCCTCCATCATCCAGCACACCCAAGGTATGTATTGAACATTTGAGTTCTTCTAATGGCACTGGTGATTTGCATGTACAGACTGAAGTGCAGGATGTCGTGGATACTATATCTTCTACACGTACTGAGGACCTCGATATACCTATTGCTTTACGAACGCGGAAGGGGGCTTGTACTATGCATCCTCTTGCTTCTCATGCCTCCTTGGATAGTCTTTCTACAGATTTTCAAAGGTTTGTTGTGGGACTGTCTTCTGTGGAGATATGACGGACCTATCAGGAGGCCTTGCATAATAGCCATTGGCGTCTCGCTATGTAGGAGGAGGGCAGCTTTACTATCTCGTGGCACATGGAGTGTTGTACAGGATCCATCAAGTGCGTCCACGGTTGGCAGCAAGTGGGTGTTTACTGTGAAACACAACGCAGATGGCACTGTGGATAGATATAAGACAAGGCTGATTGCTCGAGGGTTCACCCAAACATATGGGATGGGATGGATTACCAGGACACCTTTTCTCCTATTGCGTGTTACTCTACATTACGAGTTCTTGTTGTTGTTGTGGTGGTACGTGATTGGTCGTTTTTTCAATTAGATATAAAGAATGTGTTCTTGTATGATGACCTACATGAAGAGGTTTACATGTAGCAGCCACGAGGGTTTGTTGCTGAGGGGGAGTCCAGTATGGTATACCGTCTTCATAGAGTCATATATGGTCTTAAGCAGAGTCTGAGGGCTTGGTTTCAGAAGCTCTCAGAGTTGATTGAACAGAAGGGGTTCATCCGATCCACTACAGATCATTCTCTTTTTGTTAAGAAAACTCAGAGAGGTACATTTTTGTTCTGATTTATGTTGATGATATCATTGTTACTGGTAGTGATGGACAGGAAATTCAGGCAACTGAGGATTTCCTTGGACAACAGTGTATGATCAAGGACCTTGGTACATTACGTTACATTCTTGGCTGGGAGTTTGCACGGAATCAACAGGGTATGGTGATGACACAAAGGAAATATGTCACTGACCTTCTATCTGAGACATGCATGACAGGATGAAGACCTGCTACTACACCGATGGATCCTAATGCTAGGCTCTATGATGATGACTCTGAAGAGGTAGATAAGAGGCATTACAGAGAGCTGGTAGGAAAGTTGTTATATGTTACTATTACCATGACTGATATATCTTTTGTTGCGAGCAGAAACGGGCAATTTAAGGAGCAACACAGACAGGCTCACATTGATACAGTGTGCATGATTTTGAGATATCTGAAATCTTCTCCAGGGGCATGCCTTCTTTTCAGAAGACGTGCATCTCTCACGGTTACTGGATGTGCAAATGCGGATTATGATGGATGTCCCAAGGATAGGAAGTCTACCTCAGGCTTCACTGTGTTTGTTGGTAGCTCACTGGTCTCATGACGAAATAAGAGACAGACAGTTGTTGCTCGATCCAGTGCAGAATCAGAATACATGGTTATGGCCCAAGGGAGTACAGAAATGATGTGGGTTAAATCTGTCCTGACTGACCTAACTATTGAGGTGCACCTTCCTATGCACCTCAAATGTGATAATCAAGCAGCATTGTTCATTGCTAACAATTCATCCTTTCATGAGAGAACAAAGCACATTGAGGTAGATTGTCACTACACTCGTGACTTGATCTGGAAGGGGTTGATATACACTACTCACATTGCTTCAGGTGATCAGATTGCAGACATGTTTACCAAAGCTCTAGCGAGGGTCCTTTTCACCATTGTTGTTCCAAGCTAAGCATGATAGACACATATGCTCCAGCTTGAGGGGGAGTGTTGAGATTCTTATGTCGTGTGGTCTTTATTTATATTTGTTTATCTTTCAGTCTATCTAATGTAGTTTTCCCATAGAGTTTTTCTCCTATATAAGAGAGCTCTAGGGTTCCGTGAAATATAATTTCATCTTTTCCTTCCACAAATTATGTATAGGTGCAAGCGTGGAAGTGTATCCATGTCTCTCTGCATGCTTTCATGTATGCATGAAAACGGTAATGAAGAAGCACTAATAGAAGACGTGAGACTAAACATGTGGATGTGATAATTGGACCCAGGAGAGATCTAATTACCCATCTATAATACATACTATATACTCTCCCTCAAGCAGCATGCAACGCTCAGCTTAGACAAAAAGAAAGAAAACGCTCATTCACTGAAAACAATAAGGACAATATCAACTCAACGCATACTCTGCATACTAAATGTTGAGGATGTTGCTTCTCATGTCGTGCCGGTGAGGAGGAATTGAAGGGAGGGAGTGGAAAATAAGTCTACTTGTTGGAAAATGGGTGCTCTATATTGTGTATGTCAGAGTCATTGGAACTAAACGGAGTTTCTTCACTGGAGAATGTGTGCTCTGTATTGTGCAGAGTCATTGAAACTGGAATAAGTCTTCTCGTCGGAGAACTCTAGCCCATAACATGTGAAAAACTGATCCATCTCTCTGAAGGGACAAACAACGAACGTCATGGGAATATCCGTATGTAGACCTCTGAAGATGGATGTCTCTCATAGGGACCACGAAGTAGGTTCTCTCTCATAAGAACCTCGAAAGGATCTCATACTGGAGTTCACGGTAGATGGAGAATGAAATCTGAAACTGAGTCTCCTCGTCAGAGAACTCGAAGAAAGTAGGCATCTCCCACAATGGCTCAAAGAATGAGATCTCTTCTCCGAAGTCCCTATGGATCTCTCGGTATCAATCATCTATCATAAGTATTGTAATATGTTATCCACATGAAAACTCGAGCCTAAATCAAGAGTATGGGGACCTCTCACATAATACTTCCCATTTCTCCCAAGCTTGTCGGAAAAAGATGACATCGACCAAGTTGGGGAAAGACCTGCAGCGGAAAAAATAAAACCGTCACTTTTTTTTAATAAGTCGTTCTTTTTTTAGTTTTTCGCCCCTTTTTCCTTCAAATCATGTTTGTAAGGCTCCTTTTTTGTATGATAGCTTCTCTATATTAAACAAAAGAAAATTTCCTTTTTTATAAATCACTTTGGCCTAAATTGGGTGCTTTTCTTTGGGCCGCTCTCTTTATATATCTCTCTTCTGACTTACAGAACCTCCCCCTTTTTTGTTTAATACAGCAACAATCCACCAATTAGGTACTTCTTGAGCCTTACAATGTTTTTTTAAATGGGGGTATAGCATGTGATGTTGGTCCAAACAATTCGTTGTTATTTAGGGTTCCCCTTGATCGGAACCCCAACTCCCGATCACATTTCCCCTAATGGGGCTTTCCTTTTTTGAGATCGTCGTCACCTTCACAAGGGCTTGAGTGGTGAAGCACAGGCATGCGAAGGGCTCCGACTGCAATGGATATGGAGGCGTTAAGGCAGGGTTTGAAATTTCACAAAATTTTGGTTTTGATAGGTCATGGGTATTGAAACTCCAATACATGTCGATTTCCTAGATTTCGACTGAGATGGTCAAAATATCGGTGATATTTCAACATATCGACCCATTTTTGTTGAAATCTATGTTTCCTGTACAAAATTCCCCCAGATTTCGACCGATATCGACGAAATTTCGCAGATATCTATGTATATCGATAATATTATCTATGTAAGCTTGATTTTATTACTTATTTACATATTCCCAATATTAAAACACATAATCAATTATTTTTATTATTTTTTTGAATAAAAGAATGGGGAGCCCTCCCAAGTCGAGAGTCACCACACCAAAATATGCAACACATAATGATTTATATATTTTGTTCCAGGTCGGGGGAGCGCATTCCTCCCCTTTGGGTTTAAGCAATGGAGATGAAACAACTCTATAGCTTCTACATATCGATATAGCTTATTCGTTTCATTCGTTTGTCATTTATCTTCATACATCTTTACTATAAGTCTGTAATTAATTCTCTAATTCATTAGAACTATATTCACGATAGTTATTTCTATGAACGAAATATTATCTACTTAATCATTATCTACATTTTACAATCAAATGCTCATCTATTTTTATGAACAAAAGATGTTTTCCAAGTGTTACCCTAATTATTTCGATTTTCATTTCCAGTACCTATTAGTCAACTCAATAATATGCCTGATATGACCAATATGGTGTGATATAAGGCGTACAGATGAGAGATATGTGTGACATAAGTGTGCGTTTGTAAGTTATTATTGTTTTAAGATCTTGGATTAGATGATATCAATTTCCAGTATGTATCAGCCAAGAATCAGCATTAATATCGATTTGGTTGATATGACCGATATGATAGATATGTGCGATATAAGAGGCACATATGAGCAATATGTGTGATATAAGTGTGTATTTGTAAGTTATTTATTATTGTAATAACTTGGAAATCTTAATTTGTGAAAAAATAGTTGAAATGGCTTTTTGAGCCATTTTCAACATTTCCACCGAAACGGTCGAGACTTCACACGATTTCACGAAAATTTTGATTTTGGAGGGGATCGAAACGAAATTGAATCGAGATTTCGAACCTTGTGCTAGTGTTCCGGTCCCGGGTATCGCGCAACATCGTCGTTTATAGATCTAACTACAATATGGCATGGACTTCAAGAAGTTGATAAGGCATAAGGGATTGTGATGTTGCATGGAGTAATACGAAGTTGGCCCTGGACCAACAGGAAGGTGGGTGACTGGCGAGACACAAATATGCGGATTGGGGTTGATCTTCAATTGACTAGAGATATAGACACTAAGGGTGTGTTTGGTTCATGGGTTATCCGGGGGAGGATAACCCGTTTTTGTGCTTGTGTGTTTGGTTAGTGGGTTAAGGGTTTGGAGGGTTTGTGTGATGTGATTGTATTGAAATTTGAAAAAGTGTGTAGTTATTGTGATATGATTGTATTGAAATTTGAAAAAGTGGGTAGTTGTTGTGATGTGATTGTATTGAATTTTGAAATAGTGAGTAGAAGTTGAGTGTTTTATGATTTTTAGATGATATGATGGTATAATATATATTTTTTTGGTTGGAAAGAGAGTGGGCCCCACTAGTGGGTTGGGAATATGGGTTTTGGGGGGTAACCCACCCAAAGTGGGGGGTAACCCCCCAACCAAACGCACCCCTAGGGTTCTCTCCAACGGAGAACTTGCCCATCTCGGAATAGATGGTGATGCTGCCATCGGAGGGTTTAGCGGTGATGTCCTCTAACTTTGCTTTGGTGACAAGTATTGTCTTGCGCAACACAACAAGGAGCTCAGTGTCGTATTGTCAATCTAGCCAATGATGGAGGAACATACTGGCATTGGGATAGGGTTTGTAGCGGTGATGTGTTGGATTCAGGGCTTGATTTGTGGTAGCGTGGAGTTGGAGCCCGAACGAGTCATGCACCTAAAGTGGGTGATGCAGCCTTGAGTCATTCGAAAGTGGGCTCGGATCAACAAGAAGGTGGGTGACTGGTGAGAAGGAAATGCGTGGCATGGGTCTGATCTTCTACTGACTAGAGTTATCGACACCTAGTGTTCTCTCCAACGGAAAACATGGAGTACCCATCTCAAAATAGATGTGGATGCTACAATCGGAGTGCTTGGCGATGATGTCCTCTAAATTTGCTTTGGCGACAAGTATCACCTTGGGCAACACAACAAGAAGCTCGACATCGTGTTGTTCAATCTTGCCAATGGTGGAGGAACAAATTGTTGTTGTGATGGGGTTCCTGATGGCGATCTGTTGGATACAAGGCATGATCTGCAACGGCGTGGAGTTGGGGCATGGACAAGTCGCGTACCTGGAGAAGTAGGGTTCCGTCAAGAACCCTAGCTTTCGAGAACTTGGTGGTTATTGAAATTTGGAATCATTCTCGATGACCATGAAGAATTTCTAGAACCTGGAATAAAAAGAATATGACGATGATGATCATGCAGACTTAAGGTTTCAACTTTCAAATCACTTTAGTTGATCAGATTGGCATTGGCGATGGTTGCACATAATTAGGGATTCATAATCCTTATAACTCTTCTCAAACTTGAACAAATCACAAACATAAAAATAATCTTCAAGAACAAATAACCAGAATCAAACCTGTTCTGATACCATGTAGAAAATAACAATGTAAAAGCGTAATCAGAAATAAATAGAAAACAGTGAAGAACGTATGGGTATTGCATGTAACCCTACTCCATAAGGAGTGAATGAAACCACGAGAGAATAACTCTTAAGGACCGGATAATATGTTACTGCTCTCTCAGGGTTCGTTTGGCTGCAGGGTTGGGCAGGGTTGGGTTGGGTTGGGTTGGGTTGGGCTGGGCTAGGTGAATAGTAAACTGTGAGGAGGGGGTACCCCTGTGAATAGTACCCCAACCCAACCCAACCATGCCCAACCCTGCAACCAAACGAACCCTTAAAGGTTACAGGTAGTGCAGGGCTCCTTATATAGCCCGCATCAGTATGACCAAGTCCCACCAATAGACAATGTGGGATTAAACTTGTGGATGGGGTAATTGGACAGTAAATGGATCCTAGAGGGATCCAATTACTTATAAACTAGCAGTATCCATATGTAATCTTTAGCATAAATAATATCACGCAATCTGCAAAGAACAAAGTATAAATAATGTGGTATATATTCAAAGTTTTTAAGTGTCGACATCATTTCGCTAAAGCTGAGAAAGGACATGCCGAAGCATCGCCACCAGCATACCAATAAAGACTAGGAATCATGTTGAAATTAATCAAAATCAGTTCATTTCAAAAGAAAATACATTTTTTACTGGAACCTAGATGTCTCATAATTCATAAAATAACTTTAATATCAACTTCAATCGAGGGATTAAGGAGTCCTAGAAGACTAGCACCATGAAAGTTAGACGAATTTGGTAAAAAGAGATGGAAGGACTTCATTTTTTCTGAGCTAGTCATTGATCACGCACTCTATCAAAATTATTTTCTTTTGAGGAGAAAGAGCGATCACTGATAAACTAATGTCTAGATTGGATGATGAACTCACGGCATAATCTCACCGTTTCCAATACTAATCATTATCCAGCTCCTCTAGAATCACATCTTTACATCTCTTCTGCAACACAAGTTCAGAATTATTTGTGATTAAAATTCAATGGACAACCTCCCTCTTTTTTATGGTTGCTTTTAGAAATTTCATATGTACGGTTGTTAAATGAAGAAATAATTTCCTCTCTTTTCAATTTCAATTTTAATATGTTAAGTTATTAGGATAATTTTTTTAGTTAGAAAAGAGAGAAACACGCGGAGGTGTCCACCCCATCAAGAGTGCACTACAGAAGTCAAGACTCAAGGATAGTCTTCACAAGGAAAAAGACATTTTCCACATAAATCCATTCTGCATGTAAAATGACACCACTGCAAGCTAGTCAAAGACCCCCATAACCACTAAATGCATTAACTACATGTCGGTAGGTCTGGATCTCGTGTTCAGCAGAGATCCCCAAAAACTATCAATGCCGGGCAGCTCCAAGCCTCCAACCATGAGATACCTACATCTGTCCATATCTCTCTAGCCCTTTTCACTGAAGAGGAAAAAATGGTATATCGATTCCATTTGAACACCACAAGGTGAGGAGATGTCATCATCACTTGAAAAGAGTCCCATCCTTTCTCCTTCATTAATAATCTCCTCCATCGCATCAACCAGAGGAAGACCTTCATCAGCAAAGAAATTCACATCTTCCAAATGAAACCACAATCATTAATCATCTCCCCAGTAGGTGGAACCAATAAAGCAATCAGAGCCCAATAAGCGTGCTTCATAGAAAAGTCTCCGCCCTACCATGTCCAGTGTTAACCCATGGTAGGGTTGTCAAAGGAGTCCAGTACCTCCATAAGTTTCATGAACTCAATAAGTCTATGCTCTAAGAATGCAACGGAAACCAAGTTCCATCTGCCCATGCTTCCGAAAATAGAATACCATGATCAAACGCCAATGCAAAAAGATGTAGGAATGGCTCAGAATCCATCCAAAAAGCAAAGGACCTCCCGTCGCCCTACTTTAGACGTGTCTAAGTAGGAAGTTCAAATAGCATTGAAGAAATCCCCTTCCAAAATGTGAACGTGAGGTGTTGCCGATGAGGAACCAAGGAACGATGTGCATGAGCAACGTAAATGACACAGATCAACTGACAAACCAAGTCGTCTTCGCTTCCCTGGATTCTCACCACTCACTTCAACATGAGAGCATGGCTCATTGCTTCTATTTGGATTATCCAAGACCTCTCTTTTTTGTCAGGATTGTGACAATGTCCCAATCCACTATATGAACACATGCTTAATTAAAGTTACAATAAGTCCAGAAGAACTGTTACAATATCATTTTCCAGACGATGACAAAAATCCAACAAGAAAAACTCTGGAAGACAGAATACAAGGGAAGGCCGCAAGAATCACTCTGATAAGCACAAAGTGACCACCTCCCAATAAGCATGACACCTTCCACCCAAACAACTTCCAACTCCATTTTCTTAATAACAGGGAACCAATTTGCCATATATATCTGACCGCTAGACAATGCAAACCCAGATATCGGACCGGCATCAACCTACGAGCAATGCATTGAAGTAGAACTGAGCCACACACTATTACATCCTCCTCTGAAAATCCAAATGGGATAGAAGCATATTTGCCCCAGTAAATCACCAATCCGGACAACTTCCTGCAAAGGCATACTAATAGTAGGGTCAAGATATTCCTGCCCTCCAAACCGAATGTGAGGGTCTCCCTTCATTCGACAAACAAGCGGGGGAGAGGTGTGGGGCATTGGGAAAAAGGGGTGCATGAAGCCTCGCTTTTTCAGCACGCTGTGAATTGTAGCTTAGGGAGCGCCTTCCCTCCTTCTGGGAAGATTTCGCTTTCTCCTTATGATCGGGTCGAGAATGTAAAAGATTGAGTGGAATCGGTAGAAAATAGAAGGGTCGGGTGGGCTCCTGAGACTGTCCCGAGACAGTGGCACCCCTGCACTGAGAAGGGTTGGTGTGGTCTTTCCACTACTTGCTGGTCAACCCACATGCACCATATATCTAGCACGACAGCCATTCCTCCTACATCTGCCATGCCTCCTTCAATGAAAAAAATGGTCATCCGCGTATGGAAGGACGGAGTTGGAGATGACTACAAGCAAGTATCCTATCATAGCCTTCGATGCACCTTATGGTCAATGATAATTGCAAGGACATCTATGGCCAACACAAATATAAGTGGAGTGTCTTTGGTTAATGAGATTGTAGAAAATTAAATTAGTTTGTATATTTAAAGTATAATAAAAATTTTTGCATATAAATAGTCACCTTTAATTAAAAAAACATCCCAAATTGATAATATAGCTTTACGTATTTGACTTATCATCCCTCCTAAGCTCCCTTCTCCCCTCATACATCTTCATGCTTCTCTTCCAAAATCACGCATAGCTTGACAAGTTCCCTTTTCAACGTGCGCTATGTGCACAATCATGAAAATCCCATGTTGCACAGTGTGCATTCATGTTGTTTCCTGAACCCCCTCTTTTTTTCTCATCGCATTCCTCGAACAACATGAATATCGAGGCAAGGTTACAATCTTACATACTCCTACATCTCAACGATCAGCTATGGATGATTTTACTTCCACACAAGCCACACATGTTCTTCCACAACAACCAAGGATGCAAAAAACGGTCTAAACGGCCTTTTAAACGGCCGTTTAAACGTATGCGGTGCCTGACCGCATCGTTTAACCAAAAGCGGCCCATAAACGGTCAGGCCGCATAAACGGCCTTAAACGGCCGTTTAAACGGCCTTAAGCGGTCCTATGCGGCCTTTTAAGCGGTCTGAAACATCCCTTTCAGAACATGGATCTACTTTTTTCAAAGGATCATCATTATCCATGACTTTTTGGATTCATGCTATGAATTGTAATTGTTTATCTTGTCTATTTTGACATTTAGATGAAACATTTTCATGAATTTGACAATATTTAATATATATTGTAAATCTGTGATTATATTTTTCTTATTTATTTATACTTTTTTATTAATTATATGTATTTAATATTTTTTATTAATTAAAAATGCAAAACCGCATAACCCGTTTAATTTCCGTTTAAACTCCCGCATACCGTTTAATCAGTAATCAGTGACCCTACCGACTGAATACCGCATACCGCTTTTTGCAACCTTGACAACAACTCAATGAATGCTATAACTATATTTTAGTCACCACATGCATCACATCTCTCCTTCAACAACCATATAATAGTTGTGCGTGGTCGACAATGCCAACTTTGCCACATGGGGCCAATGACATTGTCAACATCACTGTCTTATGTCAACCTCTGGAGCCTCATCTCCCCACACCCTATTGCCGAGGAAGCATACTCATCAAGAAATGAGTTTTTCAAGCATATGAGAGTTGATGCAATCTAAAATTCTGAAATTTTTTATTCGTGTTGCGAAAAATCTAGAACGACCGCCACATTATCGTTTCCATGAAAATGAAAAAATCCAATTGAAAAAACTGTGGACGACAAAGAAACCAGGGGATGGCCGCAATAACTCTGAAAGAACGAGGCAGGCTACCTCTCGATAAGCATGACACTATCCATACAGACAGCTTCCAATTCCAATTTCTTAATAACTAGAGGCCTACTTAAAAATTATATGACCAATAGATAGCGTAAACCTAGATATCAAACCGCCACCGACCCACAGGCAGTGCCTAGAAGTAGAACTAAGCCGCACTCTTCTACATTCTCCTCCGAAAGTCTAAACGAGGTGGAAGGTTATTTATCCGGGTTTATCACCAACCCTGATAGCTTACCAAAAATATCTAGCACGACAACCATTCCCCTCGCCTTTGTCCGCCTACTTCAATGAAAAACTCATAAATTCCTGTTGCAAGAACTTTGGGTGGTTGAGGAAGCAAACTCAACGAATTCATGTCGCATGAACTCCAGAAGAACCATCACATTATCACTTCCCATCAATGACAAAAATCCAACAGGAAAACACTGGATGACAAAGAACATAGGGATGGCTACAAGAATCACACCCAAAAAATGGCGGAGCCTCCTCTCCCCGCACCCTATTACCGACGAAGCAAACTCTTCAAGAGACCAATTTTTCAAGTATAGGAGAGTTGATGTAATCTGAAATTCTGAAATTTTAGAATTGATATTGCAAGAACTTCATATGAGGAAGCCTCCTGTTGCTGATCAATTGAAAGAAAACGGGGGATGATAAATAGAACAAGGGTGACAAAAATCCAACCTACAAAACTCTAGAGCCTCCTCTCCCTACACCACATTGTCGAGGAAGCAAACTTGTCAGAAGATGAGCTTTTCAAGCATAAGAGAGTTGATGCAATCTAAAATTCTGAAATTTTAGATTGGAATTGTTTATCGTTAAAATTCAATGGATAATTCCCAGTTTTTTTATTTGTTTTTAAACTTCATATTCATTCGGTTGCTAGATAATGGGATGATTTCCTCTCTTTCAACTTTAATTTGTATTTTTTATATGTTTTTAATGGTCTGGTGGAGTGCAGGTGTCTACCACCCAAAAGACCAAGGTTCAAATCCCTCCTTGGGGGGTTGCGTTAGGTAGCCGATATCAGGTATAAAAAATAGTCAGATCTTTCAACATGGATTTGAGTAAGAATCCATGTAACCTACCCTACTAAGTGGGAGAAGGCTTCACCATTTTATATGTTATTTAAAGTTTGTTTTATTTTAATATTTTAGGATAATGTTTGTATGTCTGTTTAAACACCCATTTGCCTAATTAAAAAAGTGTCAAGTTGGAAATATAATTTTGAGAGTTCAACTCTGTTATCCTTCCTCGGTTCCCTTCTCCCCTTGTGCATTTTCACATTTCTCTTCCAAAATCCCAAGTAACTTGATGTGTTCCCCTCTCAACTCTATGTTTCACTACCAACATCACACACTACAGATGTGCTTTCTTTCTTCGATAACCCTCCATGTATTTTCTCTCACATATTCATCAGGTTACATGAATGATTTAGGAAGTCCCTATATTTAAAAAGCCCTATGTCTTTCTGATGCAGTGATGCCCCTCGATTTTCTTTATAAGGATGATTCTTTCTTGTTGGAACACGATATCTGTAACCTTGTATTTATTTAGTCAAATCCGGACTTTGTTTTGCTTCTTCCATAGTACCTCTGCCTCTCCATTCTGACCCCAAAAAGCCCTTGAACCTCTAATGCTTGTTCAATGTTTCTATGTGCACTTGCTAAAAAAAGAGGCGATCAACCCAGCTTTCAAATGCCCAACATTGGCCCTCTTCTTTCCATATCTTAATTCATTGCCCCTTTTCAGTTGTACTTGCAGTGCTCCTCAGGGTCGAAAGAAATGAATAAATGTCCCGTTGGCACTTAAATTATTATATAGTACAACAAGAAATGAATTGAAATCAAAATAAAAGATACGAATTGAAATCAAAATAAAAGATTCTTGATGATCTGGTAGGGGGGAAGGGATCCGGGCTCTAGCGAATTTTTGGACTTCATCAATGACTTGGCTCTTGATGATCTGGTGGGTAGAGATATTATCTACACTTGGCGTAATAACTCGTCTCGATCTCGGCTTGACCGGTTTTTGGCTAACTCTCGTTGGATGGAAGCTTTCCCCCTTTGCTCGGTTACCTCTCGTCCGCGGTCTTTTTCGGATCATAGTCCCATTATTTGGGATGCTGGCGATTCCTCCCGCCCGCGTGGTATTTTTCGCTATGAGAGGAGTTGGTTGCTGGAGCCTAATTTTAATGATCTGGTGCGCAATCATTGGTCCCAGACTTCCTTTCCTGGTGATGCGGCTCGTCGCTTTGATCTTAAGCTCTCGTCCCTTCGACGTGTTCTCGCTTCCTTTAAATTTATCACTCGTCAGGCTAGACTTTCTACTCGTAATGAGGTTGAGGCGATTATACTTCGCTTGGATCGCTTGGAGAACGATAGGGAGCTCTCCCCGGAGGAATTAATTGAACGTTCTTCAGCTATGCATCTTGTCTCGGAGGATGACAGGAAAAGAGCCATCGAGTGGAGACAGCGCTCGCGGATTCGTTGGATCAAGGATGGGGACGCTAATACCGCTTTTTTCCATCGGGTCGCCAGTGCGCGCAAGCGTGCTAATTGTATTTCCTCCCTCGATATTGGGGGCGCTTTATTTCAGGGAGATCGGGAGTTGGGATCGGCTTTGGTTAACCATTTCAAAAAAAAATCGATCGCCAGCCTTCTTCCTCCTGGCGATGGACGGCTTCCGGGGTCCCCTCGCTTCCCATCTCGGATGCGACTGTATTACCTCGGCCTTTCTCGCTTGATGAGCTTAAGGGGGCGGTTTGGGACCTTAACGTTGACGCCTCCCCTGGTCCCGATGGGTTCCCCATCTCCTTCTATAGGGACTTCTGGGATGTTATCGCCAATGATGTTATGGATGTGGCTCTCGAGTTTTGCGAGGGGAACCGGGGCTTCAACAGGATTAACCGGGCCAACTTGGTTCTCATTCCGAAGTGCCATGGGGCTAGCCGTATTGAGGACTTCCGCCCAATTGCGATTTTCAATGGCATTTATTTAATCATTGCTAAGGCTTTGGCTAGGCGGCTTGCTCCCCTTCTTGGCTCTCTCATTTCTCCCGCCCAAGCCGCTTTTGTCCAAGGGAGGCAAATCTCGGATTGCTTTGCGTTGGCCTCCGCGATTATTGATGGTTGGCACAGAAATGGTACGAAGGGGCTTCTCTGGAAAATTGATTTTGCCAAGGCTTATGACTCCTTGGACTGGCGCTTCTTATGGTCGATTTTGAAGTCCCGGGGCTTCCCACCGATGTGGATTTCGTGGGTTCGACGATGTGTTACTACGGTATCCTTCTCCTTATCTCTTAACGGCCGGCCGGCTGGGGGCCTATTCCAGCCTCGCAGGGGGATTCGTCAGGGCTGCCCCCTTGCCCCTCTTCTTTTCGTTTTGGCAGCTGACGTGCTGTCGCGCATGATTCAGGGTGTGGCCAATGCTGGGCTTACTCGCGGATGCACTATGGGTGATTTCCATATTCCACTCCTTCAATTTGCGGATGATACCTTATACTTTATCGAGGGGGATCGAACTCAGGCCTTGGGGATGGCCACTACGGTTCAACTTTTTTGCGAGATGTCGGGGCTCCGCATCAATGGGGCCAAATCGAAGTTTGTGCCTTTCGCTTTGTCGCCAATGGAGGCTGGGGAACGCTCCTCTATCTTGGGGGCTCCCCTCGGGGATCTGCCACTCTATCTGGGCTTACCGCTCTCGGTGGGCCGTGCGCGATTACGTGATTATCAGAGGGTGGTGGAGAAGGTGGAGTCCAGGTTGGCAGGGTGGCGTGCGTCGATGCTCTCCAGAGGGGGGCGTTTGGTCCTTCTTAAATCTGTCCTCTCGGCTATGCCCATCTACTTCTTGTCGGCGCGCGGCTTGCCTAAGGGGATCCGGCTGCGCTTAGAGAAATGTATGAGGGGCTTCCTTTGGGGTAAGAATGGAATTGGTAGAAGAGGGATTCATCTGGTGGCTTGGGATGACATTTCGCGTCCAAAACGCGACGGGGGCCTGGGCGTTCGGCGGTTGGAGGTGGTGCGTGATGCTTTGCTTCTCAAATGGGCGGTGAGGCTTTTTGGTCGGGATGAGGGCTTCCTGGTGCAATGCCTCCGCGTGGCGGCTGGGAATGCCTTTGATTCCGTTTTTGACGGGCGCTCCCATGGAATTTCTCCCTCCTTTTGGCGCGAGGTCTTCTCTGTGTTCAACAGCAACCGATCCTTGTTTAGGCCGGCTCTCGGCGATGGGAACTCTTTCCGCTTCTGGTCGGTGGATTGGTCTGGTAATGGTATATTCATGAACCTTTTTCCGCGACTTTTTGCCCCGGCCGGGGATAAATTTGCTTCGGTGGCTTCGTGTTGGTCCGATGGATCCTGGTGCCCTACTTTGGTGGACAATCTTTCCGATCAGCGACTAAATGACTTCTCGGCTTTGATGGCTCTACTTGTGGACGCCCCTACGCCCTCGAGGGGCCGTGATCACTTCGCCTGGAAGGATGGGACCTTCAGTTCGCGGAAGGCATATTTCTCTATTCTCCCCAACGTCGTGACTTCGGATGCGTTTTTTCTCAGTCACTGCAAGCACATTTGGGGTCTCAAGCTCCCGGAAAGGATTGGTATCTTTCTGTGGATTCTTAGACGTGGAAGATTGCTTACTCGCGATCGTTGTGCCTTGATTTTTCCCAAATTTCACCAACTTGTGCGGTCTGTGCGGTTCGGATGTTGAGACGCCCGACCATCTTTTCTTTCACTGCGACCTCGTGCGGCCCATTTGGGAGGACGTGGGCTGGTTGAATCGTTCCTCGATGGAGACTTTCTGGGAGAACTTATCTTCCGCTGCTAATCGGCCGAGGGAGAAAGACTGATTCCCATTGCGCGCATCTGGAGTATTTGGCTGGGAAGAAACAAATCTCTTTTTGCTGGGCAGAGATTTTATAAGGAAAATATTTGTATTGCAGCGAATCGCTTTTGTATCGATTGGTCATCCGTGTAGCGTCTTTTGGGGGCGGATGATATCCTTATTGATATCATCTACCTTTACTTTTTCTTTTCTTTCCCACTGTAAGTATTTTCTATCTTATTTCTTAATAATATGGGGCGAACACCTATGAGTGTCTCCCCCTTTTTTGAGTGTCAAAAAAATAAAAGATTCTTATTGAAAAGCAAAATAAAAGAAGTTTATAGAATGCTTACCAGTTTCACTCCATGTCTCTAAGGCACTTTCGCGGTCAACACTTTCCAAGGAAGATATGCATGCAAGAATAGTGTATATACAGTGAACTGAAGCCTCCATTCTAAAAATATAACCATCAGATACCCATGTTAACAATGTGTAGAAAATTTTGTATGCATAGGAAAATTGTATTCTAAAGTATACTTAAAGAATAGATTGGACCCATCTAACTGCACTTTATTTTCAACATTAGGCCACCAACAAAAAAAGAGAACCTGAAGAAAAGATAGTCTAAAAAAGCGCATGCCCTCTATCTACAAATTAGTTGAGAACGTTGCACAATTTTTTAAAAAACAGATGAAATCTTGAAATAAGAAGATGAGCCGAATTTGACATGTTTGACAACAACAAAATTTCATGTAGCCGACACCTCGTAAAGTGCGAAAGGCTTTGATTAGTGTTTCTGTGAAAGTCCAGAGGTGCAGTTTTCAAACATAGATAAATTTCCCCACCCTAATCATATGATCTTAATGCACCTGCTAATAGGAAAACAAACTACTCATGCCTTAATAAGTTACTAATCAAGTTGAATCTACTACTATGGGCATTCCACAACAGCAGCTGCTATGGAAATTTCCATCGCTAAGATGGAATCAAACAGCCTACCTGACATTGTCAGTGTACCCTTATCAGACCAATCATCCGTCCAAAAGCAAAAGAGGATCGATCTCCCAAAACAAGACGAAGAAACAAAGGTAATTCAGGCAGGATGGAACAAACACCCTTCAAATATGCAGAGGAATAGATGTGTGGACAATGTCTAAGCATGGATGATGTAAATTACACGGATTAATCTACAACATAAATCCTCATTATCACCGCACATCCTCACAATCGACTTTAATATCAAAGCTCTATTCGTAGTTCTAGGTGGGGAAAAACGAGCCCACCCTTCTCCTTAGGGAGTGTTACAGTATTCCAATCAACCAAAGTATCCCCGATGCATTCTAGCTGGGCATACCCCAGAAGAAATGCCTCATATCCTCTCCGACCTACCATGTATCCCGACCAGCAGCAATCTTGGCGACATGAAAAAACTGGGAAAGCAGCAAGGACAACCTCCAGTAATACAAGACGCTCACCACGAGACAGCAAAGATCCCCTATAACCTACAAGTTTCCGATCCCGCTTCTCAACAACAGGCAACCCATCACTATCATATAGGCGAAGACGACCATTTCTCAGAGGTAGTTCAAGATAACGAATTGGCAGCGAACCACAAGCAGTACCCACATCCACACCGCAGTCTTCCACCTCATATTGTGGGAGACCGAAAGAACGACATTAGATTTGTCATTGTTGATCTTCAGACCATAACTACATTCACTAACAAAGCAGATGCGTGTCTGCCAAAATTGTGAGCTTACATTTTGAAGTGTGCAACCCATATGCCATTGGATCATAATCAACAACTAACATTTCCACAGCAACAGACATTGTCAAAAGCCTAACATCAGCAGATTGAATTCCCTTACATCATAATCGTAATACTTTGAGAAGTTTCAAAATACATTCAAAAATAACAACCATACAAAAAGGGTTGCAATCACATTTATGATAATAACATGATCATAAAAAGAATTCACGCATGTAACATTAAGACAGTATCCAATAATATGTTTGACCCATTCTAAAATTTAAAATGTTATAATATAAGAATATTTATTGTTACATATAATACATATAATAAAAATAACTAATAGATTTTAAATATTAATATATAAGTGTGTACTAGTACCAGATTCGTATTTTTTAGAATACCATATAATATTAAAGAGTACGTTGTAAAGCAAGACATATATTAAATAATATAGGGTTTTTATTACTTGTGCCCCTCCGAGATATCGCAATTTCAGTTATGCCCCTATCTTTTTAGTAATATCAGTTGTGCCCCTCACTTCTTGCTAATCTATCACTTGTAACCCTCGGGTTAGTGACCGTCCATAACCAACACAAACGGACGTTAACTTCAAGGACATAGATGGAATTAAATTTAAAAAAAAAAAGGACAGAAAAGTCCTCCTCCTCCGTCTTCTTCCTCCCTTCTCTTCCTCCTCTCCCATCTTCTTCCTCTTCCTCTTCCCCCCTCCTCGGCCACCCGCACCTCCCTCCCCACCTCGCCAGCCGCCATCCGACCCCACCTCGCCCAGGCCCACGCGACGTCGACCACCGCTCTGGACCCTTTCACGCTGCCTCCGCCTCTTCCACCAGCCCCCAGGCCCCTGCCTCCTCCGCCCCACCTCCCGCTGCTCCTCCTCCCGCGCCTGCCGCCGCCGTCGCCACCCCCGCGCCCCCCTTCCACTGCTCCTCCCCCCGCCCCTGCCCTCGCCACCCATGCTCCCCACCTCCCGCTGCTCCCCCGCCCCTGCTGCCCTCGCCGCCCCCGCCACTCCTGCGCCCCACCTCCCGTTGCTCCTCCCCCCGCGCCTGCCCCCGCCACCCTCGCGCCCCCCTTCCGTTGCTCCTCCCCCCGCCCCTGCCCCGCCACCCCCGTGCCCCCTTCCGCTGCTCCTCCCCCTACCCCTGCCCCCGCCGCTCCCGCGCTCCCCCCCCCTCAAGCAGAACGTTGCCCGGTTTCACCCTGTGGTGCAGATGCGCGAGCCCAGCAGGCAGCTTGCCCTCGAGCGCATCACCGAGAGGTTCGCATCCAGCAGAACGTTGCTCGATTTCACCCTGTGGTGCACGATCGACAGGCAAAAGAAGTGGTGCAGATGCGCGAGCCCAGCAGGCAGCTTGCCCTCGAGCGCGTCACCGGAGAGGTCAAGCACCGTCAGGTTCTAGCAGAGGCTACCGTTCTCCGAGAAGATCGATTCTGACCATAATACCCTTCTTAACCCCACCATGGTTTGAATAAACCATGGTTATTTTAATTTTTTGACGGTCAATCTGATAGAAGGGCACAAGTAATAACGGAGAAAGAAGTGATGGGCACAACTGATATTACCAAAAAGATAGGGGCATAACTGAAATTGTGATATCTCAGAGGGGCATAAATGATAAAAAAAACCCAATAATATGTTTGTCATTAATGTTACGTGAACGCACTAAGTTTACAATATGGCATACGTTGAATTATAAAATATATGGAATCTAAACGACGAAATATTAGCACCTTGCGTTTATGGTATAGTTTCATTGAAAGATGAAACTACCATGAAAGAGCTGCTTCAATCTTCGCACATCCAATACTTTTATGCTTCAATACTTTGCATGGGAGGGTGATGAAGGGGGGAGAAGTTGGCATGGCGGTTGTGGGGATTGCCCTTCGTAAGGGAGTTGCCTGGAACGGTGTCAGTTCTCGCTTGCATGGGTTCTTGGGTCCTCTCTTCGTTGGGGACTTCGTAGTTTTGGATGATTCCAGGTGCTATGTTCGTGGCCTTTCCCCGGATCAACGGGAAAGGCTGATTGCGCGTGGTGCAACAGAAGACATTTTCTGGAGGCCTTTGCGTTTTACGGATGGAGTTTGATCAAACGTCGAGGTGTGTGTTGCGGAGGTGCGAGGGGTTCCTTTCCTCTCTCGGAAGGTTCACGGCCTAGGCAGGGCTCTTCGGTGTTGGGGGGAGGTTCTTGCGGTCGTGGAGGATGGTCTCAAGCCTAGCTCGGACAGGAGGGTCACGCGGGTTTTGATGGAGTGTAGCAAGAACCTCCTTGACGACGCAATGGGCAAAGTCTTCTTTGAGTCTCTGAAGGTTGGTCGATTCCGCTTTCGTGTGGAGCTGTCTTTCTTGGCGCCTCGACGGTGCTCTTACCGATGGCCTGGCCTGCGGGGACGGAGATCCCGTCGGTTGGTGACGTCGCCTCGACTTCTGGTGGCCAGGTGGCGCCGCATGGGGGTTCTTCCGAAGCGTCACCCTTAATAATGGATTGCATGCGCCCCTTCGCGGTGCATTCTCGGGTGTCGTGCAACTTCTCGCTAAGAGACGGTTTGTCTGAGGGGGTGGCGCCCGAGGTTGATTCACTTTTCGGCTCTCATCCGTGGAAGGTGGACCGTGCTCTTCATTTTCGTTATGCGGGTCCGCTGTCGGGTCAGCCTGCGGTGGACCTAAGCGGGCTTCGGGATTTCGGATCTTGGACTGGAGCGGGAGCTACCTGCAATTCGGTTTCCTTCTCTGTCTCGGATCCGAGTCCGGCCTTCTGTGCCCCATCGGATGAGGCAGATCCCGTTTCGGATGTGATTCAACCCTCTGATTGCAATCTACCCTTTTGGGGGTCGCGTGACTTCTCGGGTGGAAATTCGAGCAAGGTTGTTGTTGCGAGCAGCTTGACTTTTCTGAGCCCTCTCTTACTCGACGAAGGTGGTTCGTCTCTTTTCGCCTCTCCAAGCTCTGCGGGGGTTATCTCAGCCGTGGACACCGATAGCTATTTGGGGAGCCTTTCTGACAGGAGGTCGGGGAAAAGATATCGAAGGAGGAACAGATCTCGGGCGAGGTCCTCACGAATTCACTCCTGTGCAACTTTGAGAGATGTTGTGGCGGAGGCGGCTGGTCTCAGTCTCATTGGGGAGCGTCGGCATTTAATGAAGGTCCTCTCCTGGAATGTGAGAGGGCTAGGGGAGGCTGATAAGAGAAGGGTGTTGGGTTCCAGACTAACTGAATGGGGTTGTGATATTGTTTTTTTTTACGCTCAAAAAAGGGGGACGCACTCGATGGTGCTCGCCCTGATGTATTAAAAGGTTAAAAAATTACTTACAAGCGAATTGCGGAAAGGAAACAAAAAACAACAAAAGCCGGAGGTATCGAGAGCAGATACCCCCACTACAAACAGGAGACCCTACTCAGCACACCATTCCCGAAGGAAGCGCGAGGCCGAAAGAAGTACATTCTCGGAGTAGAACCTCTGCCGAGCAAAGAGGGCTTCATTTCTTCCAAGCCAGATGCTCCAAAGCCGCGCAATAGGAGTAAGCAGGTCCGCCCTCGCTCTGCCCTGAGAGCTCACCAAGCTGGCACAGAAGGATGCAATTGACGACACGTCAAGCCAGCCCAGGTCAGCCCAGATGCCATGAGTACGGCCACAGCGAAAAAATAGATGGTCGATAGTCTCCGTCTCCATATCACAAAGGCCACAAATAGAAGTGGTGGAGGGAAAGAACGAGGCACACCGGCTTCGAGTCAACAGACGCCCGCGCCGAAATAGCCAAAGGAAAATGCCAATTCGTTCCGGGAGCTTGAGGCCCCAAAAAAATTTACAATCACGTATGAGTGAGGCATCAGCCCCGATGGAAGGAGGAAGAAGAGCGTGGTAAGTCGCACGGGTGGAGAAAGAGCCATCCTTCCAAAGCAAATGGTCGCGCCCGACAGAAGGCGTGGGCGCGTCAGCGAGAATAGCCAGGAGGGCGATGAAATCCTCCTGCCGCCGGTCAGAGAGATTAGCCACAAACGTGGGGGCCCAAGAAGCACCATCCCAGCACGAGGCCACCTTGGAATCCTTATCCGACGTCAGCGCGAATAATCGGGGGAATAACTCCTGAAGAGGACCCCTTCCGGTCCAATCGTCACCCCAAAAGCGGATCAAATTACCATCCCCCATTTTAAGGCCAAAGAGGGAACGGTTGCGATTAAGGGTGGTAACGACAGCAAGGGCGAAAGAGGAAGAAAGACCCATCACACGGCCACGCGAATCAAAGAACCGATCAACTCCCACCGCCTCCCTCAAAAAGTTGAGCATAAAATTGTCCTCCCGCCCCCAAAGTCGAGACACCCATTTGAGCAGAAGGGCCTCATTAACCACCTCCACCCTCCTCACGGCCAGCCCCCCCTCCTGCTTCGGCCGAGTAACCTCATCCCAGCCCACCAAGTGCACACCCCTCCTCCCCTCGCCCTTCTTCCCCCATAGAAAGCCCCGCAAGCACGATTCCAATCTTCGTCGGATCCCTTTAGGCATTCCTTTAACAGAGAAGAAATAGATTGGGATCGAAGATAAAACAGACTTGAGGAGAAAGCCTCTCCACCACCGCGGGAAAGAAGAGTCGCACGCCACCCGGCCAACCGAGCCTCCAGCCTCTCCACCACCGCCCGCCAATCACGGATGCGAGCACGACCAACCGTCAAAGGAAGCCTCAGATAATCCAAAGGGAGATCGCCCGCAGGGCACCCCAAAATCCGCGTGCACTCCGCGACCTCGGCCAGCGGAGTAGAGAAGGGAACCATCGTGGACTTAGAATGGTTGATGAGGAGGCCCGAGATGTCGCTGAAAAGTTCCAATGTGGTAGCCATACCCGCCACATCGGAGGCACCGCCCTCGATAAAACAGATAGTGTCGTTGGCGAACTGTATAATAGGGACATGATAAGGGCCAAGAGAGCACCCGCGAGTAAGACCCGGCGCAGCCACATTATGAATCATGCGGGGCAAGACGTCCGCAGCCAAGACGAATAACAGGGGAGCAATGGGGCACCCCTGCCGCACCCCCTCCGAGGCTGGAAGTAGCCCCCAGCCAGGCGCCCGTTGACAAGGACCGAAAGTGAGGCCGTGGAGACGCAGCGACGCACCCATGAGATCCACTGCGGGGGAAAACCGCGATGCTTAAGGACTGACCAAAGAAACCGCCAATCCAAGGAATCGTATGCCTTCGCGAAATCAATCTTCCATAAGATCCCCCTTGTACAGTTCTTCCTCCACGCCTGAATAATCTCCGAAGCCACCGCATAGCAATCACTTATTTACCGACCACGAACAAAGGCAGCTTGGGTAGGCGAGATGAGTGAGTCAAGAAGCGGAGCCAGACGTCGAGCAAGGACCTTGGCAATGATAAGGTAGATGGCATTAGATATGGAAATCGGCCTGAAATCCTCGATACGGTTGGCGGTCGAAGACTTGGGAATGAGAACAATAAGAGCCCGGTTGATTTTATCAAATCCATGATTGCCAGCACAAAATTCGCGGGCGACATCCAAGACATCGTTAGCAAGCACATCCCAAAACTCCCGATAAAAATAAACGGGGAAGCCATCGGGACCCGGCGCCGCCTCGGAATTGAGATCCCATATAGCCCCCTTCAGCTCCTCCATAAAAATAGGCCGAATAAGGGCCATCGCATCCGCCTGGGGGAGCACGCAAGCCCCACTCCCCGACCAACGCCACGTGCGCGTCGACCGGCGCCCGAACGCGTCCTTAAAGTAGGCCCCCAGGGCGTGAACCAACTCCCGCTCCCCCTGGACATGGGCGCCATTAATCAGCAGAGAAGAGATAGAATTTGAACGCCGCCGGCCACTAGCGACCCTGTGGAAAAAAGCAGTGTTGGCGTCCCCCTCCTTTAACCACCGCATCCGAGAGCACTGGCGCCACTCAATCAAACGCTTCCGGTCCTCCACCTTCACCTTGTCAGCGGCATCTGCACGCGCGGCCAACTCATCCCGAGACAAGTCCCTCTCGTTCTCAATGCGATCGAAGCGCAAAATCACCTCTTCGGTCGCCTGACGAGTGGCGATACGAGCAATACGAGATTCCCTTTTAAATGAAGCCAGCAGCCTTCTGAGGGAAGATAGTTTGAGGTCAAATCGGCGAGCGGCACTGCCCGTGAAAGAATCCTGAGCCCAAAGATTCCGCACCAGGTCCCTGAAGCTCCAGAAGCCAACACCGCTCATAGCGGAAAATGCCACGAGGCCGAATATCATCCCCAGACTCCCAGATAATGGGGCTGTGATCCGAAAAAGACCGCGGTCTAGAGGAGACCCCGCAAAAAGGAAAGGTCTCCATCAATAGGTTATTCGCCAAAAATCTATCGATCCGCGACCGCGAAGAATTATTTCGCCATGTGTAAGAAATGTCATTTGGGAGAAGCGGTTCGAGAGCCAGATCATTAATAAGTTCCATAAATTCAGAAGAGCCCGGGTCCTGACCACCGCGACCCCGAGGGCGATCCTGCGAAAGAAAAGTGACATTGAAGTCACCCCCCAACAGCCATGGAACGCCCCCAAATTGTTAGCGTCCTCGCGTAAGTCCTCCCAAAGCTCGCGACGAGTAATATGACAAGTAGGGGCGTAAGCACAAGTAAACGCCACACACGTATTAGAAGCACAGGAGTTCAAAATCACGAAGAGGGAGTGTCGGCCCACCCGCATCGAAGAGAAAGAAAACCGCGACGAACGCCAAGCCATGATAGCACCACCCCTAGCACCAGACGCATCCAAAGAATGAAAAACATCCAAATATCCAGCGCCAAAGGACCGCCATAAGTCATCATCCAACGCCGACAGCTTTGACTCTTGAATGAAAGCGATGTCACAGTCCCACTCAACGAGGCGCGAGCCCAGAATGCGCCTACGGTCAGGGTCCCCAAGACCACGTACGTTCCAGGACAATATCTTCATTAACCAAAAAAGGATCCCAATTATCACAGCGAGCCAGATAGGAACCATCATAGACCGTCAAGGGAGCGGTCTCCGAGCTGTAGGAGGCCTGCCGCCTCCGCCACCGCCTCGCGCAACGTCTGACAAGAGGAGATGAGAGAGGCTCCAGTGCGAGAGCGCCGCCTTCGAGAGTAGCTTCGACCAAAATGGGAGGAGGGGGAGAATCCCGCAAAAACAGTAGCACCATCTGAGGGGGTCGCCACCTCCCCCCCAACAGACCCATCATCATCATCACAGTCCCGAGGAGGGGACGTCCCCGGAGAGGCGGGTGGGAGAAGCAAAGCGTCCCCCACAAAAGTCAAAGGAAGGCCAGGGACTTCATCACCATAATAGGAGGCATGCGTCCTCAAAATAGGAGGAGATTGCAGTTCTTCCAGATGGACCTCGAGAGAGAAGGGCACCGAATTGATGGGTTGTGCGCACAAGTAATCGGGTGCCCAAATTAGATGCTCCGAGACCGTAAGAGGATCCGATAGATTCCGCTCCGATAAAACCCGCGAGGATGCCCATGGACCGCTAGCATCGGGTCCGCAAAGTGGATTCCAAGGGAGCCTTGGCACGTGCGTGGAAGAATCCACATGAGAAGCAACCGCCGACAGAAGGGAATTAGCAGAGGGAAGCGAATCGTCCTCGAGAAGTTCGTACGCCACCAAATCGCGGTTTGCACCACGCGTTCGCATGTCCCGAGGTGCCTCATCGAAATCTCTTGAGCAGTTGCCCATGCATGACGACGCTTCGAAAACATCCCTAGAAGGAACCATGTGGCAGGAAGAAGCCCAACCGTCACCGCACCTCGCCGAGGCCTGCATCGCCGTTGAAGCCGTAGAAGAGCCCGGCATAGCTGCCGCAGGCGGAGGAGGAATCGGCGGTGCCAGCGACCCACAGACATCATCTCAAAGAGAACCTTGCCTGCCATCGCGTCAATGAACGCTGGAGAACATTCAAGCAGGATCCGGGAGCAGTTCCAGTCAGCGCCAGGTGCAAGGTCGTCGTCAAGGATGGCGAGGACTTGCCCCCAACGGCGAACAACCTTCGAAAGAGCATGCACCGATCGTGAGAGGAAAGGCACCCCCCTAACTTCCGCGACACAAACCTCCAAGGTGGAGGCAGCACCATCCGCCACCCGCAGCCTCCGCCATTTGACTCCGGTGAGACCACGGAACCGAAGAAGGTTCTCCCGTTGCTCCGGGGAGAGCCCACGAACACAGCAGCGACCCGCATCGAGGATGACGAAATCCCCAGTGAAGCCTTCGCCCAGGAAATCCAACGTACCAGCACGAATGTTCTCCCACTGATGCAAAATGGAATTCAGTGCGACGCGGGAAATAAATTTGAACGGTGGAAATTATTTGGTAGAAGAAAATAGAGGGGTTGAGAAGAAGAAACTGGAAGGGTTGAGAAGAGAAGACACGCCGGATGCGCGGGGTTAGAGAAGAAGAAACGCGTAGACCGCGAGGGGAAGAGAGAAGAGACTCGTCGGTAATACGAGGGGTTTGGGAGAAGAAGAACACGTGTAGATCACGCGGGGAGAAGGAGAGAGAGGGGAGAGGAGAGAGAGATAAATCTCTATTTTTATCACATCTTGAACTAACTAAAACATTAGACCCTCATCCCTTTATATAGGAGGGATGACATTACAAGAATAAGAAATAATTTAAACCGACAACCAATTATCCTAAACTGACTCTAACTAATTAAACCAACTAACTACCAAATTTGAAATTCAAATTAAGACTAATTGAGATCACACGCGATCTCTTTATTTAAAATTGCGACAACTTAAAAAACGTAAATAAAATTAACGACCACAATTTAAATAATTAGACGGCCCTACATATCGAGTCCACGCTGCATCAACTCTCCTCCGCTTTTAAAAAATTCGTCTCCCGACGAATTGCTTGAACCTTGAGGCTTGACATAAGGCGCTTCATGAACTTGTGTCGACGTGCGCGTGAACGCGAATCATGAGATATGCAACTCAAATCATATTGCATCTTCCATTGTGCGACGGGATCGTCGAATCGTAGGGACGATTCGGTTGCCATGCTCTGATACCAATTGATGCAAAATGGAATTCGGCGCGACGCGGGAAATAAATTTGAACGGTGGAAATTATTTGGTAGAAGAAAATAGAGGGGTTGAGAAGAAGAAACTGGAAGGGTTGAGAAGAGAAGACACGCCGGATGCGCGGGGTTAGAGAAGAAGAAACGCGTAGACCGCGAGGGGAAGAGAGAAGAGACTCGTCGGGAATACGAGGGGTTTGGGAGAAGAAGAACACGTGTAGATCACGCGGGGAGAAGGAGAGAGAGGAAAGAGGAGAGAGAGATAAATCTCTATTTTATCACATCTTGAACTAACTAAAACATTAGACCCTCATCCCTTTATATAGGAGGGATGACATTACAAGAATAGGAAATAATTTAAACCGACAACCAATTATCCTAAACTGACTCTAACTAATTAACCAACTAACTACCAAATTTGAAATTCAAATTAAGACTAATTGAGATCACACGCGATCTCCTTATTTAAAATTGCGACAACTTAAAAACGTAAATAAAATTAACGGCCACAATTTAAATAATTAGACGGCCCTACATATCGAGTCCACGCTGCATCACCCACCCTCCACCAGGCTTCTGCAAGACCCCCACCACGACGAAGGTAGCCGAGGGAGAACCATGAGAGACATCGACACCACGCCCCCCCATTTGTCGATCTTCAACCCCAGGCGACTTCTGCTCCAACACCCGCCCCCTTGCCTCAAATCCCTGCTTCCCCTGACCCCAAAGGCCCGACTCCAGGATCCGCAGGCACCTTCTCGCCGCCCAGAGCAGAAACTTCCCCCAACCCCCCTACTGGGCTCACCACCGCTGCCTCGACATTAACTCCCACCGCCGCCTCGGCCTCAGCTCCCATCACCACCGCCGCCTCGACATCAGCTCCCATCACTGGCGCGCCTCCCGAACCACTCCCCACCTCGAAGCGGGAGCAAAAAACATATGTCGCCCCCCGATGAGAAGCACGAGCACCAACCAAACCCGCTGCACTTGCACCACCAGGGCCAACAACCTGCGCGAAAGTGCGAGTATCTCGAACCCCATGCAAACCTTGCGCACGGCACCGCACCGCCGGGTGCTGCGAACCCAAGCGATGCCTGCTGACGTCGCCCGCCGCAGAGAACCAGCAAGAGGACCTCCGATGGCCAGGCTTGCCACAGAGGAAGCACCTAGGGGGTGCACTGCATGCGGAAGCAATATGACCTCGCGCATCACAGCGGAAACACTGCTTACCCGGCTTAACATGAGAGACCTTGACCCACGCTCCACCTACCGCCTCGGACTCCATGTCGAACCCGCCACCATGCACTCGAGAATGACCACCACCCTTACCTCCGAGCTCCTTCGCTTCAACGTTCTTCGGTCGCCACGCCCTTCGCTCCCCACTCGCTTCTCCCTCCTCATTTTTCTCAGGAAAACTTGCATCCCCCAATCACATGTTCTAATTCAGGAATCGAAGTTGAGGGGGATTGATGATACTCTTTGGCGATTCTTTGGTGCGCAGGTGCGGTGGATGAGTTTAGAGCGTTGGATGTGGACGGGGTGGCGGGGGGTTTGATTATTGCGTGGAGATCCGTGGCTTTTCTTTCAGTTCATGGCTCCTGGGAAGGCATATGATATCGGTTGTGATGGTGAGGGGTTCGACTGCCTCGTCGATCGTCTTCTCTTGCATCTACGGCCCTTGCTGTCACATTAAGAGGCGCGAACTTTGGGATGATTTGCGTGTTGCGAGCATTGCTATTGAGGGGCTCCCTTGGATCATTGGGGGAGATTTCAACGTTACGCTCCACTCTTCGGATCGTCCCCGGTCGAGGGGTGGCCGAGACCCGGGCTCCCTCATTTTTGCGGAGGTTGTGGACTCTTTGGCTTTAGAGAATTTGGTGGCAAGGGATATTATTTAAACCTGGAGGAGCAATAATTCCCGTTCTAGGATTCATCGCTTCTTGGCATCTGGGAGGATGATGGAGATGTTCCCTTGTTGCTCGGTTTTCTCTAGGCCGTGTTCTTTTTCGGACCATTCGCCAATTCTTTGGGACTCTAGCGAGGCCCCTTTGGTGAGGGGCCTCTTTAGATACGAGAGGTGCTAGATTCAGGAGGCGAGCTTCAAGGATGTTGTGTCGGAGCACTGGGCTCAACCGTGCTTTGTGGGGTCTGCGACTTCCAGGTTGAGTCAGAAGCTTGTGTCGCTGCGGAAGAAGCTGGCTCTGTTCAAGAGGGATTCGAGGTCGGCGAGAGTGGCGGTCAGGGCTGAGGTGGAGGATGTTATTGCGAAGCTCGATGTGATGGAGAACGAAAGGGAGCTGACGCCTGACGAGCTTCGTGAGCATTCCCTTGCACAGAAGAGTGTTGCGGCGGAGGACAAGAAGCGGACTACTGAATGGAGGCAGCGATCGCGATTGAAGTGGATCAAAGAAGGTGATGCAAACACAGCTTTCTTTCACTGTGTGGCTAGTGGAAGGAAGCATAACAATGTGTTCCGATCTATCTCCATTGATGGTCGAGGTTTGTGGGGGACAGAGAGATGGGGCGTGCAATTGTGGAGCACTTCAAGAGCTTCACGGCGAGGCGCTCCCAGAGGACCTGGCGGTGGCTAGGGCTTGGCGCTCCGTCTATCTAGGAGGTGGACTGCGAGATGTTGTCTAGGCCGATATCCCTGGAGGAGACTAAAGCAGCTGTGTGGGAGTTAAATGACGATGGGTCCCCGGGACCCGACGGTTTCTCCGTGGCATTCTATCGTGATTTCTGGTAGGTGGTGGGCGAGGATGTTTTTGAGGTTGTTACCGAGTTCTGCAATGGGAATGCGGGATTCGATCGGATTAACAGGACCATTTTGTTGCCGATTCCTAAGTCGCCCGAGGCGGAGAATATTGGGGACTTCCGTCCCATCTTGATGTCTAACGCCATTTATTTAATTGTGGCCAAGGTGTTGGCTCGTAGACTTGCTCAGGTTCTTGATTCGATTGTTTCTCCGATCCAGGCCGCATTTATTCGGGGCAGACAGATATCTGATTGTATCGCGGTGGCTTCGGAATTGGTAGCCGATTAGAAGAACTCGGGGAGATAAGGAGTGCTTTGGAAGATTGATTTTGATAAAGCGTATAATAGCCTTGATTGGAGCTTCTTATGGTCGGTTCTCAGAAGGCGTGGTTTCCCTGAGCTTTGGATTTCATGGATGCGGCGGTGTGTGACCACTGTGTCTTTCTCAGTTTTGGTTAATGGTGGTTTGGAGGGGGGTTTCTTCCAGCCTAGAAGGGGGTTGCGCCAAGGGCGCCCCCTGGCCCCTCTCCTGTTTGTTGTGGCTGCGGATGTCCCGGCACGTATGGCTGACCGGATCATTGATGCTGGGCTCTCGAAAGGTTTTTCTAAGGGGAACCTTTCAGTGCTCTTGATTCAATTCGCTGATGACACCATCTGCTTCATTGAGGGAGGTACTTCTGAGGTTGCTGACATGGCGATGACCCTTGATTTATTTAGTGAGATATCGGGGTTGTTTATGAATGGGACCAAATCTAAGGTTATTCCTTTCGGAATGACGGAGGCGCTGGCGCTCGAGTGCGGTCGGCTTCTGGGGTCTCCTCCGGGCGAGCTTCCTATTGGGTACCCTGGTCTTCCGTTGGTGATTGGGAGGGCCAGGGTTAGGGACTGGCTTCCGGTGGTCGAGAGGGTGGAGGCGCACCTGGCTAGTTGGTGTGTGGCGCTTCTTTCGAGGGGGGCGGCTTGTTCTTCTCAAATCGGTGCTCTCCTCTATCCCGGTGTACTTCTTGTCGAATCGTCGTTTGCCGGTTGGGATTCGCAGGAGACTCGATACTTGTATGCGTAGATTTCTGTGGGGAAAATGGTGAGTCGGGGTGGGATTCGCCTTGTGGCCTGGGATGAGGTGACCCGGGGGAAGCACGAAGGGGGTTTGGGCGTAAGCCGATTGGAGATTGTTAATGACGCTTTCTTTCTCAAGTGGGCGAGTAGGGTCTGGGGCCAGGGTGGAAATTTCTTTATTGATGTTTTGCGGGAGATCCATGGGGCGGGAAGGGCAGGGGAGGAGAGGGTGGGGATGATTGGTGCTCGAACACCTTTTTGGCGTGGTGTGCAGGAGGTCTTTGTGAGGCATCGGGCGTTGTTTAAGCCGATGCTGGGGAATGGAGAATGGTTCTTATTCTGGAAAGACAATTGGTTAGGAGGGGATCCCTTGAATGCTCGTTTCCCGCGGTTGTTTGCGCTAGCAGCTGACAAGGATGCCTCAGTCGCCTCTTGCTGGGAGGATGGGTGTTGGTGCCCGCGCTTCGGGGCGAATTTTTCGGATCAAAGACTTGATGACTTTCTTTCCCTTCTTGACGTCCTTGGTGTTGCTGATAGGTCGTCCGATGGGCGGGACCATTGGGTCTGGAGGGACGGCATCTTCTCGACGCGCAAGGCCTATGGGGCGTTGGTTCATCCACCGCCGGTGCGATCAGACTTCTTGGTGCGGGATTGCTGGTTTTTCTGGGGGCTAAGATTACCTAAGCGTCTTGGCTTCTTCCTATGGTTGTTCTGCAGGAGGAGGCTGTTGACAAGAGACCGTTGCTCTAGGTTCTTGGCGAATATTTCCAATCTCTGTGTGATGTGCGATTTGGCGGTGGAAACTCTTGAGCACCTATTCTTCGAGTGCCCCACAGTAAGAGGGGTTTGGGAGGAACCGGATGTGGATTGGGTGAGAACGAATGACTTGGTGGCCTTATGTGACTCGTTGTTTCTTAACAGGAATAGAGTTAGAAGGGAGGTATTGATTCCGGTGACGAGGCTTTGGTCGATTTGGCTTGGGCGGAATGAGGGCATCTTCTCGAGCCAGCGCTTTTACAAGGAGAACGTGCTTAATTGCAGTGCAAGATTGGTGGAGGACTGGGGCGGCATCTAGTTCTCGGCTTTCCTTTGGTTTTGTTGGAGGTTGTTTTGCCTCTTTGTACGGTTTCTTTTTGTTTTGTACAACCTTTTTCCCTTTCTTTTTCTTTAATATATTGGGGTGAACACCGTTGAGTGTCTCCCCCTTTTTTTGGGCTTCAAAAAAAACAAATATAGGAAAAGGAAAAAAGTAATCCATTTAAGAGGAACAGAAAAATAATGTTTTTTTTTAATTTCATTCTAAATTCTTCTATTTGACTTACACAGAAATTTTTTAACAAGTTATTGGACTCGGAATTATGGGGTAACATGCGATCAATACATTTTAAACAAGAAAATAAAAATTTTTAATAATGCATAACTTCAAATTGAACATTAAAATGTTAAGTAAAGGGAAAGAATGCATAGAAAGGAAGCAAGGAGACTTACCCAGCTTCCAAAATATATTTATCAGATGTTCTTTCAACATCAAATTTCGCTTTACTCTCATCTGGGAGATAAAGAAAGCAAACGTGATTGTGGATAAAAATCATAAAATATGGGAGAATTTTTCTAACTATTGCATCCTACCCAAAAGGGAAAAAATAAGAATATCACAAGAATGATAAAACATTGAGATTATTAAACTTTATAACAGCATTGTTTACCAAGAGAAAATAATAATAAGTAGCAATAATATTTACCCGTGTCCAGCCTCTCGCATTTGCCAGAAATCTTTGCCATGCAAATGTAGGTGTAATAGCTGCATTGGGGGAAAAATACTTTTGATGTTTTTTTTGCTGACAAACAATTTTAGCAATGTACCATGAAAAAAAATGAAAGATGGAGGATACTGTTAAACAAAAATGTGTGCTAAAAATTAATAACTATAACACATTAACTCGCACAATATTTCCGGATTCTAAGATTCCAAAGTATTCCTTTAGTGGTGATGAGTTGAACTTGAGAGGGAATTTGTTGTAAAGTCACTGGTATATTAAAAGTGAGCGTAATTACATGATTCACCAAGGAAATATGCGAACAAAAGGTAAACCACGGTTTTGGTGCAACATGGGTTGCTCTATTGGCTAGTTTGGAATGAGATTATACAATGTTTTGAGATAGTGCCATTTATCCAAGGATGGCTGCAAAGCTCATCTAAGATGTGCGTCCCACCGATTACACTTCCAACCACTCAATTGCTTTTAATCCCAGATTAGGCACTCACTCATTTTACCTATCTGCCTTCATCTTTTACTATTCCCAACATCCGCTCTCTCTCACACACATACGATCCATCTCCCTCACTCTCCCCACACACTATGCTCTCCCCCTCACACACAAATCAGCATACACTAAATAATGTATTATGTATTGCAATAGTTCGGATCTGAATCTACAGAATTACTTCTTTATTTTTTTTCCTTATATAGATATAGAAATACAAATATATAAATATACACACATTTTGGAATATATGTGTCACTATTGTGTAGATGGGTAATTGGATCCCTCCAGGGTCCAATTACCACATCCAGTAGTTTTACCACATCCAGTAGTTAAGTCCCACATCTACTATTTGTGGGACACGGAGGGTCAATGGGGGCTATATAAGAAGCCTCAGGCCCATTGTATCAGTCTATCAAATAAAAAAAGTTGAATGCAACATCAGCCCTTTGAGGCGTTCTCCTGTGGTTTCATCCCGCTCCTTACGGAGTAGGGTTCCACGTAAAATCATGTTATTATTACGTATTTATTATGTATCTCTGACTACGCCTCCGCATTCTTCGTTTTTTGGCATGGTATCAAAGCGGGTTTGATTCTCGAGGATGTATATTATATTTGTTATGTGTTTGAGATTCGAGATTCAATCCATGGTGTTCTGAAACCCTATTGTTGCACGATTATATTTTCGAGCAAGAAAAAATTTCTAGGGTTCAATCTAGAATCCTAATTTTACACGACGGATCAGGGCTCCAGCCCTCTAGGCGGCGGCGACCCATCTCCAATAGCTCCATCGCAGCCTCCACGGGCTCTTCTTTGTCTCCTACTACATCTCCAAGTCCATGCAGTGTATATCCAACCACAGCCGCAGGAAGAGGGGTTGATGGGATGATCCCCTCATATGTGCAGGTTGATGAAGACAAGGAGCGCACAGAGCCCACGCTCCAAGCCATCTTCCAACAGTCTCCAACTGGCGTTGTCGCCCCCAACAGCACCACTTATGCAAGGTCCACTCCAAATGTATCTTCTTCTTTGGTGGTATGAGACCTCCATCAACGAGGCGACGGTGGTTTTTTCGTATCTTCTTCATGCGAGGCGACACATATATCCAGGTGGTGCAATCCTTCAGCATCCAGGCGAGCTAATGTTTAAAAAAATCGAAGATGCATCTTCTCTCCCACGCGTTATGCATCAGCCAGCACCGCGCCAAAGTCCCAATTGAGCATATTCACCATCTTCCATGCGTTGGCGACGCACCTTACTCCAGGCGCACCTCCCAATGAGGCATCCTTCTTGAAGCAATCTGTGTCGGAGTCGTGGGCATTCGAGCTGGCAGCACTCGGCCCTTCATCCCTCCAGAAGAACATCACTGTCATGTGCCTCCGTAGTGCATCGGCGAAGTCGCTCGCCATTGTTGTGACCGCATACACGCAGATCTCACTCCTGGACCTCCGCCGCTCCAAGGTTTCCCCTCTTCGAACAAGGCGGCGGGCTCCCTTTGGGTTACCCTAACTTCTTCATGTATGTGAGAGGAAGGGGTTGATAGCCCTTCATTTAAACGAAGGGGTGGGCTGGTTTACTTGGGGTATAAAAAACAAAAATTTACATGCCCAGCTAGGCCGCAATTTGTGAAAAAAAGGGAGAGGGAGAGAGCAGGTCCAATGGGCCGCTGCTTAAAAAAGTAAGTTTGTGCAGTTTTGTGCCCTATTTGGGTTGTGTTTTAAAAATGAGAGAATTTCTTTTGAAAAAGTGCGTACAAAAAAACCTACGCGAAAAAAAAAGAGTCGACTATAAAAAAGAAGAAATAGCCAAAAAAATAAAAAATTGTGAGAAGAAAAGCCGAAAAAAATGAGACCGGCTTATGTGATTTTTTGTTTCTCCCCATATCCAGGTCTTCTCCCAACTTTATTGATGTCATTGTTTTCCAACAAGTATGGGAAAAAGGGGAGTATCGTGTAGAGTTTTTATGGCTCATATTCAGATTCTCTTGTACCAAATGTCAGGCCAGTTGTCAGATTCAACAGTTCATGTTGGTTTCGAGTCTTCAGTACGATGCGCACATGTCTGCGATCAATCCTACCACACCTCATGTGGTTTAGACTAATGCAAAAACGAATTCGGCGCGGCGCGGGAAATTTGAATTTTTTTGATTGGTGGAATTTTGGTAGAGAAAATAGAGGGGTTGAGAAGAGAACTCGTCGGGAATACGAGAGGTTGGGAGAAGAAGCGTGGAGATCACGCGTGGGGAGAAGAGAGAGAGGGATAGAGAATAACTCTCAATTTTTCATTAACTTGAACTGATTAAAACATTGGACCCTCATCCCTTTATATAGGAGGAATGATATTACAAAAATAGAAAAATAACTGATTATCCTAAATTGACTCTAACTAATTAACCGACTAATTAAAGAAAATAAAATCTATAACTAATTATGGGAGATCACAGGCGATCTCATTTTATTTAATTAAAGACACGACAATTTAAATCAACGTAAATAAAATTGACCAATGCAATTGGATAAATATGGGGCCCTATCCGTTGGATCCACGCTGCATCAACTCTCCTCCGTTTTAGAAAATTCGTCTCCCGACGAATTGCTTGATCTTCGGGCTGTTGAGGGCTTGTTGGTTGAATTTCCCAATTTCGCTCCTTTTCCCGGTTACGTTTATAATTTTTCTGATTTGAGGGGTACGGCTGTAAATTTTCTACCCCTTTACTTGAAAGGATTTCATAGCAAAACTCATCCTTCAATTGCCCCTTTTGATAAGAACTTTTGTAAGGGGGCTTTTCCTGCAATTTTTTTCATTCAACCTCTCATCCCTTAATTGTAGGGATTCACTTGCCGAGAAGACCCTTGCTAGGGTTTTGTGTGCCCATGATAAGAGGCGGCGCATGGTGGTGATGGAGGGCCATGGGCGACGGCCCGAACTCGGCGGTGGCATTGGAACTTCGGAGGGGACTGTGGGGAATGGGGTGGCGATGGCATCGGGAGGAGATGGAGGGATTTCGGGTAGGGCGTTGCCGCAAGGGGAAGAAGAAGTGCGGCTTCGGGGTGCGCAGTTGGTATGCAGGCGAGGTGGTGAGGGAGGAAGGCGGGGCGCGTGGGTGGGCGCGCTAGGGTAGGCGGGGTTGCAGGCGGGGCGCATGGGTGGGTGCGTTGGGGTTGGCGCGATTGCTGCGTGGGACGTAGCGCGGTAAGCGCTTGCGGCGCAGTCGGTGAGGGCCAGGGACAGGAAGGCAGCGCGCGTGAGACGGGGAAAGAGGTCAGCGGAGAGGAGGGAAGGCAGAGGAAGGGGTGTGCCTCCGCAGGCGTTGCGGCGGTGGTGGCCGCGGGTGCTGGCGGAGTCGGCGGCGGAGTTGGAGCTGCAGGGGTTGTGCGAAGGGGACCCAGGGGTGCGGGGCTGCCACTGTTGGGCTGCAGTGGGGTTGGGGCTGACATCGGGGGTGCTATCGGCGATAGCGGCTGACCTGAAATCTCCTGGACAGCGAGTCTTTCGGCCATTTTTCCTCTAAAACGGCCTGGACAGCGGTCGATATGTCGTTGTTTTCTTCCAACATGGTCTGAACAACGGGCGGATCGTCGTTGACGGCTAGATCTTCGTCTTCAACTTCGGGTTCGGTGCTTGGAGGCTTCGATAGGGCGCACATCGCCTTGAGATTAGCCATTATCTCTCGACCTTTGGACTGGGCCTCTTGATATCTGGATTGGAAATATTGATCTTGGGCCTCAAAATCTTGCCATTTCGTTCGGAAGTCTTCTTCGGCTCGTCGTTTACGCTCCGACGAATGATGGTGTTTCGTCGTAGGTCGGCGCGCATGTCGGTACGGATCGTCAGATCGTGAGGACGATCTGTGGGCCATGCTCTGATACCAATTGATGCAAAAACGAATTCGACGCGGCGCGGGAAATTTGAATTTTTTTGATTGGTGGAATTTTGGTAGAGAAAATAGAGGGGTTGAGAAGAGAACTCGTCGGGAATACGAGAGGTTGGGAGAAGAAGCGCGAAGATCACGCGTGAGGAGAAAAGAGAGAGGGGATAAAGAATAACTCTCAATTTTTCATTAACTTGAACTGATTAAAACATTGGACCCTCATCCCTTTATATAGAAGGGATGATATTACAAAAATAGAAAAATAACTGATTATCCTAAATTGACTCTAACTAATTAACCTACTAATTAAAGAAAATCAATTCTATAACTAATTATGGGAGATCACAAGCGATCTCATTTTATTTAATTAAAGACATGACAACTTAAATAAACGTAAATAAAATTGACCAATAAAATTAGATAAATATGGGGCCTTATCCGTTGGATCCACGCTGCACGCCGATCATTGATTTTACAGTCCCCATCTTTGTTTTTGGTCTCAGAGTTTTGATGAGATTCATAGGGACTCCACAGCAGAGATCTCATTCTCTATGCCATTGTGGACTAGGGATTTCAGGTGGTTTCATACGGACTTCAGAGTAGAAATCCCATTCCCTGAGACAGTATGGGAGAGACCCAGTTCTCCGACGATGAGACTTTCAACTCCACTCTCCAACGACCATGGACTCCAACGAGGATGTCTCCACAGCTTTTTTAGTTCGGCCCTTCAGAGATGGAGCAGTTGTCACATGATTCAGTCTTCTGCATGTAGCGGGCCAAAGTACTCCAAGAAGGAGATTCATTCAGTTTTTGTGACTCTGACAGACGCAGTACAGAGCACATATTCTCCGATGAGGAGACCCAATTCGACTCACACTCCATCCTATTTGTTCCTCCTCACCTGCATGGCATGAGAAGCAATGTCCTCGACAACAACCGACAGTTGTGTATGCGTTGAGTTGATATCGTATGTAGTGTCTTGTATTGTGAGTTGGGTGATTTCTTTCTGTTTGTCCAAGCTGAGCATTGCATGCTCTAGCTTGAGGGGGAGTGTTGGAGTATATGTGTCACTCTTGTGTAGATGGGTAATTGGATTCCTCTAGTGTCCAATTACCACATCTAGAGGTTTAGTCCCACATCTACTATCTGTGGGACTTGAAAGGTCAGTGGAGGCTATATAAGAAGCCCCATACCCATTGTATCAGATGAGAAAAGTTGAATGCAACATCAACCCTTTGAGGCGTTCTCCTGTGGATTCATCCCGCTTCTTACGGAATAGAGTTCTACGTAAAATCCCGATATTCTTTCGTGTTTATTCCGTATCTCTGATTCCGCCTCCACGTTCTTCGTTTTTTTAACAATACAAAATACAAATATATAAAGATATAAAATTACAAATATATTATATGTATAGTGATCATTAGCTCCAATTATAAAAAATGATTAAGTCAACCTGCAACCAATCCCATATTGTGTTAATGGACAAAGCTGAACCCAACAATTTATCCCACCAATTATCTCAGAGCATTAACAAGCACAAAAAACAATGACCTTTGTGCTCACCACTTAACCCATCAATGCTACCTCTCAGCCAAACTAGCCATAAAGTCAATAAACTAAAGAGTCAGACCATGTTGGTGCAGTTTTATACACGTCTACAAAGTGTGGAATGTGGATTGTGTCTCCAACTACTTGCAGACAGTGACATGTCTGCATGAGGACACTGTCCAATATCATTTTATGGCATACATGATTGTGCATTGCCTCATTAAAGAAACAATTCCCAATTCTTGAAACCAAACACTATCTATTAACCTAATTGGAAACCATCTAGCTTCCATTTTTTTTTTGCTTTCAAAAAAAAAAGGCTCACTGATCATCTATCAAACCTTAAAACTGAGATACTTCTAGAAGAAGGAAGCACATTTAACAAGTACTTCACTCAACCTCGGAGAAATTTTTAACCATGGGACTTGGGCTCAGCAAGGAAAGACTCCACCATTGGATAAGCTGTGCTGGTAGTATGCTCCGGATGTTAAGAATAGTCGAATGTTCATCTACAGACATACTACTCGACTACATATGCAACATGTGACTAACCGGTCAAGAGAAGGGTGAGGCAGAATTAATGCAGTAATCCAAATCCTTTAACGTCAGATTTCAAAGTCTTGCCAACCATGTAGCATAGTTCAAGGAGATGAAAATCCACGGGTTTAGAAATAATCATTTACTAAACCTAATATGGGGACACAAACCTTCAGCAAAACAAAAATAAATTAGATATTGGCAGCATAATTAAAAAGTTTGAGTAAATCAAAAGCATTTTTTAGACCAAAGATAGGGAAACATGTTATGGCGTCCATCCCCAATATAATAAAAACATAGAGAAAAGGACTTGACAACATCCATGACTCGAGGAGAGTCTAAGCATGAAGAATTACATTGTCAATGTAGAAACAGTCAGGACTAAAGAGGACCCCATTTCTAGCTAACCAGATCGCCCAAATAAATTGAAAGAGGAAGGAATAACTCTGTTTTGGGGCAGCTTTTTGCAGTACGAATATCATCCCAAAATGCATGAAGGCTTTGTTAATTCGCCTAATCAACACCAAGCTCCCTCCAGATCATCGTAGTCTTCTCGCAAAGAAAGAATAGATGCTCGATCGTTTCATTCTCATTGCCACATAAGAGGGCAAATGAGAGAAGTATCCAAAAATTCGAGTGCACTGATCCTAGTCAAGATTTGTCTTCGTCTCATCAGCCACATAAAACTATCAATATGGCACGGTAATTTTAGTTCCCAAATATGTTGTAAATAATGCAGGAGAGAGTCAGATTCCACAGCTGTTGGTCCATCTACCACCCTATACACATGTTTCACCGAAAAATCACCATCTCTCCAAATCGAACGGTCTTTGCCTCCATTGGATCCATTGAATGGTTCAACGAGTTCAAAAGACGAAATGCTCCAGATGCTGATCAAAGAAACTCGTCATAAAAGACGGCATCCAGCTACCATCAACCCAACAGTCTGCAACTCGTGCTTCTTTATCTATTGCTATCGCAAAAGGCGTGGGTATCAGTTTTCTAATAGAACGCCACCTATCCAATTATTTGTCAAAAATGCAAAGGATGAACCATCCCCAAGAATGGGGCGGGACAGTTATATGAAACGTGGCAGCACAGAACGGATGCCTCGCCAAAAAGCCTATTGATAAAAGGTTGTGTGCGGTGGCAAGCTTTCTTGTGCTCTGGTATCATAGATTCTATGGATGAGTCTGCAACACAACTCCTCGATCTTCCCTCGAATTCTAGCAACCCATTTTAGAAGTAACATGTTCGAAGTTTCCAGCCGAATAACTCCCAAACCACCAGCCAATTTTGAGAGCGTGAACATCTCTCAATCTACTAAGTGTATTCCAAATACATCATGACCCGACTTTCCCCAAAAAAATCTCCTCATAAGAAGCTATAAACATTGGCAGATGCCAACTGGAAGGAAACAAGCTGACATGAAAAAAAAACAAGAATCACCGCAAGCACGGCCTTCAAAAGCATCAGACGTCCACTACGAGATAGGGTGGTGGTTTTCCAACCAGACAACTTCCTTTCCATCTTCTTGATTATAGGGAGCCAATCTGTGATTCATAACCTCCTACAGATAAGGGGTAAGCCAAGGTAGCAAGCTCCTACCCACAAGTCAGTGCCTCATCTTCTGATAGCCCAAAAGGAATTGCGATTGACTTGTCCCAAATTAGAACAAGCCATGATGGTTCATCAAACACTTCTAAGGTTGCAGCAATCCCCCTTGCATCCTCCCTATCCCCTTCAATGAAAAATACGGTGTCATCCACATATTGGAGTCAAGGCACGAAAATATCTCCCAAAGAGTAACTAATTGTCACGTCCTGATGAGTTACACGTTCCACCAAACAAGCCAGAACATCAGCGGCAATAATAAATAGCATGGGTGCTAAAGGACATCCTTGTCTGACTCCCCTCTATGGCTGAAAATACCCCCTTCAAGTCGGTCATTAACAAGCATCGAATAGGATGCAATGGTTACGCATCTCCTCATCCAAGTAATATATAAATTAGGGAAACCCCGTTTCATCAAAGTCACACGCAAAAAACACTAATTTAAAGTACCATATGCTTTGGAAAATCCACCTTCCAAAGCATGCCATTTACGTGAGGATGTTTCCAATCTGTTATGATCTCGGTGGCCTTCGCTACTGTCATAAACCTGCCTCCTAGGGACGAACGTCGACTATAACGGGGAGATGATGTGGTTCAAAACCAAAGTTAATCGGTTTGCCAGAGCATTTGCATACTAAGTAAATAGCATTAGAGATAGCGATTCGTCTAAAGTCATCCACTCTTTCTAAAACTTCTTTTTTAAACAACAAAATAAGGGTCATATTAATCATGTCGACGTTAGAGTTTCCATGTGCAAACTCCCCAACTTCAACCACTTCTCCCCAAACCGCACTCCAGAGTTCTTGAAAGAAGAAGATGGGAAACCATCGGGTCCTAGTGCTCCATATACGTTCAAATTCCAAAGTTCTCTAAAGAAGAAGATGGGAAACCATCGGGAACTGGTGCTCCATATATGTTCAAATTCCATACCGTAGCTTTCACCCCCGTCTTAGTAAAGCTATGAATTAGACAAGCAGTCTCCTGCTCCGAAAGTTGGGAAGTCCCCAAGACAGTCTATCTCCACGCCCTGGAGTTAGTCTGTCATGAGAAGTAAATGGTCTGCCAGTGCAACACCAATTTCACGATCCCTTTCCACTCGCATATCATTCACTACCACATACTGAATCAGATTATGACATCACCTTGCACTCACAACTCTATGAAAGTAACTAGTATTAATGTCTCCCTCTTTTAGCCAGGTCTCTCTAGACCTTTGTTCCCACTCTTGACATTTGTTTCTTGTCTTCATCAACGATGATCTCATGTGCCCTCTCTCTTTCTCTTAGCTCTTTAGTGACAAGATCCATGACAACTTCAATTATATCTACCATGTACACCTCTACCTTCACCATCGCTCCGGTGATTCTTCTAGCCTCCTAAATCTCCTTCATATACACACAAAGACAAGAGCGCAAAGAGGCCAATTTCTTTTCCATGCGAGTGATAGCAAAGCTCGAGCACTCAGACGACATCCAATGATGGAACACCACATATTTCTTCAATTGAGAAGTTGTGATCTTAAAGACCTCCAAATATTCTAAAATTAGTTCCAGTGGTTGAGGTGTGTGCCTCGCCACCGCCTCACCGCCTCATACACCTTACCACCTTATCAACACTCTAAGGTCCACGCCTCACAGCTTTTGGGTGAGGCTTAAACCTCAAGGTGTTTTTTAATCAAAAATGCATCAACGTGTGCACCTGACCGTCCCATGGCACACTTTTCAAAACAACTGTGATGATGTGTGAATTTTCGTTTTTGAGCTCATAGGCCTGATATTGGGGTTTCTGGTAACACCTTTATGATGTGTGGATTATTGATACCTCGCCATTTACATATATGTATCCAAACAGCCTTTTATTTAGCTTTCCAGGTCTAACGCTCAAGCACTCTCCACCTATCATTTACAGTCCAATCAGGGGAAGAGGTCTACATTGGATGCACATAGACGTTGGTAGAGGTGGCGAGAAAACAAACATACCGAACATCTGCAAACTTGAAGAACTTTTCTGCCAGCAATTTCAAGAGATTTTCCGAAACAGAGGTGGCGAACACCTGCACTTGAAGCAATGTCGAGGTACAATTACATTAGAAATCAAGAGATTCTACCGATTAACCGTCAAATCCCGACGATCAACTTACAAGCCCGTGCATAAACCTGTGATAAATGGCCGATTCGAACTTCCCGTCCTTCCCTTTTTTCACAAACTCCATGATCACATCCACCACGAGATCCTGCACGCATTTCATGATCTTTAGCCTCGCAACAAAAACTGCAACAGTTAAGCAGCAAAAAAAAGGCAACTTTCCCACCAAGATCGCATCTTCCGGCTGCGGCGACGCGGCGATTGCGATGAGAGAGTTGAGGAACTCGTCGAATCGGTTGCGGAGCCATATGCTGTAGACGTCCTGGGGGCCGTCACCGTGGTGGGAGCAGGAGCGGGCGGGAACATCGGGGAGGATTGTGAGGAAGAAGGAGTGGAGGGAGAGGAGGGAGTCGAGGATGAGGTGGGGAGGAGAGGATGGGGAGAGGACGCGGAGGAGGATGGGGAGGTTGTTGATGTGCTCCCTGGAGGAGAGGAGGTCGGTGCCTAGGGTTTTCACCTCGTCTAGGGTTAGGGTTTCGCCGCTCCCGGTCTGCTTCTTCTTCTTCCTGGAGCTTAGGGAAGGCATCGGTAGGAATAGGGGTCTCCGGCGAGCGCGGCGGCGGCAGTCTTGTGGTACAGGGAAAGGGGGCTTCTGGAGGGGTTTTGGGCTTTGAGGGGGCGCCGGATTAAATGGGATTTGGTTATGTTATGGTTTGTTTATTTAGGACTCTATTGGACGATTAAGATGGCGTATTTGGTGGTAAATTTTTTTAATATTTTGGAATTTGGATTGTGGGTTTCTTAGTGAAAAAAAATGTTCCTACTATTGAAATTGATCTCTTTTCTAACAAGTAAAAGAATTTGTTGTCATAATTTTATTGAAATTTATAGTGGTTTGGTGTTAGTGTTTTTAACACGGTAATAAGAAAGTAATGTTATAATATTATTTCTTTAATTTGCCTTCTATGTGTGGATTTTTATATCACAAATCCAATGAACTTTGTCGATTACCTTCTCGGTCATGTATTCTTTGTATTTATCACCTAAACCATTAGAATCAATTAATTCTGTTAAAAAATGAAAATTTACCATTCACATTTATTGAGTTTATAAATCCATGTCATTGATGATTTTACACCCACATTCACTTCAACAACCTTTCAACCCCTAGTGTCGCCTCCAATCAGAGCAGCACAACCACTTGGAGCATTCCACAAAAACACGAAGAATGTCGTTCGGAGCCACCTCTTCCCTTTAAATATATCCCCCAAGTGTTGCACAGCTTTTCGACCTCCCTCCGTCGTCGAAGTTGATTGAGGCGAAAACCCATAGCAGAGCTCCGTCGAGCTCCAATGACCACCAGGCAAACCCATTCAAGTAGCTTCCTTCTCATCCTCCTTACTTTCTTCCCCTTTGTGTTCTTCTTGTTGTTCTCTTATCTTACGTCCTCTCTGCAACACCTTATTCCATTCGATTCTTCTTCTTCATTCAATTTGCAACCCAATTCGACACGTGATTGGTCATCGCCCACATCTTCTTTTCTTTTGCTTCTGGTTCGACCAGTATACTTGATTCACGTATGGGGAGTATTGGACATGTGAGCCCATGGTGGTCTGTTATGCCATAAAAGTTATTGGAGATTATTCCTTAATTTGAAATGAAGAATAATTGATTTGCATAATAGGTCCCTTAAGATGAACAGGGTTATGTACCATGATCATCTTGATATCATACAGTTTGTTGATCTAAAGGTTAGATCATAAAGTCTGATGCGGGGTTGAATATCCAGAGAGTTAGATTGAGGACTCAACTGCATCGTCTCGTGATTATCAAGAAGGGATCTCCAGTCCGAGAAGGAGATGATAATCCTTACTGTAAAGGTTGACATCCAACTAACATCTTAATGTGGATCCTCTGTATAGGGATAGAGATTCGGAGATGTTGGATAAGCTAAGTCAAAGAGTTGACTTTGCGTGATCGAGATAACTAAGACTTATGTCGTATATTGTCACGTACAGGAAAGCATTCTCTGACCGAGGATAGATGTATTTCTATATGTCTAGGTACGTATATTAAGCATACCATTAGATTGATGACCTAATCAAGGTATATACACCGGCGAGTTGGTGTGCATACGAGAACATATGAGTAATGTGATATCTCAAAGGGATCGTACATGTTTATTATTGAATCTAAAGGTCTGAGCTCACTCATGAGTTACAGGGATAAAGAAAATCCCAACGTTGGTTGTCTTGTTTTGAAAACAAGAAAAGACTTGAAGGTACGATATATGCTTCTGGGAAGCATATGATTGAGACCAACTCCCAATGATCGATAAGAAGCTTAATGATAAAACCCTAAAGAAGATGGTTCAATTAAGATCAGAACTTAGGATTTAATCATAGTCTTCCAATATGCATAATGTATGGGTATTGAGAATACTCGAGGATAATGTGATCTTAATCGATTATATAACCGTAACAGTTTCCATTGTGAAGGAGTGATGGGACAGGTTTAGATTTTAGTACTCCACCAAGTAGACTAATTATCCAATCTTAGTCTACAAATTGGACATTAATCTAGATGTGATTCGGATGCAATGAGAAGTTTGGATAATATTCCTGACTTAAACAGATATATCTGAATGGCCTTCTAGATATGGATATGCGATTAGATCTTAAGTCAATATACATGGAATATACATTCAGCATATCCTTATCTCCAAGTATCTGCGGAGAAAACACGTTGTTTTGGAAAGAGCTCAAGAACAGTTATATTATTGACAATATATAGGCATTGGAAATGATGATTAGATTGGATTTAATTATCACCAACAATGTGGATGTGATTCACATCATTTAGACATGTGTAGAGATGTACCTAAGATAATTAAATTAGATTTAATTACCATACATACGATTAATGTGGATAACACTATCCACAACAATCATGGATATTGTGGATGTGATCCAGTAATTTCACAAGAGAGTACTAGTGAATAAGATTCATGATTTATAAGTTATTGTGAATTTTATTCATATTGTACAATTAAATGTAAATGTGATTTACAATTAATATTGGATGGTTGAATATGATTCACAAATATCAATGGTTTATTTGCAGCTACCACAAACAATTTACAAATCATTTGGTGACATTTATGGATAAGTAATTATATAAATAAAGATTAAATGTAATGATATTATATGAAAAGAGTTTGGAGAGAGAAAATGTCTATCCAATTCTCAAGGTGGACATCCACCTTCCAAATGAGGAAGAAGGTTATCTCATTTCCTCGTTATTGAAACGTGACTCTCTTCTCTCTATATATCACGAGAATGAGATTTTTTGAGATGAAAATTTAAAGACAATTAATAATTGACTTATTGGTTACACATTCTATTTTACTTGGAGAACAAGTAATATATTTTAATCACAACCATTGATTATTGATTAGCAATGCATCGTAGCCGTCCAATTTTATATAAAAGAACCACTAACCATGGTGTTGTTGCAACAACTCCCTCTCTTTACATGGCATCTCTCTTTCTCAATCCCTTGGACAATTAACTAGATCAGCGGGTGCCGCAACGAAACCGATTGTAAAAGAGGGTAAATCGACCACATTAAGATCATTGTACGAAGAACCTTCTATGCACATGCTTGGAACATCTCCAATCCCAAAAGACGTCTCTTGCCCACGTCAACGCGACGATCCACATGGTCTCCCAAATAGTGCCTCATACAGAGCCAATTTCGACCAGGACTCCACATATTCATGTTAAGAGCTCGGATGCTCAAGGACCCGAGGAGGTGAGTTCAAACGCTCTGAAAACTAGAATTCGAGGAGGTGAGCCCGCGTGCTCTGAAAACTAGAATCCGAGGAGGTGAACGAGTCGCTGCTCTTCTCCCGCTCATTAAGGAGATGAGCGCACATACCTCACTCTTATGAGACGAGCGATTCTTCTCCCTCTCCTTATTAAAAGAAGCTTCCTATTATTTTATGCATACCATAAGTGAACATTGCTGATCACAAGTGAGCAAGCTTGCTTTCAAAGCACCCTACATCCATATTTTATGCACATCAAAACATTGGAAAGTAAAATAATCGCAAACATTTCTAGAGTTTTTTCCTCTATAGACCTTCTATTTCATCTTTCTCGTTCAAACCATCTAGTAATAAACCTAAATGGACTTTGTTAATTTCGTGTTTTATCTCTCTCATCTACCTCGGTCCAACCTTACTTGCAAGCATAGATGGTCAAGTTTTTTCTTTTTATATTTAACGTAAAATATATTAATTTATGTACCCTATAAAGGAAAATCCACATAACATGAAAAACATATTAGAATCACTCCATCAAAAAAGAAAGTGACAGATAAATATAAATCTAAATTTGTAAATAGACTAAATTCAATGCTTGTATTCATGTTTCCATAATTGTGATTGGTTCACTCATTTTAAAAGTTTCTCTCTAAAAAACTTTAAATAAAGCAAAAAAGATAAATTACAATTTGGGCCCCCATCTATGGGTCCGATCCCAGAATGGGTCCCGGTCTTTAAATTGTAACGATTCGGGTCCCAGGACCATTTAGCAAATTAAAATTTTGGGGTTCACGACGAATATGCCCTTGTTGGGAAGGGAATGGGGGTTGGGTTCCAACTTTTAAACAAGGGCATACTCGTTATTAGCCTCAAAAAGTTCCTTACATTAATGGCCCTGGGACCCGAATCGTTACAATTTAAAGATCGGGACCCATTCTGGGATCGGACCCATAGATAGGGACCAAAATTGTAATTTACCCAAGCAAAAAAGGACACTAGACTTAAGAATAATAGTTAGGTTTTGAAATCTATTGTAGTAGAGGAATCATGCAGACCTATATCTTTTCACTGCAAAATCCTTTTCAGTATACTCATCTTTACCGTTCATCCTATATAATTAACTTTGTGAAAAATATAAACAAATCCATTTTTTTCTTTTGCTTAGGACCTACTGAGTAGCATGCAACAATGTGATGAAATAAAGGACTCTATTCATATGCATTAGTCATATCCCAGAAAGGGTCAATGTCAACAATATATACATCATACATCATGTTGCAAAAATTATAATAGTATGCTCTCGAAAATTATACCTCTATACAATGTCTCTCTCAGCAAAAGTAAAAGTTCTAAAAGTAAGCAATGAACTACCGAGCAAGTCATGATTTTCTCTAAGGGCTTGTTCGGTAGGAGAATAAGCAGGAATAAGGATGGGGAATAAGGGTCTATTCTCCGTTCGGCTGGAGGATAAGAATAAGGAGAATAAGGTGAAATAAAGGTAGGTAAGGTGGGATAAAGTTAGGAATAAGAGTGAAAAAAGATGAAATAATGAGGAATAGTCGTGCCACGGGAACCGTGTTGGGAGGAAAATGGGGGCTTATTCTCCTTATTCCATTCCCCCTTAACCCCCTACCGAACACGCCCTAAGGTATTAGATTGAATGCGGAAGTCCGAACAATATGGTTGCTATTCTTACTACCAGGGATGAAAACGGATACAGGTATACTCGAATATCTGCTTATCGTTTTCGAAAAATTACCGGATACAGATATCAGTATTCGAATATTAATCGAATACGGATTGAACATGGATATGGGGTTGTAAAAAAATTCGGGATATAGATACGGATATGGCAATGGCTTGAATATACGAACCGGATTCGGATATCTGAATACGATATTTAATATTATTTTATTTATTAGTTTATGTAATATAATCCACCACTCATGTTATTATATTAGTATTATATAAGATATAATACATTATATTAAGGAAAAAATGGGACATGCTGCACCGCGTCATTTTTCCGCTTTTTTTTTAATTTTTTGAAAAATATCACCATGTATATTCATCTATATATCACTCCAATATGTCATTCGAATTTCGTCGTAAACATGGATTCATATACCCTCCATATAGAACATGTAATTTTAATGATGTAAATATTGTTGTAATCAACATGTTCTAGATTTAGTGCATAAGAATCTCTGTTTCTGACGAAAATTTGAATGGCATATTGGAGGGATATATAAATGAATATACATGGTGATATTTTTCAAAAAAATACGGAAAAATGACGCGGAGCAGCCCCATCAAACCCCCATATTAGCGACATTAATAAAGTTCAGTTTAATTTGTTTGGGGATGGACACGAACAAAAATTACGAAATCTTATCCCTCTTTTTGCTTTCGATAAAGAATGCATGTCACCTCGATGCTCCTTTTATTACGACACAACTTATTTATATTTCATTGTCATTTTTAAATCATTACGAACTTTGATAAAAATTTAATTCGTATTCGTATGTGGTCTTTTATTCGATCCACGTTCGGATTTTATGTTTATTGGATCCACATTTGCATTCACTTTTTATTCAAATCATATTTGGATTGGCTCTTTACTCGATCTATATTCGGATCTGCTTTTTATTCGATCCGTATGTATATTCAATAAATATTCGAATAAAATTCGTGTCCGTATTTTTAAGGATATAGTTTCCTTGATGCATATCCGAATCATACCCGTATCTGTATTTTTATTCGATTAAAACGAAGCGAACATGGATATAGAAATGAGTGTATCCGATCCATATCCGATCCGTTTTCATCCCTAACTGCTACTCTAGTATTCTTATCAGATCCACAAAAAAATAGCATTGTAACCAATTACCCATCAGATACAATATCAATAACCATTAGTATGTGTAACCCCTTTGGAATATACATGCACTCACTACGAAACAACGTGTAAACTGTGTTCTAACTTACACCTGATATTAGTCTATGACATTTCTTTAATTATTTGTTATTTACCATACTCAAACAATCTACACCAACCTACTCATTGACAAGAGTCCTTGACCTAAAGGTACGTAACATCACCATGGGTTTATCTTTATTTGAGAGGAAAGTCCTCAACACAGATCAACTTTTACCATGGGTTTATCTTTATTCGTTTTTTCATAATAAAGTGTGAATTGTAGCCTAATGAATCGAGTAGAAGGTTTTCACAGCACAACCATGGAAGGAAATATCGTGATATATCGGCAATGTATCGCCGATATATCGATATTGACATGGGATCGATATGGGCACCGATATGGTGATATATCCCGATTTCCAAGCATTTTCTTCACAAAAGCTCGTCGATATGGGTAATATTTCAGCGATATATCATCGAAATATCATATCGATACGATATCGAAACGATATCGATATCGATACGGCCTTCCATGAGGACAACAAAAAGAGAGCGAAGAAAAGATGATCAGATATCGTGATGAATACCTATTCATCACTCTTTATTCTTTTATTTTAGCTATAAAACCTATGCAAAACACATGTAGATATTTGTAAATAGCAATAATTATTATTTAGCATGCATTGTGTAAATATGCATAATTAGCATGTTTTTGTGTATAAATAAAAGAATAAAGAAATGAAAGAAAAAGAGGGAGATATTTAGAATAAATATTGAGCGACCTAATCCCAAAGGAGGGCTCGGCATGGGCCTGACCGCAAAAGAACCCAAGTAGAGAGAGATAGGGAAGCTCAGATTTGTGTACATATACCTATGTTTATAAATAAAATTATTTTCCTCTTAATAAAAATAAAAATGGATGTGTATTTATGTGTATATATTTGTAAATATAAAATCAAAATAAAAATGAAATTCACTTCATCATTGTATATAAACCATGTACATAGAACCACTCACCTATTTATTATCACCTTGTAAATAAATAATTAAAATTCAATAAAAATATGTATATAATCCACATTTCATGGTGTAAATAAATAAAATAAAAATTAGAAAAATGAAAATAAAATAAAAAGAAAGAAAATAAAAATCAAAGTCCACCTTGTATATATACCATGTATGTATATAAATAAAAGCATTTATTTCACCCTTGTAAATAATTAATAAAAATAAAATAAAAATACCATATTATTCCACATTTTATTCTATAAATAAATAACATATAAAATTGGAATAATTTATATAAAAATAAATAATTAAAAATCAAAAATAAAAAATACACATGTATATACCTGTATATAATAATAATATTTTGTAAACACATTATTTATATTTCAAAAAAATAAATAAAAATCACTAAAAATAATTAAAAATAAAGAAACATTTTTCATGTTTTAACTTTTTCGAAATTCGATCATTTATTATTATTTATTTAATTTCCAAAGAATTAATAAATGGTGGCTTCCTATTGGTCCACGGGGGATGTTGACCCCCGGTCAACTCCCCGTGGACCATTTCCCCCGCGGACCCCGCGCGCGACCCGACTTTGACTAATTTCTCAAATCAGATCCGACCACCATTTGCGCAAATCCCGGGTCCTGATTGCACCTGAATCTTCCCTGATCCACGCCCAGAGATTTGCATCGGGGTCCGAGCTCCGAATCACTCGCCCGACCCTCTTCTTCTCGGACCCCTAGCCGTATAAAGCTCGAGCTCCGCCGCACAATTCACGCCATCTTTGGTGCTACTCCTTCGTCCCAGGACTTCCATCCCCTTCCCCTGAGTGATAGCAGTGCGAGGGTGGTGTCGAAGAGAGGAGAGGACGTCTGCACCACTGATCCGACGACTTCTTACCGTTGTGCGCCGCTGTGCGCTGCGCCCGAGCCTCGGGACCCCGACGACCCTCTAGGCGACGACCAAGAACTTCTTTAGCTCGCCCCCAGTCGATTCCACCCATCAGGTAACCTCGAATCCCCTTCATTTCATCTAATTTCCCATTACGCCCAAATCGGTCTTCCGCCGTCTCCGATCAATTCACGTCACCCCACTCATCGATTCGATCATCGGACGACGCCATCATCTCCACGAGACCTCTCCTCACATTCTTCACCCACTCGCTCACCTTGGCTCGCTCCGGAGATAAGGCTCGACCTCCCTCGTCGTCGCCTCGCCGGAGGTCCTCGTCGCAACTCACCCACGCACCCATTCCACCTCTTACAGGGTCGAGGTACTTTGCCCTCGACCCAGCGTGCCTTTTGTGTTGTTTTTCAGGTCGAAGAGACCTCATCTGGAGGTCTACAACTCGAGCACATGAGGTCAGCTCCACCTGCGTCGCCTGAGCTCCTCGGAGTTTCCCGACGTCATCGGAGGGGCTCATCCGTTGCGGAGCATCGAGGCGGAGCTCTTCCCTATCCCAGCAACAGCAGAGGAGGACCTCAGCGCGCTCATTAAGCCACCGAAACTCGCCGGCTACCTGTTCTTGAAGGATCCTCCATCACCGTCCGATCGGGCCCTCTCGCCCAGTTTGGATCTCGAGCGTCCATCCGCAAGGAGCCAGCCACCGTCAGATCGTCCCTGGGCTCGATTGTGACCGTTGATCCAGTGAAGGGGTGCCCTCGCCTAGCAGTCGTCCGATCTTCCACGTGGCACCCCCTCAGCCTTCCGATAATAAGGGGTAATTTATACTTTGGCCCCTCCTGTTTTGCATTTCTTTTTTAGTCATGTAAATAGTAGATATAGTTGTTTTTATTTTGGTTAAATTGCATAGAGGACCTGGATGTTCATTGTATTTGCATATCAGTCCCTGTGAGTGTGGACCACGTGCTTCGACACGTGAGGACGTGTATTTTTTACAATATATTCCCTGTAGTTCTTGTGTGTTATTGTTTGCATGTTTTAAAATAGGAATTGCAAGTAGGTCCCTCCGTGCCTGGACCACGTGCCTTGTGTGTGAGTTATTGGGATTTTTGCACGAGGGCCCTCACACTTTTCTACCGTGTTATTGTTTGGCCTCCGAACATGTTTTTATGACATATAGGTCCCCGTGTACTGTGAGCCTATTTTTGATATAAATAAAATATCATATTAAGTCCAAATCGAGTGAAAATTGGATACGTGGCTCCTGCCACTGTGTAAAATTTTCACCAAAAAATTGGTACATTTTTGATGCATTTTTCTATTTTTAAAAATTCAAAAACCTTGGTTTTTGCCTCTGTCCAGTTTATAAAATCATAAAAATATAAAAACTCTTTTAAAAATTATAAAAAAATTAAGTTTTGTTTTTTTTGTGTAGTTGACTTTTTGTGCAAGTTTTATTATTTTTGGACTTAAAACCCATAAAAATTTAAAAACACTTAAAACTCATAAAATTTCTAAAAAAAATATAGAAAATCCAAAAAAATACAAATTCTCTTTCTGAATTTTCTTCATTGTTTCTATTTTTCATAAAAAATACCTCCAGACTGTGAAAGGCTCATTTGATATTTTTCATGTGGCCTTGAAGTCTGACTAGATAGTTTATTTCCTTTTTTGCCTTCTTTGATTTTTAAAAAATCACCTAAAAATTATACAAATCTCAAAAATTCAACAAAAACAGTAAAAAAACCTATAAAACTTAAAAACATTTTTGTTTAAATTTTTTGAGCTTTTTAGAGTGATTAAATAATTTGTTGATTTGTGCTTGTTTTTGTCTTTTTATTATTTTCCTTATTATTAAAAATCCAAAAAATATACAAATATTTAAAAACCACCAAAAATATTTATTTTTATTTTATTTTGCTCTCTGACTACTTCGTAGGCTGCGAGGCCAACTCGTGATCCTTGAGACCGACCCTGGGTGCTATACCAGGTTAATCACATAGCAAGACCGCTATTTTAATTTTCATTGATTTTTGTCTTTACGATTGGTGGTCTGATTTTGTTTCTTGATTGAGCTCTGAGCCCCGAGTGACTGAGGTCGCAACGACTTTAGTGATATCTTTACCTTAGTCTATCGGGCGGCTCATCAGAATGGCGCCGTTGCCGGGGAGCACGGCTTAGTAGTCGCATTTTTCTTCGATTTTATTTTCTTTTGATTTTCACGACTTTCCATGGCTTTTTCTTCGTCCGTGGCTTTTCGCGGCTTTTTGTTTTCTTTGATTTTCATTTTCTTTTATTTTCTTTTACTTTGGTTTTTGGTTGTTTTGAGTGTTTATTTTTTATTTTCCATTTTTGCACATATACCCTGTTTGTTTATTGGCTTTATTTATCTGGTATGTGACACTTTGTTGTTTACTTGCGAGGGCTCGAGGACCGAGACAACTCCTCTCGAGGAGCCGACGCAACCGCAGGAATCGGAGGCGGCTCCCTTCTACACAGAGCCGTAGGAGAGCGCGAGGAGGCAACAGAGCGCGGGAGTAGTGTAGATTTAGTTTAGTTTTATTTTCAGCACTTATTTGAACTGTTATATTAATACAGGGACAGAGACCAGAGACTCAGACACTTAAACTCTCGGGGTCTGTTTCGCCGAGCACCGGTGTGCTCGGGGGACCCCTCGGTTTTTCACAGCTTTTTACGCGGTTTTGCGTTTATTTACTGCCTTACTGTTTCTCACGGATTTCAGCCCCTAGCCTAGGATTTTTACTTGATTGCGCCGTAAATAATAGGGTCCACACACCTAATAACCTTGCATGTACCTATAGATCGTTAATTGGACCAAAATAAAAACTTAATAAAAAGACTATTTGGTCACCTGAGGGGTCACGCGCTACTAGAGGTCGTATACAACGCTGGCAGGACCCGTTGTGGCGGGCACCGATCGGCATCCGAGACCGGATACCGACCCCTCTTGATTGACCACTTAGGCATTGTTCTTTCGAGTAGAACTGCTTGTTAGGGCCCGGATTTCCGCTTGCATCATTTAGGTAGTTTTAATTCTGTCTTTCAATTCTGCGCGGATCATATTGCATGTAGACTGCTGAAGTCAGGTACGCATTTCTTACTCTGCATGCATCATTGATTTCTCACGCATCGGCTTTTTGACTTCTCCCCTCGTTTTTTGGACTTAAATAAACAGGAGAACCGAAAAATTCGTTAGGTGATTGTTTTTATTGGAAAAATACCTAAAAATCAAAACCATAAAATTGGGACTGTTAACCATATCTGACCCTAAAAGACACTCATCAGAAAAATTTGTCTTGGGGAGAGCAACCCCCTCCTTATCTGGTTTGCATGTGCGAGAGAGTGACCCGCACCCTAGGATAGAGCCACATCTGAACCCCTTTCAGACTACTGCTTCTGAGCTAGTCATTCTCCAGTGAGGATCGCTTCGGTCTCCGGTAAAGCGGGTCGTGATATCCTTAACATAGCGAGCCGATCGGGTAGCCGGTAAACGGTCCGCGGCTTGTACTGGCTGGGAAAGATCTAGTTTAGGATCGGGCCAGTCTCTTGGGGGAACCGGATTCCTAACAGGTCATGTAATCGCTATGCTATCTTGACTTGATCACCTAATAAAAACTGACAAGATAATTGACCGAACTCTTACAGTCTTCAGCTCGCGTTGAGTAGGTGAATCAGGGGTTTGTTTGTTGATCATATTTGTTTCCAGATCCCATATGCCCGACTCGCCAGATCAAGATGATGGGCAGAAGGTCCCTTAGACAGCCTCTGGCTGCACCACTTCCCAGCACTTCATCCCGCTCATTTAGGTTGGTTCGCGAGAGCCGAGACCCGCTCTCCGAACCCAAGTTTGACTCCGCCCTGTTCCCCCTCGACCACCCTTCTTCTGTTTCTGAGATGCCAGTGCCAGATGAGAGACCGCAGACTGATTTATCGGCACATGAGTTTGGATCTTTTGCCTTTGCAGAGACCATGGTCGGCAGCAGTGATGACTGCACCGGAGGTCCCCGAGCCGAGCAGACATTCATCATGGACCAGGGTGCGATCAACTCCACCCCGATCGCTTCCCTAGAGATAGTGCATCAGCAGTTGAGGGATCAGGGAGCCTTCATGATAGAGATGAGGCGCGAGATGAAACATATGAGAGCAGACCGCGATCAGCGCAGGCCAGCAGACGAGCCGAGGATACCAGATGATGCGGCAACAGCCGCAGCAGCAGTTGCCGCAGCAGCGGTAGCACCAGACCAGCCGAGACCAATGCAGGAGTTACACAACCCCGGATCGACTTTGACGCGTCGTTGGGTAGTTCTTCCAGCCATCGTGGAGGACTTCAAGTTCCCCCCGAACACTTTGCAGCTCCTCCCCTGGTTCCATGGGCTCGCCACTGAGGTGCCCCATTCCACCTTCAGGAGAATCTGATGATCTGCAGTACCGTCCACGACAGACAGGTGGACGAGGATACCATCCGCATGATTGCCTTCCCCTTCTCACTGGCTGATAGAGCAGCCACCTGCCTGAAGCACTTGGAGAAATTCGTGTACACTTGGGAGCAGCTCCGCACCGAGTACTTGAACAAGTACTATCCACTCGGGCAGACGAACGCAGCGAGGGCCCTGATCAACAACTTCTCCATGCTCCCCAATGAGCAATTCCATGAGGCATAGGAGAGGTTCCGTGAGCTGACCGACAGATGCCCGCACCATGAGATTTCGAAGCCGAACCTTGTTCAGAGCTTCTTCTGCGGGCTGACACCAGAGCTACAGGGCATGGTGAATGCTTCATGTGGCGGGTCCTACTTCGCCAAGGATCATGATCAGGTCTGGGCCATCTACGAGGAGATGGCCGAGAAATATATGGTGATGTCTCAGACCCGACTCTACACACAGGGACGCCCTCAGCCATAGAACGTGCAGTACCAGAGGTTCGCACGGGTCGACGCCGGTCCATCCACTTCGTCAGCGGCAACAACACAGACCGAGTCCACAGCCGCTGACATGGGCATTATCAGTGAAAAGCTGGACCAGATGGAGATCATAGAGAAGAAGCAGTGTCAGGGTATCACGCAGATGGAGCAGATGGCACAGACGTTGAGTGACTTGAAGACACAACTCATGTGTCTCCGGGAGGCACAGACGGCTTCTCAGCCTCGTCTTCAGTCACGAGGAGATCCGAGTAGCAGCGACAACTCGTCCCAGCGCTCCAGCTCCAGCCAGCCTAGACAGGTCCATCTTGTACAGGCAGAGCCGTACCAGCAGCCACAGCCACATTACTAGTCGCCACCATCTCCAGACACACATATGGTGGTTTACCAGCCGGATCAGCCTCTGGCCGTACTCCTTCCAGCCACCTACGAGCCCGAGCTGTTGATGGACGTCAACGGGATTTGGTACGACTGTCCTCAACCCGGTATCCAACGAGACCATCCCGGATTCCGTTGGTCAACCGGAGGTGCCAGTTCCCAGCAGCAGTCTCCGGGTCAGGGTGGCAAGTACGACCATCAGCGAAATCACCAGCAACAGCAGCCAGTGTACCAGCAGCAGCAACAGTCATCTCAGTATGGTCCTCGTCCCTATCAACAGGGACATTCTTGGAGGCATGATCAGCCTCAGCAGCAGATTCATCCACAGCAGTATCCCTCTCACCTGCAGCACCAGTCACAGCAGCAGCCTCACTACCAGCGAGGCCATCCGTCAGGTTCTCATGGGCCATCCTATGAGAACCCTGCCTTAGACGACATAGCCCACCTCTTGACTGACCAGCAGGCTACTTTCAGACGGGAGATGGACGAGTTCCGCTAGGAGATGCGGGAGATCGTGAGAGGGAAGGCCGCCATACCTGCCCAGATCGAGCCGAACCCGAACAACCTCAAGAGGAAGTCTGAGCAGGTAGACTTCACAGAGTATGCCACTCCGAGTGATTCTTTTGGTGATATGTCTGCATATCTCTTTGATACTGACTTTGTCATACTTAGGAGCGGTAGGATGCCAGCAGGCGGCGCCTCGTCTGAGCGACACCCCCAGGCCACTCCCGGAGCGCCAGGCAAGGAGGAGCACAGTATTGATGCCGCGAGAGATGATGATGGTGGTACTGATGCCACCATGGATGCTGATCCCTCCGACGGTACTGATGCCGTCGCTTCACCAGACGGAGGAGGTGGTACTGACGCCACCAGTGTTGCCGAGTCAAAGCGCGGTGCTGATGCCGCAAGTCGACCTGCCGAGGGTGGTGCTGATGCCACCGTTTTTACTTCTTCGAGTCATGTTGTCTTTCCTTCTGTTCATGTATCTCAGAACACTTCTGGCAATAAAGGAAAGGGTTTATTTTCTTCTGATCCACTTGTGGTGCTTGATGTATGTGTGGATTCTGCCGTTGAGCAGCCTAGACCCTCTCCTAGTCCTTCATCTGAGAAGGACCCTGTGATCCCCTTCCCTAGTGCACTCCACATGGGGAAGGGGAAGAAAATCGAAAATCCCAAAAAGAAGCAGCAGGAGGAGTTCAGCCAGCATATGATCGACACGTTCCACAATCAGCTGACTCTTCAGGAGGCCTTGGAGCACATCCCTCTACTCCAGAGATCACTCAGAGACAGGACCACAGTTAGGAGGAAGAGGAGGAACCACCAGTCCGAGATCCGTGTGCTTACCTGGGCTACTTGTTTCATGATTCAGAACCGTCTGCCGGCCAAGAGGCCAGATTCAGGAGCCACGTATGTCAGATGCCATATAAGAGAGAAGAGGTTCGACCGCACTCTATTAGACAGCGGTTCGTCGATCAACCTACTTCCGACAGCCCTTCTCGACCGCTTCGAGTTGGGCACTCTACGACAGAGCAGGACAGTCCTTCAGCTTGCTAATCGATCTGTCAAGAGGCCGAAGGGGTTGCTGAGGGACGTTGTCATCACGATTCAGGGCCTGCAATTCCCCGTGGACTTTGTTGTGTTGGACATGGAGATCCCTGAGTCGGTGACTGATACCCCCATCATTCTAGGTCGCCCGTTCTTGGCCACAGCCAAGGCAGTGACCGACCATGATAGTGGGAAGGTATACTTTCGCATCAAGGGCGAGAGTGTACAAATAGAGATGGTCGAGGATATCAGAGTTAGAGATTCAACATGCTCAGAGCCGACCACTGATTCAGAGCAGATGACAGATGTCGGGCCAGACATCCATCAGGACTGCGACTTCGTGATTACAGATGATGAGGCAGTTTGGGCAGACCCCGATGCACATGCCATCCTCTCACCTTCAGAGTCCGCTGATGCAGAGACGCCAGCAGAGGAGAGCTTGGAGAGCGCATTCCTGGTCCAGGATACCTTTGAGGCAGCATAGTCGGTTCTTGATCGTGAGACCGATTATTGTGAGTTTGATACAGATCCCTCGGAGTCAAATTTTGATTGGGCAGAGTTTGATGATTTCATACCAGATCTGACTTCTACTGAGCCTACAGCTAGGGAGGAGGTTGATGCCATGCAGAGCAGAGACATTCTAGTAGAGCAGCCTTCTCCAGATTCAGATTGTGAGCGAGAGTTTCCGTTCTCCCATACAGATTTGGCAGCATTCACTCAGAGTTTTCAGATGCCAGATCCACCAGCATCGACATGTCCAGAGCTGAAGCCACTTCCTGCGGCGCTGAAGTATAGGTTCCTTGCGGGTGAGAATGAGATGTACCCAGTCATTATCTCCGCTGATTTGACTAGAGAGCAGGAATCCCGTCTGATGGGGGTTCTTGAAAAGAACCGCAAGGCGATAGGATGGAGCGTAGCCGATCTCCAGGGGATAAGTCCGGCCCTGTGCTCCCACCATATCTATCTCGAGGATGAGGCGAAGCCGTTGCGTGAGTTCCAGCGGCGGCTGAACCCGAATCTGAGAGAGGTTGTCATGAAGGAGATTTCGAAATGGTGGAGCGCCGATTTTGTCTACCCCATCTCCGACTCCAAGTGGGTCAGTCCGTTGCATGTGGTGCCCAAGAAGACGTGCATCACTACAGTTGTCAGCGAGTCTGGAGAGGAGATCGCTACCCGGGTACCCACTTCTTGGCGGGTCTGCGTAGATTACAGACGACTCAACCATGCTACCAAGAAGGATCATTTCCCCCTGCCCTTTATAGATCAGATCATTGAGAGACTGGCAGGGAAGAGCCACTATTGCTTCTTGGATAGGTACTCCGGCTACAATCAGGTGGCCATCGCGGCCGAGGATCAGGACAAGACTACCTTCACCTGTCCCTTTGGCACATACGCCTTCAGACGCATGTCATTTGGGTTATGCAATGCCCCTGCGACTTTTCAGAGATGCATGATGTCGATCTTTTCGGACATGGTGGGGGAGTGCTTGGAGGTCTTCATGGATGATTTCTCGGTCTACAGCGACGGATTCGACTCCTGTCTTGACTGCCTAGACCGAGTCCTTCAGCGATGCATTGAGGTTCACCTTGTGCTGTCTTGGGAGAAAAGTCACTTCATGGTGACTCAAGGGACGGTGCTTGACCATATCATCTCCAATAGGGGCATGGAGGTTGATCCGACCAAGGTAGATGTCATTAGAAAACTCGTACCGCCATCCAACTTGCGGCAGATACGATCTTTTCTAGAGCACGTCGGTTTCTACTGATGCTTCATTCATGATTTCAGTAGGATTGCCCGACCGTTGACTGATCTACTGACGAAAGACACCGAGTTCCTTGTCGATGACAAGTGTCTTTCGTCGTTTAAGACTCTCAAGAGATGTATTGTTGAGGCTCATGTCCTTCAGTCGCCTGATTGGTCTCTCCCATTCGAGATCATGACGGATGCCTCCGATTTTGCCGTAGGGGCCGTGCTGGGACAGAGGAGGGATGGAGTCCCATTTTCCATTGACTATGCTAGCCGTACATTGGACGCCGCGCAGCGGAACTACACTGTCATTGAGAAGGAGATCTATAAGCGTAGCTTTATAGATCTTTTTCTTGGCACACCAATAAAGTCCACCACAAATTAAAGATGTGGTGTAGAAATTGATGAGCATCTTGTTGCATGTTAGAATGAGTGAGCAGAGGGTCCTTCTACCAGTGCCGTCCCTGGCATTTCGTAGGCTCTGGGCAAAAGAAAAAAATGAGCCTTTATCAAAAATTTTGATGAACAATGTACCCTTATATAATTCCGTAAAATTTTGGACTTTAGTATTGAGTTGTTCACTGAAAATTTGATTCTATAAGAACTCATTTTTTGATGAGTTGTTTCATCGAAAAATCGATTCCACAAGGACTCATTCTTCAATGACTTGTTTCATTGAAAAAATCGATTCCACAAGAGCTCATTTTTCGGTGAGTTGTTTTACTAATAATTTGATTCTCTAAGATCTCATTAGGACGTATATTATTTTTTTCTAGATTAAAAGTTGGATAAATATAAAACTGAGCCCCTAATGTTGATGGGGCCCAGGGCCATCGCACTGTCAAACTAGGCTCAAGGACGACCATGCCTTCTACAAGCTCAGAGGAAGCCTAATGATAAATGGAACTTGAATATTTAAATCCAATATGAATGAATAACAATTCTGTTATGGCTCAATGGTGTATAAAGCTATGTATTGTGCATCATGGTCTAAACACACTATTTGGTTAGTTCAATGATCAAGGTATACTAGTGTAATAAGGTATGCATCAATGCATTTATAGTTTAAATATGACCAACTACAAGAAAAAATGCATACACATTAATCATTTTTGTAACTTTTAGAGATAAGTCGAATTACTAGAAATAGAACATGCACAATGCATAAAAAATTGTTTTGGATTTTTCTTAAGTAACAAACACGAGAGAAAATTCCAAAATAATTGCTTAAATGATAGTCAAATAGTGATCTCTGAGCATATATTTTAGACTTTCAATATTTTACATAACATCCTTAAAATAAAGAAAACAAGCAATTCATCAAAGTAATTATGGAGCTTCAATATTTCATACTTTTTAAGTTCCATTCACAGATACTTAAGTATACCCATGAACATTCCATATCCCAAATTTTAGCTCAAAATCACATTTCCATCAACTACTGTGCATTTGAAAATAGAGTAAATTACACAAAAGTCCCTGAACTATGCACTCAATTTCAACTTAGTTCTTCAACTTTCAAAAGTAACAAATAGGTACCTAAAGTATTATTTCGGTCACAATGCAGTCTTTTTCCAATGAGAGGAGGAGACGGTCGTCAACTCTACTGATGTTTGGACGAAATTACCCCTATAATGGACAACTCTAAATCCCCCAACTTTCTTGGTCGTCCACAACGGAGGCATAGAAGCGAAGGAAGGGAGGTGGATCTTGGGCTGGAGCTTGTAGCGATCGAGGAAGCGGGAGCCGCGGAGCTCGAGGAGAGGGAGGGGAGGGGGATGGCTGTGAACACCACGAACAAGTGGAGGAGTTCCAGATATCTGTCATTGGGGAGTCACCGATTGTGCAGGAGCTTATGCAGCGCAAAGTGGCGGGGGGAAAGATAGTGGCAATGCCGGACCTGGGGAGAAGGGGAGTTGGTTCCAGAGCCTGGGGATTAAAACGGAGAAACGGAGCAGCGAGGAGAGGGATATATCTTCCGACAAAGGACGGAGATCGAGCTCTGCGAAGGAAGAAGGGCACGACACACACCCAAACCATGGGCCTGAGAGGATGAAGGTAAGGCAGTACGGGAAGAGTTGGATCTCAACGGGCTCTGCTTGAACCAGGAGATACAGGCTCATTGCGGGGCAATTTGGAGCATGAAGTCCAACTTGGACGACACGTACCTTGCCAGCACAGGGGAGAACTGCATGATCCGTATCTGGCAGGTGGTGGACTCGGAGGCGAGGAGGAGCTGCTTGACGGGGGAAAGCGGGACGGGGTTTGTGGAGAAGGTAGATCATGCTAATTCTATTGTGAATGGCATAGACGGGTTGGCGCAGCTGGTTTTCTCATTGTTGGAGAAGCCTGTGCACTCATTCTTTGGGCATCAGAAGGATGTTCTTGATCTCGCCTAGTCAAAATCGGAGGTAAGAAAGAGTTGGACTTCCTTTGCCGCTGCATAAGCTCCTACAACGGTGATCTTTACTTCAAGGCCTCTGTTTTAACAGAATCTAATTCACCGCCCGATTTCTGCTTGCCAACAAAAAACACAAAAATCAACCGGTAGAACGACATCTTTACAACACATCCAATGTATGAAACAACTCCTAAGAACCATTACGAGACAACGACCTTTCTAGACGAAAACTCACATGGAAAAACCGTCGCAAAACAAGTTCTTGAGAGATGGTTCTAAGAGCTGGTAAACTTGGTGGCGGCCTTGGTGCCCTCGGAGACGGCGTGCTTGGCGAGCTCGCTGGGAAGGACCAAGCGGGCAGCGGTCTGGATCTCCCTCGAGGAAAGGGTGTGCTTCTTGCTTGTGGTGTTCACAGTCGTCCCCCTCCCCCTCCCTCTCCTCGAGCTCCGCGGCTCCTGCTTCCTCGACCGCTACAAGCTCCAGCCCAAGGTCCGCCTCCCTTCCTCCTCCTTCCTTCGCTACTGCGCCTCTGTTGGGGATAATCAAGAAAGTTGGGGGATTTTAGAGCAGTCCATTTTAAGGGTAATTTCGTCCAAACATCAGTAGAGTTGACGGTCGTCTCCTTCACCCGTTGGAAAAAGACCACATTGTGACCGAAATAATACTTTAGGTACCCATTTGTTACTTTTGAAAATTAAGGGACTAAGTTGAAATTGGGTGTATACTTCAGAGACTTTTGTGTAATTTACTCTTAAAAAAATAATATATTTAAACAAAAAATCATGATAATTTCATTTCAGCTCAGAATCTCAAAATATTTTGCAATATATATCTTGCGTACAACATTCTTGCAAAAAAATACAGTTCAAAATAAGCAAGGACGAAAGAGAAATGAAGGCCCAACCACATGATATATCAACAAATTTTACAGAAATAAAATGATTTAGGAAGCACAAAAGGGCATGACCAAGAATAACCAAAATCATGAGGATCTGATTGTGAATATGCCATGTGGCAGGCAATATCGCAAAACATGTTGAAATATAGAGGAGCTTCTTGTTATTTCTCCTGTTATGTGCATATGCATATGACATATTCGAGATGTAGACAACTGGATGAAGGTGAGATGCTCGGTGAGGATGCTCAATTGTGCCTTGAGTATCCTCACCTTCATTCGGTTGTCTACATCTAGGGATGAGCATTGAGTCGAGACAACCTAACTTATGAGTTTGACCCAAAATTTGAACATAATATTATAATGGATCAGGCTCGGGTCTTGAAGTAGACCTACTTTTAAATGGACTTGGGCTCAGGTCAACGCCGGCCCAAGCCTATTCGTAATAGTTTGTAATTGCATCTGTAGTATGTTCACGTTAACCTACTTACTTTACAAGGTACTAAGTTGTAACCATGTCATGTATGGATTTTAACTTGTTATTACGTGAAATTTCGATTTTTTTATAATCCATGGTTTTACTTTTTTATTCCAATGTTTGATTTTCATGCGTATATTCGAAACCTCCTTTTTATCTCTTCTAATTATGTATTGTTGTTATAACATGAGATTCAAGGCAACGTTCAAAAACCAGCCAATAATTTTGAATTAAGTGATATTTTGTGTATTTTTAGACACAAGGAAGCAAAATACAAGCTAAGTTCCAATCAAGACAACCAAGTAATCTAGGTTCCTAGAATGATATGTTTTTAGATTTTTATTCGAGGGGTGCAATATACGAATGCAAATGTATGCAAAATATGAATGGGAATCTATTTATAATCAAATGGATAAACCTATAAGCATATTTGTATAAATTGTTTAAAGGGATCAAAACACTCCCTAAATAGAGGATAAAAATATCACACACCGAGCACCCATGAACAAACACACGCACACACACAAACTAAGGATAGGCCCAAGGCCAAACACAAGGAAGTAATTACACACTTAAGATTAAATTAAGAAAATACCATGTTAGATTTTCAAGAAGGTTTCTTTAGATTTTTAAATGCAATTATGTGATGCTATGCAATTGTGATCAAGTTCATGGGAGTTTTTCTTAATTTTTCAATCAAATCAATTCCAAACCCTATGAAGCGTGATCAGAATGTTAAACTATGCAAAAACAAGCTAATGTGACTTTTTGGATTTTTCTGATATAAAAAGTGTTTTATGTGAATATTAAATGTAGAACGGAGTGATATTGAATAAATTAATTTTAATAAATATCAAAACTTAATATTTTCCAGAACTAAAATTGTTCTCAAAGTATTAAATGAGAAGAATCAGAACACATTTAATATCCAAAAAATACTAAGCTTTGAATCAATTATGAAGGTCACTAAATAATTTATTTTAAGATAATTATGCGTGATGATATAAAATTTGGAGGAAAAATAGGCACAAATCTATAGCCTATGAGTTTTATAGATTTTTTGAAGTAATGATTAATTTAATACAAACTTTAGAAGTTCAGATGGGTAAATTGTGAAATTTTACATCAAAATATTTTTATAAATTCATCAATACTAAAAAAATTGTAATAAACACCACACTGAAGAGAATTAATCGAGGAACAACATATAATTTTTTGAAATAAAATTATGACGAGAATGGATGGTCTAAACATAGTTCAAACATGAAGGTTCCAATGCAAGTAATTAAAGAAAAAAATAAATATAATAAAGAGCGAGCTTGTAAACGTATGCAATTACCAACAAATGTATGGACACACCTATAATTGCACCTCACAACTCACAAGTGAGGAGCACATGATGGGCATGGAGGAGCGGGCGTCTGAAGTCTCCTCGGACTCAGGAAGGTTGGCAACGAGCTCATCGAGGAAGAAGGAGCTCGGTTATGCTGAAGGTCGAGTCCTTCGGGAAGGAAGGATGAAAGGGGAGCGGGTGCTCCTGCTTCCTCTTCCTAAGGTTGATAAACGACTAGGATGTGGGCGTGTGCGCACTGGGCGATGATGGCGGTTGTTGTTGCCACTGCTGCTCCGTGATTGAAGGCGGAGGTGGATGTCAGCGACGGAGGTTAGGATCTGGGGCTGTGTGCATGCTGGGCGAAGATGAAGAGATTGCGGATGCGCTTCTGGAATATGTACAAAGGATGATGGGTCGTGGATCAAATCTTTCTTCCTCCTCCACGTGAGGCGAAGCTATGGTTGTGAAAGGTTGGGTTCCGGATAAATGGAGGCTGCAGCCATATGGAGCTCGCAGGAGATGAACGGGATGATCGGGACTCCACTGCTGAATAGACACAATTTGAAGATGTTCAGAAGCGTTACTACTTGATGGGTTCCTCTGTTGATCGAAGGTCGTTCGGGTGATGGAAGTCACGATAAAGGCTGCCAATTGCGAAAGCGACCATCTACAACAGAAATTCCTGGGAGTTTGTTCTTTGCTTCTCACTCCAGATGACAACCAAAGTCCATCCTTTTCGACCCCTGCAGGTGTTAGCACGTATGCACTCTACAAAAAATGGGTGGAATGGAGGTCCGACGACGGTGGAGAAGGTGGACGAACCAGCTGGAGCTCGAATCTGGTCTATCCCGAGGTGGTTCGATTGTGGAGAGATATGACGGAGAGAAAGATCTTTGGTTGGAGTGCTGACCGGGCTTTGATTATCAGAGGGTTTGAGGATTTCGATCAGATAAGGATGAATAGGGGAAGAAGAATATTTGGGAGAAAAAGAACACGTATGAACAGAGAAAGAAATATGAAGAAAAAGAAAGGAGAAGAAAGGGAAAGGAAGGCAAATTACATGTGGTGTTTCGTCTGGATTTGGAGTGGCTAATACCCTCCGATCTTGGCCTCAAGCTACCGACGTGCAGCGAGACTTGGCAGACTTCAGGAACTCGACGCTATGGTGCTGACGTCGTCGCCGAAGTCCTCCCAAAAGCTGTGGCCGACGGGAAGCAAGCAAAGGATTCATGAAGGTGGTTAGGGAATGGGTCAACGGGGAGAAGAGTAGAGGACGAGGATTGGAGGAAGCCGGAGATGGATGGCTGAAGTTTCGTGGGGGTGAACGGTCATTGGATGGGGTGGAGGAGTCGGCCTAAAGATGCGAAGGTAGGAGATGAGTTCTTAGCCGTCCGATCAAGATTGAACGATCCACGTGATATATAGCGAAAGGAAAAGGAAATAAATAAAATAAATGAAAGAAAAAAGAAATAACATTATAAATAAAATGACCGTTTGATGTCGTCATATCCAATGGTCCAAGTTGGTTACTGATGGGCTTAAGTGGGTGATGCAGGCGGCGCCAGGAGCTGTCACTTGTCACACCTACAAAATTCAAAATAAAAATTAAAAGAAAAATTAAAATAAAATAGCGAATGAATTCAAATAAAAAATATTCTTCACGGAAACTGTTCGACTCGATGAGATTTACAATCATAAAGGGACCAACACCAAAAGATATTATTTGTACAAACTCGTTTATAGTGGTATTTCATGTATATAAAATACCGTATTTTATTTTATTTTTTTTTACATTTTTATGTTTTTAATTAAAAATAAATTCATAATAATATATATTTTTTATATATTAATATATTTTTTGATTTTTTAATAATTAAGAAAATAGAAAAAAAAATAAAAGAGACTAATTTACAGACTCTATATACATACTCAGAATAATTCTTTTCCTTTGAATTTTACAGTGTTTTGCAATTAGTTTTCTGCAAACTTTATTAAAACATAAATCAAAGAAAATAAATGAAAAAGATTAATTTTGTATATAAAATGACAAATCAATGTTAGTCATATGTACAATATACAATGTGATCTCAAAATTTAAGTTTCGCATACAAAACTCCAATTCTTTTGAATTTGGTATCAGTTCGTAGGTCATTGAATGTACATTAATTCAAAAGTAAGCACGTGTTCAAATAAGAATGTATGTGAGAGATACTTGACTTTACAACTTTTTAGTCTCAAACTAGGGCTTGTGTTCATTGGACATTTATACAGGTTGTGATTTTTCCGGTATTTTTTATTTCTTATTATTAGTGATATTTACATAAGTGAAGTTGATTTTATTCAAACTAGAGTTAGTGTAAAGTAATTAAGAATGTAAGAAGTTATGCTAATATACATGTCATTTTATATATAAGTTTTTGACTTCTTATCAATGCAAATATGAATGATAAAATATGCATCTCATTTACATATGCATGAATAATAATAATAATAATACATCATAACTGCTTAAATGCACTTAATTACTTACGAGCATAGCTTAATTTTCAACTAATAAAGCAACCAATCACAAATTCATCAATGTTACAACCTTTAGCTTCCTTTTTATATCTATAAATCAAAATAAGTGTGTTTTTGGTAAAATTATAGTTTCTTAGATGGAGGATACTAAAAGACTATGTGAAATGTATTTTTTTGGGGTTTTTCATTAAAAGTGCATGCATGAAATAGGGAATGTTTTTGGGTTGTTATGCGATGGAAATAATAATCACAACGGAGGAATTTTGTCATGACGTATAAATACAAAGAATGCATGCATAATAATTAGAATTATAATGAACTTTTGGTGAATTTTTACTGAAATAAAGTGTATTTGAGTAATTAAGTTCTAAAACTAGAAAACCACAATATTTTTGTAAATGAAAAAAAATCTGCAGAAAACGCTTTTAACAAGGAGTACAAAACATTTTGAATTGATGCAAAATATTAAAATAGGGATAAAATAAAATAAAATATATAATTCATTCAACAATTATTCTAAGACACGTGTTTAATTTTTCTAAGATATTTAGGTTGATGATTAAACACAAACATGTGAATGACAATTTTATATGAAAATTTAGAGCAATGTTTGAATTTTTCTGATTTAAACAAGCAAAAATGGGCAAGGTATGTATATTTCACTATTTTTTTAATAATTCAGCCACATAGAGTAAAAAAATCCAACTATATTCCCAAAATGTAGAGCATTATGATATCTACAATATACAATTTTTATAATTTCAAAGTGATGAAAAATCAAGGTAAAAAATGTGTGTCCAAATAGAGGGTTCTTGTGTAAATACATTAAAATGCAAAAGACTATGGACATGCACCTTTATTAAAATATCAACGGGTGGGGATTGTTCTTGTAGAAATCCCAAATAGTGGTTCCTTCATTGAGAGTACTTGAAAGCTGGGAGGCTTCACTGTAAAAATCCCAAGTCTCGTATTGCAGAGCACGCGACTAAGCTTTGATGTAAGTACCGGGATTTGACCCTCATGTGATCTGGAGGATCTGCTACTGAAGCGTGGCACAAATTGGTATCATAGACACCCGTAATCAACGGTCAAGATGGCTCAACCTTTGACGGCTCTGATGTACTTGGATCCACATTGGCCTACCCTTTCTTCTCTGTCTTCTCACTTCTCAGTAGGGACGATTGGATACGGATACGAATATATGTATAATCATATCCTTATCCATTTTAAAATACGAATACGAATGCTGATACGAATATTGGCGAATGTGAAAAATGTGTTACCATATCCTTAAAAACGAATACAAATCTAAAACGAATACGAATCGGATGCGTATAATAACATAAATATTTAATAGATTAATTGAAATATACATGTTTAGGATGGTTTACACATAAAATAGATATATCAAATATAATAATTTTATAATAAATTATATCAACGATGGTGAATGCAGTCATAAAATATTGTTACACACAGATATAAATAAATCTATCACTATACTTACGTACGAAAGCGAATAAACGAATACGAATGCGAATATTAGAGAATGTCAAAGTAATATCCATATCCGCATCCATTTTAAAATGAATACGAATGTCAAAATATGTATAAAACGAATATGATAGCGGATAGGATACGAATGTATTCACATTCGTTTTCATCCCTACTTCTCAGGCATTCATCGTAATTTGAGATGTGAAGGTGCTGACGATGATTATGTGATGCGGATTCTGATCCCTCCAGTGATCGATGGATGTTGTGCTTCGGTCAAGGGAGCGAGGGATGGGGCTCGATCGACACATGACCAAGGGAGGTTGTCCGATCCCTCCTCCACCTAGAGCCACCGGAGAAGAAGAATGGCAAGATTATGCTCCGCAATTTGCCAATGTTTGATGGGCTTGATTAGTGATAGCAAAACATGTAAATGAGGAGTATTGAAGCTTGAGCCTATAACTTGGCCGATGGGGTCAACGGTGCTTTGGAAATGGATGAAACAAAGGTCCTATGCGGGCGAAGAAGATGGATGACCAAATAAAGAAGACCAGGGAAGAGTAATAAAGGAACGTATTCCAAATAAAAAAGGTAGGAGTACTACAACAAAATTGAGCTATAGTGACGTTTTTTTTCCAAATCCGTCACTAAATTAACCATTGTTAAATATATAATGACGATATTTTTCGTTGCGAAATGAGTTTTCATACTCAAAATTAGCAATGGATGTCATATCCGTCGTTACATCATTAGCAACGGTCCACATAGCGATGCTTATCCCTTGCTATTTTTTTAAAAATATCAACTAATTGTCGCTATTTTTTAGTTCAAAATTTAGAGACGAATAATTAGAAGTTTGAAAAAAGCAACGGATAACCGTCGCTATGTGGACCGTTGTTAATGATATAACGACATATATGATATTCGTCACTAATTTTGAATACGAAAAATCACTTCACAACGAATAATATCGTTGTTACATATTTAGCAACGACTGCTTTAGTGACAGATTTTGAAAGAACCGTCACTATAGCTCAATTCTTTTGTAGTGGAGCTCCAATCTTCGTTCTAGACCTCGTTGAAGGATGGACTCAACAATAACACGAGTCTCTGCGATGAAGGCAACGGACCTTCAGATCTCAGCAAAGATGTGTCGAGGTCGTCGCTCAACCAGAGGGGGTCTCATATCTATACTATTACTATTAGTGGGTTCATTCCAATCCTACAACCACGTGTCTTCAATTTCTGAATTTCATCCTCACTCGTATAGATAGATGGGTTCCTTCCAATTTTGTAGGCACGTGTCTGCCGTTTCTCAATTCCGCCTTGACCTTTCCTACCGTTGCTTTGCCATTTACCCCTCACCGTGACGTGTCTAATTCCCCGTTTTACTCCTGCCACCTGCCAAAATGCAACGCTTCCTCTTAACAGCTGGAGAATGCGGTAAACTCTATCGCCTCATCGTTTCTTCCTCCCGCCTTCTCTTCCTTTTCCTCTCTCCTGTTTCATCCCACCCTCTTCTATTTCCGCCGCCTTTGCCCTTTCGTTCCCTCTGGTTTCTTTCCTCGGTTGCAGCCACATGGGTGGCTTGCCTTTTCACTTAATGGTTTCTCTCCTCGTACGTATTCCTCTGTTTTTTTCTCGAAGCCGAACCCTTCGTTCGCTCCGCCATCTGTTGCCGAGTAAAGTCCACGAGCCACCCCTCTTTCCTCCTTCGAGAAACCTTAATAAAAATGGTCTTTCGGGTTCCGCCCCTCCACACTTTCTTGTGCGATATGCTCGAAGCTCTTTTCCTCAGCATTCTGCTCCCCATCGTTCCTCCTTCGAGATCCACCGCCCTAAAAAGCATTTTCGTTTGTTCCGCCGCCCGGTATGTGACTATCAACCGCTGTTCTTGGCTTTTTTCTTCCTATAATGAATATTTTATTTTGTTAATATGATATTTACATTTATGTGTGACCATGTTATTTCTCAGAAATTTCATTCATATTCATCTATTTATCCGATATTGGTGGTGCTGTTTGTTTTTTTTGTTTGATAGAAGGCAACACTGTTGTTTAATATACTTCTTGTTTGAAAAATGATGATACGTGTTGTTGTTGTTTTATTTACTATTGTTTATGTGATTTTTAGAAGTTCTATTAGCTATCGATTAACAATGTTTGGCTTTTATGGCTACAATGATTTCTCTTTCTGGATGTAAAATGAGTTCATTTTCTGGTTGTACATACGCATATTGTTGATAATATAAAATCAAATCCTCTTTTTTTCTTGCTATAATTCTATACTTATAGAGCATGTTTGGTATGATTTATGATTATTTATTAAATTATGTCCAGGTGTGATTTATTCCATGTATGACGAGGAATACGACCATACATCTTAGCTTAATGGCACTATTTTTTTAATATATCTGGGTCTTCTGCGACATTAAATCTAAGAATTTTGCCATCTCTCCTTTAGATATTAGGTTACTTTCCCGTTTGTTGTTGCTTCTATAGGTGTTAATGCTGGATTGTTGTCTGCTAGGTCTTTAAATTTCTCTGTATGCACATAGTGAGCAGTATATGCATTTTTTCATGTGGGTTGGAGGATATAAAATAGTATATTCTCTCTCTCTCTCTCTATATATATCTTCTGTTTTTTTACCCAAAAAAGTGGGAAACACATTTAGGTGCGTGTCTCAATATATTAAGAAAAATTAAAGATCAAGATAGTCATGACGAGGAGAGTCCGAGCAAGGTACACAACATTCTCAACATAGAACCTCTCCACACGACTATATCTTTTGATTTTATTATTCACAACTACATATTTTATTACTCTGACATTAAATTATTATAATTATGATAGTTTTAATCCGGATACTCTTGGATATGCTTCGTTTGCAGATCGGAGATTAATTATCTCAGCGTATAAATTCAAGCATGCGGTATAGTATCCAATCATATAGATTCAAGGAGAACCCAAGTTGTGAGTAACATATGGATTCAAGCATACGACATATAGTATACAGCTAAATTTAAAGACATCCCTAGGTTATATATAAAAAGTTCTTAGCCTACAAATAGATAAGTTTTTTGGGATTTTTACCCAACAGACCCTATAAATGTTTTAAAATGCCTCTACGACCTTTTGCACAACGTAATTACCCCATCGATCCTGTAAATCACCCCAAGAACCTCCACGGGCTTAAAACATATTACCCGGAGGGTTCACGGGGTAAGAGTTGGCAAGTTTACGAGGTCGAGGGAGGAATTATGATGTTTCAAAGGTCGTGGAGGTGATTGACAAAGTTTATAGGGTCTACCAGTTTAAAATCCCAAGTTTTTTTTATTTCATGGAATAAGCTTGATTTACTGTTAAGTGAACGATTTTTTTTCATTTGTAGCTGTTACTGTTTGATATGGGTGTTCAGTATCCATACAGTTTTGTAATCACGCGGTACTTTGTATTGATAGGAAAATGGATGTGATTCTAATGTCTGTTATACGAACTTTGGAAAGTAGATCACAATATTCTTACAATATTCAATAGTTTATTTTTTTAGTTCTAATCCTTGTAATTTTTTTACATTCTTTTATTGGCACAAATAAAACCATCTATTGATAAGATATAGTGACTGAGTCCAGTTTTTTAAATGCATCAAGTTGCAATTTGTTTTTCTTTCCAGTATAAATATACATTTTCAAGATCCATTGGAGACATGCAATTATAAGCTTTTCCATGCACTCTATTTTATATTTACTAACAAAATTTTCTTCATGTATAATCAATCTAATGAATGTCACTTGAGAAGATTTATTGCAGTATGTGGGTTAAAATTCAGCAAAAAATATTGATGATTCAATGGTATCATATTCTGTTACTTTTGCAATCGTGATGAACATTATAAGAAATGATGATCAACATGACTTTCCTTGATGAAGAACAATTCTATAATGTGAAATAAAACTGTCTTTGTGTTTTCTTCCTCTTTCAATGTAAGACAATGATTATTTAACTCACTGCCAAAGATACATTCAGAACAAGGAAAATTTAAGACTTAAAATATTGCGGATATCTAGGAAGTCTTCTTAGGAACCAGATAACAAACGATTTAGTCCTAAATTAACTTACATGGAGACAAAAAATTTGTTATTCGGAGCATGTATCCGTCTAATCTTCAATTTGTAATTTCTGATTTATATATTATTTGAGTTAAATTTTAGTATACTTAGCAACTACAATTATTTTTTTATACAAGATTTTGTTAATACTATTGATGCAATACACGTCTCTAATGTATAAGTATGCATCTTTTCTTTTTATTGTTATTTAACTTTGGTTTCAATATATTCTGACATCATAAAATACATAAAGATAAGAAATAATAGATGATAATATTTCTATGCTCATCAAAGTCCACTGTTTAATCTTTTGTAGACAGAATCCTCCATAACATGACATTTACTCTCATATATTGACAAGTCAATTCTTTTCCTAGCGATTTCTTGAACATATACATTTTCTTCACTTTATCCTTTGCGCAATTTAAGGCATCCCTAGCTTATTTAAAAAAGTGCTTAGCATACACATACATAAGTTTTTTTCATTTCACCGATAGAATAAGTTTGATTGTTGTCAAGTGAACGAATACTTCTCGCTTTTAGGTGTTACTGTTTGATATGATGTTTTTGTAATCAGGCATTACGTTATACTGATAGAAAAATGACGGAATTCTATATCTGCTATACAAACTTCGGAAAGTAGATCAAAATATTCTTACAATATCCAATAGTTTAATTTTTTTATAACAATTCTTATAGTTATTTGTACATTTTTTTGTTGGCACAAAGACAACCATCTATTGATAATATATAGTGATTGAATCCAGTTTTTTAAATAAATCACGTTTGAGTTTTGTTTTACTTTCCAGTATTACCATATCAATTCCAATATCTGGAGACATGCAGTTCTAATTTTTACATGCTCTCTATTTTATATTTCGTAGGAAAATTTGCTTCCTCTCCAATCAAACTATTGAATATCAGGTGAGAAGATGTTTTGCAATATGAGTTAGAGGTCAGCAAACAATATTGGTGATTCCATGGTATCATATTAAGTTACTTTTGCTATCTACCACACATGATGTAATAAGAAATGATGAGCAACGTGACTTTCATTGATAACGCTTCATGAATTCTTTTGTGGAATTTATATTCATTATATTCCTACTAAATGTGTTATTTCTTTCTTTCACATTCTAAACTCTGTAAATCTTGTATCAATTCATAATTCATTTTGTTTCTATGCTTTAGCAGAGGATGTCATATGCTTGAGAATTCGATTCAGGGTTTGAAATAAGGAATATTCATAAATCTCATATCATTTGTGAGAGTGGACTCCAGATTCACCTTTAGTGCCATGGAAATGTATGTATGAAGTGCCATGGAGATGTATGTATGAACGAGTTCTCGGTACTCCATTAGTTTATATAAATTTCATTGCACTTTCATTTTGGCCCGACCGATTGTATTTTCTTATACCTGCTCCTATTAAAAGTTAATAAACTTATAAAAATATAAAAAAATATAAAAACCAATGAAGACATAAAACATAAAAAAATCTAAAATCTATACCCTTTTACATACTTCTCATATAATACTTCTGATAATTTCTTTTATTCTCACATTTTAATTTCATATATTACCCTCACGCTGCGAAGCGCGGGTATGTACCCTAGTATCACCTAAATTAGAGAGGTCGCTCCACAGCCATGAATGGTGGATCCATATCAAGTGAGGTCTAGCTCTAGGATTTGACAATGGGTTGGTCATTGTGGAGATGAAGGAGATCTGGTTGGCATTGGTCGCTGTTACGTTGGTTGACGAGGAGGAGTGGTTATTTGCTCGGAGCTCATGGATGATGAAGCTGGTGGGGACGTGGTCGTTGGTGCGTTGAAGACTTCGTGGATACGTGGCAGAGGGTAATCCAAGAGTTAACCTTTCTCCGCCTACGTGTCATAGTATGAGAGGGTCATACCGAAGAGTCATTCTGGTTGACTTGGGGGATCAATATAGGAAGTACGGTGGAATAGAAGAGGGGTGTGGACCAATGAGGAGCCTCCATGTGGAGGCTTGGCTAAACTTTGTTGATCAATCAGAATATAAAGAGAAAGAAAAATAGAAAAGAAATATGACGGACTCAAATAAAAAATTGATAAAAAACAATATCTGCATTTTTCGTGAAGACCTCAAAATCAAAAGAACCCGTATGTACAAGATACACTAATTTGTAAGCATTTTATACATATAAAACACATGTTTTTCAAGTTTTATATTTTCTTTGATTTTTGCTTAAATATATACAAACACCTTTCTTATAAAATATTAATTACATATTCACACCAAATATATTTTTTGGAATTTTCTTAATAAAAAAATGATGAAATAATATAAAGTATATAATATATACATATGTATAAGATAATGTATACATATATACACAATGAAATTTGATCTTTTTTACTTCTTTTAGAATTTTTAGGTTGTAACTTTTATGTAGTCCTCTAAAAATTAAAGAAAAAAACATAGAAGAAACAAAACAAAAAATCAAACATGTATATTAAATGGCATGTAAAAGACTAGTCGATTATATAATATAAAATAGGCGCTCAAAACACAAGTTTTACATATGAATTCTGATTTCTTTGGATTTGGTCTTGTTTTCTATATAATTGAGTATTGCTAAATAATCCAAAGATGAGTAGAGTTTCATAGTAGACTTTATGGAGGAGATATTTAGCTTTATGACGTCCAATCTTCTCAAATAGGGTTTAGGTTTATTTATACAATGTATGAGTTATTATCTTTTTATTAGTTTATATTTATTAAAATTAATTATATGCGCACAATTGAGCTGATTTCATGTCCTATGGAGTTAACTTGTGTTCCTTATAAATATAGGAAGTTTGTGCTTGTATATAGATCAATATTATATACACAATTCAACTCCTTCGTTTAGTGATTCTATTCATTTTATTTCTTGGACTTATTTACAAGACAGTGATATACAATAGTCCACTTTTTTGCATTTATTATTTTTGTCATTTCACAATTTTATGCATTTTTGATGTTTTTTCTCAGGAATCATGTAAAAAGTTTAGTTTTAAGTATATGAATAATAGATTTATTAATAGTAAGGAAGGTTTGTATAGATTAAGAATATTGGGTCAACGCTTAAGATCTCATCGAGTTGCATGTGATGCCTTTTACATGTACTTTAATATATGTATTATTTTTGAAAGCTTGATCGTATTACATCAATAAAGATTGCATGAAGATTGTGGTAAGAAAGCAAGTAAATGGCGATGTATAATGATCATGAGATATTTTTGATACATGTTTAGATTTTTTATTTTTGCTTAAGATAAACCAAAGATATGTCATTTATTAGTTAAGTGCATCAAACAACTCGACAATCTTGATTGCGATTGAAATAAAGAGATTATAATGGATGATAAATGTATTTTAAACTCGAAGGAATACATGGGTCAACCCAACCGAGACCTAAGCCCATGTTAATTATGTCGAGCCAGGCCGCTGGCCAACATATGAAAAATTGATGGGTCATGACCTGACCAAAGGCCCGTGAATTTAAATGGGTTTTAGACCGGCCCAGACCTGGCCCAAAGGGATTACCAGATACTCGTCATTAATGGAGAGGACCAAGGACGGATGGAGGGGGGGGGCAGCCCCCCTCAAATTTTGCCAAAAATTTACTATATATAGCAATCCCTCCTCTCTCGCACGCCGCCTCTCTCTCCCCGTACCCTCTCTATCGCACCCTCTCTCTCCCCCTCTTTCCCCCCTCTCTCGCCCGCCGCCTCTCTCTCCCTCTTTCCCCCCTCTCTGTCGCATTCTCTCTCTCTCCCCCAATTTCCCCCCTCTCTCGCCCGCCGCCTCTCTCACCCGTATCCTCTCTCTCTCCCTCTTCCCCCCCTCTTTATCGCACCATCTCTCTCTCTCTCCCTCTTTTCCCCTCTCTATCGCACCCTCTCTCTCCCCCACTCTTTCCCCCTCTCTCCCATATCCCCTTCTCTCCCCCACCTTTTCCCTCTCTCTCCCCCTCTTTATCCCTTTCTCACGCCTCTCTATCTCTCTCTCAATCTCTTCTCAATCGTCCTGCACTCTCTCTCTCCTGTACTCTTTCTCTCTCAACTGCTCTCTCTCTCTCTAGATATTCTCTTTTATCATTATCTCTCTTGTTTTATTGCTCCTCAGATGCCATCAAATTATATGACCATCAAGATTCAAAGTTGAAGGAGGAAAGGTATATTTTATGTTATATAATTTCTTATTAACAATGCTCATTTAATTTATTATTTTTTATGTTTTTTTACTACTATAAAAAGTTTAATTTGATAGGAATCTTTTATATAAGAAATTCTATTGAATAATGTTACCGTATAAGTTTATGCATCTAGATTCTTTTTTAAAAGATATCACAATGTATATGTTCTTATTCAATTTTTCCATAAAAATGTTAATAGAAAAAGTGAAAATTATTTGGTATGTTAAATAATTATTTTATAATTTGATGATTAGTCACATGCAAATAATAAGTAATTTTACATGTTAGTCGAGCTATTGACACAATTTACTTTTTACATATAGAATGGAAAAATATTTCAAACGAGTGGGAGGTCCAGATTCATCCATTTCCCAAAGCAGTAAAGATAATGAAGTTGAATCAAGTAACAAGCGTGTATGTTTAAAAGTTACTACAGATCTTATGGCAGATCCTGGATTGAGACCAAAGATATCTTCTTATGATCCTAATGATCGAGATAGTATTAGGAGAGCTTATATTCAAAAAGGTCCATGTCAACCTCAAAATCATAATTTTCCTCAAATAATGATTGAAAATAAATTAGGCGATTTAACCCAGCTTGGTTTAGTGAGTATAAAACATGGCTAGAATACAACATATCAGAAGATGCCACATATTGTCTTTATTGTTATTTATTCAGATCAGAAAATGATATTCAAAGTGGAGGAGAAACTTTTGTCACAAAAGGCTTTAGAAATTGGAAGAAGAAGGAGAAATTTGATGAACATGTTGGTGGTCCAAACAGTGCTCAGAATAAATTGAAAAAAATTACATTGCTTCGATGAATCAGAATCAAAGTATACATAATTTATTAGACAAACAGACTACGTAGATGAAGAATGATTATCGAATTCGTCTGAATGCAATAATAGACTGTGTTAGATTTCTTTCAAGACAAGGTTTGGCTTTCAGAGGAAATGATGAATTAAATATCTCAAATAATCAAAAAGGTAATTTCCTTGAATTATTGAAATTCCTTGCAGCTCATAATAAGGAGATTGGAGATGTTTTATTGGAAAATGCTCCAGATAATCTACAATTAATTGCACAAGAGATCCAAAAGGATATTGTATATGCGGCTGCAACATTAACAACTAAAAACATCATTATGGAACTTGGGAATGATATGTTTTCAATTTTTGTTTATGAATCTAGAGATATATCGGTTAAAGAACAAATGATTGTTGTTCTACGCTACGTGAACAAGAAAGGGTGTGTTGTCGAGAGATTCCTATCTATAATTCATGTTCCTGATACTACAGCTTACTCATTAAAAGGCTCACTCGAAGCTTTATTTTCATCACATGGCTTAAGTTTTGCAGAATTGCGTGGGCAAGGTTATGATGGTGCAAGCAATATGTGGGGAGAATTTCGTGGACTTCGAGCATTGATTCAAAAAGTAAACAACTCAGCTTATTATGTGCATTGTTTTGCACATCAGCTTCAATTAGCTTTATTAGCAGTTGCTAAAAATAACGTTCAAGTTGCATTGTTATTTAATACTATCCTACGTCTGTTGAATACTGTTGGAGCTTCGTGTAAACGCTGTGATCAGTTAAGAGAAAATCATGCTCTTCAGATTGTTAAAGCTATTGAAATTTGTGAACTTTCAACTGGTAAATGTTTAAATCAACAAATAAGTATGTCACGGCCTGGTGATACTCGATGGGGATCACATTACAATTCTCTAATTAGCATCACTTTGATGTTTGCATCAATAGTAGATATTCTTGATATTATTGTGCAAGATGGTTCGAATTGCGAACAAAGAGCTGAAGCATCTTCTTTGTTAGATTCCATACAATAATTTGATTTTATATTCAGTTGTCATCTTATGAAACTTGTCTTGGGTATTACATCTGAATTATCACAGTCATTATGACGAAAAGAGCATGATATTGTAAATGCCATGACTTTGGTCAAGATTTCTACACAGAGATTGCAACTTTTAAGAGATAGTGGATGGGACTCGTTACTCGCAAATGTAATTTGTTTTTGCATAAAGTAAAATATTGATGTTCCTGAGATGGACAAGCCATGGATGGCTCATGGAAGGCCTCGACGTAGAACTCATAGTATGACTAATTTGCACTATTATAAGGTTGAGATATTCTATATGGTCATCGACTCACAACTTCAAGAACTGAATTATCGTTTTACAGAAAGGACAACTGATTTGCTTTTGTGTGTAGCATGTCTTAATCCATCACAATCATTTTCCTCCTTCAATAAAGAGAAGTTAGTTCAGATGGCCTCATTTTATAAAGATGATTTTTTAAATGTTGACATGGTGAAATTAGATATTCAACTTGAAACATATTTTTCAGATGTGACTTCTGATGAAGAATTTTCCAAGCTGAAAGGAATCATAGATCTCACACAACTATTGGTTGAGAAGAAAAAGGACATGATATATCCTTTGGTTTATAAGCTTACTAAATTGGCACTCAAGGACGGATGGAGGAGGGGGGGCAAGGAGGGGAAAGTGCCCCCTCAATTTTTGCCAAAAAATTACTATATATAGCAGTCCCTTCTCTCTCGCACGCCGCCTCTCTCTCCCCGTACCCTCTCTATCGCACCCTCTCTCTCCCTCCCTCTTTCCCCCCTCTCTATCGCACCCTCTCTCTCTCTCTCTCTCTCCCTATTTCCCCCCTCTCTTGCCCGCCGCCTCTCTCACTCCCATACCCTCTCTCCCTCTTTCTCCCCTCTCTGTCGCACCATCTCTCTCTCTCTCTCTCCCTCTTTTCCCCTCTCTATCGCACCCTCTCTCTCTCCCCTCTTTCCCCTCTCTCCCGTACCCCTTTCTCTTCCCCACTTTTTCCCTCTCTCTCCCCCTCTTTATCCCTCTCTCACGCCTCTCTATCTCTCTCTCAATCTCTCTCAATCGTCCTGCACTCTCTCTCTCTCTCATGTACTCTTTCTCTCTCAACTGCTCTCTCTCTCTCTAGATATTCTCTTTTATCAATATCTCTCTTGTTTTATTGCTCCTCGGACGCCATCAAATTAGATGAAATTCGACGGCCATCAAGATTCAAAATTGAAGGAGGAAAGGTATATTTTATGTTATATAATTTCTTATTAACAATGTTCATTTAATTTCTTATATAATTCCAATGTTTATCATGTCAGACAAAGTTACATAGAAATTGATGGGAGACGGGCAACAAGCTGCGCCGCCAATCCCTTTTGAATGGAAAAACCAATTCTTCGAAATACAATATTCATAGACTTGGGAACCATAACATTGCTATGCATGATTTTTTGAATCCTCTTAAGGAGCTCCACTGCTTCAGTTGCCAAGAACCCAAATGTATCAAAACCAAAGGGGATGAATACGTGTTGATTGTCAATGCAGACCTTCTCATGCTTAGCCACTTTAGCTAAGGCAGCTTTTTGTGCAGCGCATCCCGCAACGAAATCACTCTTTATCGGACCCACCAATGGAGACACTCCAGTCAAATCAACACATGCATGCTTACCTCCAACCCACCAAATATCAAAACATCTGCCGGTCTAAGTGTCGATCTCCCCTCCTGTGGATCAGTTAAAAAATTCACCGGTGCTTCTTTTTTTGAAGCAACAACTGCATGTCTGAGTATATCAAATAGAACATCTCTGACAAGATCATGTCTATATTTAAAACCTGGAAGCTCGCGGCAATGAACGGCATGATCCCCAAAAGCATCTAAGCAAAATTTGTGGCATACTAGACAAGCCTCATCTGGTGGGAAAAGGGAAATCATGAGGCGGTACTTGAGAATACTACGATAATCAATGGGTGACATATACAATCCAAGCCCCTCAATAGGAATGGCAAGTAGGAAATCTTGGGCATGTTCAGCTTGTAAACAATGGAAAATTGCTTTTTGCCTAGCAGACATGTCAAACTCAGCTTCCATATCTTTTACGATTTTGCTAAAAAAAGAATTCGCCAAAGCATTCTGGGCTTTAGGGGGGACGGTATCCTTACTAGCAAAATGTGTAAGATCAATAGATGGGAGTGCGACACGTAGACCTTCCAAAGCATTAAGGAAATCAGAATCCATACCATGTCACCCGCTGTCTCGTAGCATGTGGTCTTGGAGCATCCAGGATTGAGCTCTGGAGGCCACAAAAGCATATGAAGAAGCCTCAATAGCTGAGTAAAGACCTAAACCGCCGAGCCGGATGGGTAGCGACGCCACTGTCCATTGAAGGTCACCAAAGAAAGGACCTCCACACACCACAATATCCTCAATAGCTCCAAGTAACCCTTTGTCAAACCATGCATCGGCCCGTTTCATGTATGTTGATTGACATGTCCGTAAGTCAAACATAAGCTTGGCAGTACCCATACAAGAACGTAATAGAAGTAGCTCACTCTGTGGATCATCCAGCTGAGGAAGTAAATGCATTAGGTCAACAGCCTTGGTAGCCCTCGTCATAGCCAACTCTTCAATAAAATCTTTATCTCTACTCACAGCTCCTCCAAGTAATTTCACACCTAACCGCGACCTCCCAATACCTATGGGAAACAAACCTTCACGTATCTTCTGACCATCACATGAAGGCCAGAACAGCTCTGTTTTTTTTATATTTAGAAAAAGCCCCATCTCTGGACCCCTGAATTGAATAATGTCAAGTGCCTTGGCCACTTCTACAGTGTCCCCAACAATTGTCCCATCGTCCAGATACCAAGCATGAAGCAGGAGTTTACAGTTGTCTCTGATCTCATGAATAAGTGGTTGTAATGCCAGAGAAAAAAGAAGGGGGCCTAAAGGGTCACCTTGCTGCACTCCTGTTGATGACCGCAAATGATTGTCTCCAATATATAATCTGGCGGCTTGAGCATAGATAAATTCCACCCATGGAGAAATAGAGGGGCATCTCCTCCCAACTTTCCCAAGCATCAAAGATCTATCTATTAAGTTGAAAGCATTAGAGAAATCCACCGTAAGCATAGAAAGAGATCCGTCTCCGTGAAGCTTGCTCAAAAGATGATAATCATGAAAAGTTTTTTATGTTTTTTATTTTTTATGTTTTCTTACTATTATGAAAAGTTTAATTTGATAAGAACCTTTTATATAAGAAATTCTATTGAATAATGTTACTGTATAAGTTTATGCATCTAGATTCTTTTTTAAAAGATATCAGACAATGTATATGTTCTTATTCAATTTTTCCATAAAAATGTTAATAGAAAAAAGTGAAAATTATTTAGTATGTTAAATAATTATTTTATAATTTGATGATTATTCACATGCAAATAATAAGTAATTTTACATGTTAGTCAAGTTATTGACACAATTTACTTTTTACATATATAATGGAAAAATATTTCAAACGAGTGGGAGGTCCAAATTCATCCATTTCCCAAAGTAGTAAAGATAATGAAGTTGAATCAAGTAACAAGCATCTATGTTTAGAAGTTACTACAGATCTTGTGGCAGATCCTGGATTGAGACCAAAGATATCTTCTTATGATCCTAATGATCGGGATCGTATTAGGAGAGCTTATATTCAAAAAGGTCCATGTCAACATCAAAGTTGTAATTTTCCTCAAAGAATAATTGGAAATAAATTAAGACGATTTAACCAAGCTTGGTTTAGTGACTACAAAACATGGCTAGAGTACAACATATCAGAAGATACAACATATTGTATTTATTGTTATTTATTCAGATCAGAAAATGATATTCAAAGTGGAGGAGAAACTTTTGTCACAAAAGACTTTAGAAATTGGAAGAAGGAGAAATTTGATGAACATGTTGGTGGTCCAAACAGTGCTCACAATAAATTGAAACAAAATTACATTGCTTTGATGAATCAGAATCAAAGTATACATAATTTATTAGACAAACAGACTACGCAGATGAAGAATGATTATCGAATTCGTCTGAATGCAACAATAGATTGTGTTAGATTTCTTTCAAGACAAGGTTTGGCTTTCAGAGGAAATGATGAATCAAATATCTCAAATAATCAAGGTAATTTCCTTGAATTATTGAAATTCCTTACAGCTCATAATAAGGAGATTGGAGATGTTTTATTGGAAAATGCTTCAGAGAATCTAAAATTAATTGCACCAGAAATCCAAAAGGATTATGTATATGCGGCTGCAACATTAACAACTAAAAACATCATTATGGAACTTGGGAATGAACTATTTTCAACTTTAGTTGATGAATCTAGATATATATCGGTTAAAGAATAAATGATTGTTGTTCTACGCTACGTGAACAAGAAAGGGTGTGTTGTCGTGAGATTCCTATCTATAATTTATGTTCATGATACTACAACTTACTCATTAAAAGGCTCACTCGAAGCTTTATTTTCATCACATGGCTTAAGTTTTGCAAAATTGCGTGAGCAAGGTTATGATGGTGCAAGCAATATGAGGGGAGAATTTCGTGGACTTCGAGCGTTGATTCAAAAAGAAAATAACTCAACATATTATGTGCATTGTTTTGCACATCAGCTTCAATTAGCTTTAGTAGCAGTTGCTAAAAATAATGTTCAAGTTGCATTGTTATTTAATACTATTCTGCGTCTGTTGAATACTGTTGGAGCTTTGTGTAAACGCCGTGATCAGTTAAGAGAAAATCATGCTCTTCAGACTGTTAAAGCTATTGAAATTGGTGAACTTTCAACTGGTAAAGGTTTAAATCAACAAACAAGTATGTCACGGCCTGGTGATACTCGATGGGGATCACATTACAATTATCTAATTAGCATCACTTTGATATTTACATCAATAGTAGATATTCTTGATATTATTGTGCAAGATGGTTCGAATTGTGAACAAAGAGCTGAAGCATCTTCTTTATTAGATTCCATACAATTATTTGATTTTAAATTCAGTTGTCATCTTATGTCTCATCACCATCAATAGAGTAATGCATACGACAATCATCGTACATTTCAAATAATAAGATAATTTTAAAACGAATATTTGAGAGAAATTCAACACGAAAGTTCTAACAAGGAATTAATAACTTATTCGACTTTATAGCTTGATTTGTTGCTACGGTGTGTGATTTGAACGTCCCCACCGAAAACTCTTTGAGCTTTGAATGATCATGATCATAGATACGAGATTAATTACTTTGAAGTTAAGAACCCACTTGACATGGCCATTTACTTGAACAAACGGAATGAATAATCAATGCATCAATCGATCACTGGTCGCCCACAGGAAGCACCTGACTCTCGTCAACCAACGCAGACCTCTTGGGCTTCGCCATCATCGCCGTCACGACCGGCTTCAGCTTCTCCGTGACCTTTATGATCGCAAGGAAAAGCACCCTGTAGAGCACCACCATCCCGCAGAGCACGGCGAGATCCACCCACTTGGAGTAGCTCATGTCCACCTGCCACGTGTCCCTCAGTATGGTCTCGCCGTCCACGGTCGGAGGGCCACCGGCCTGGACGTTGGGGAAAGTGAGCCCGATGAACTCGTTCTTGTAGAATCCCTGGTTCGTGTACCAGTGGAAGGCCACGTAGTACATCGGGTACCTCCAAACCGGTCTGGGCAGATCGTTGGGCAGTCGGAAGAAGCCCCCGTTGAGCATCATCACGCCTTGGATCCCCGCCCCGGTGATGATGGAAGTCCGGGACTACGCTCGCCACGATCATCATCAGGCTCTCCACCAGCATCATGCACACATAGAGGACCAGAGCGAAGTAGACGTAATGGTCCACACCTTTCTGAAGGCCGACCAAGTAGTAGGCCATGGCTCCTGGGATCACGGAGACCAGAGCAAGGTACGGGGTGGAGGAGAGCGTGTTTGCTATCACGAACGAGCTCACACCGTAGTGCCCGTTCAGTCGTTCCCTACCGAAGATCTGAGATTGAAGGGATATTGCACGTTAGTTACAACATTGATTCAGTCTCCTTCCATATTCTCTAATCTCCATAGATATTATAAATGGAAGCTTACATATTCTCTAATCCTAAAGGCGATGTTTGAATCGTGTAATTGCTGATTTATCCTCCCTCAAATTGTCTTGTTCGGTTGCTAGGTTACTCAAATGTAAACCGGTTATCTATCTGCTACTTGCATTCCTGAGTTGAAATTAGCTAAATGGACCCCATATTTTCTTTGATATTATAATTTTTAACCACGACCAATAAGAAAATTAACATAAATAACATATTATAACCATAAAACAATTAATATAACACATAAAAAATGTGACAAGACATCACATTTAACATTCCAACCCTTCTAACGATCCACAGAAGGTTACTCTAACTCAACTCAATCCAACTCTATTATAAAAAAAATGTGAAAGCTATGCCCACATTTTTAATGAATGTGATGTTACGTGAGCTGTTTTTGCCAAAAGCGGAGCGTCTATAAACCAAACCAATCTCTTCCTCATGCTTTCAAACAATATAGATTGGAATAATGCTGTTGTTAATTGGGAGGAGATAGCACATCTTGCAACTCTATTATGGCTTATTTGGAAAGTGAGACGTGCCATTGCTTTTGTAGGAAAGCCCTTGCAGCTTGATATATTGATAAAAGAAGCAACAATCATTCGTGAGATTCGTGGGGGATACTCGACGGAAGAATAACGATTTTTAACTTCTGGCATATACTATACTATCTGTAAACACAATATTCCTAACTTGTTCTTGGATGACTTTTTGCTTTAGGTCCATTGATCACTGACATAGATCAAGTCATGCGACAATGGTCTGAGCAATCTACGGTGAAGCTGTTCGTAGGAAAGTTCCCCCAAATCTCACTCCGAGCAACAAATGAGTCTGCGGTTTCGATGTATATTTGGAGGTTGGGTGGGAGCTCTCAAAGTCATCTGATCGCCCTTCACTGAGCTTCTTGTTGGATGTTGTTTTTTTGAAGATTTCATTCCTGGACTTGTGCTACCTGTTGTTGTACAGACAACTTATATGTACTTTTAAAATATTTCAAGCCTGTAATGAATGACAAATGATCTTTTTCTTAAAATATTTCAAGCCTGTAATGAATCATCAGCGTACACTAGATTGAACATTCCAGAACTCGGCTGTTGTTGACTATGAAAATAGGGGACGTGGTCGGAAGGCAGGGAATAGGCGCATTCCAAGTCCCATCTCGGGTGAACAGGTTAGGTGTAGCCACAGGGGGCTATTATATGAAACTAAGCAGACGGAAAGCAGCTTTACATATTATCGGGGAGAAAAAAAGGAGGTAGGCACAGATCGGGAAAAGAAGGAATAGGACTACATATTCGGGGATGGAGGTGATATCTTATCATTTCCGATGCCTATATGATCCATGAACCCAATCGATTCTCTTGCATCCATACATATCTTCCGATGAGTAGGATTACTCCATACTCACTGCCATGATCTAATTTAACTGCTGATACACTGTACATGAGGTCTGAAATCGGTACGGAAGAGAGCGAGCTTCTCCTAATACTACATGTCCATGGAGGAGTTCGCATTCGTCCTCGCAGCAGGAATGGAACTTGAGGAGTGTACCCCTGGGGGAAGAGGATCCTACGCAGTAATGAGATTTACATCAGATGTGTCGTACATTTCTTTTACGATTCGGTTTCCAAAATCTTATCTTATGGATTATATCTTCTGCTAATGTTCCACAAATCCACCAAATCTCGCTCAAATCCAAGGACATTTGTTATTTTATCTTAATGGTCAAAGGTTTGATTCCTTTTAAATATGATTTAATTTTCTTAAATGTTGATCGGACCTTCAATCATTAAGATAAAATAGTAAAGGTCATAAGATTTGAGCAGAATATGTAGAATATGTGGAGCATTAGTTGAAGATACAATCCATAAGGTTGGATTTTGAAAATCCAAATCTCAAAAAAATATATATGAAATTACAACACCTCTACAGTAAATCCTAAGGTACCAAAATAAACCACGATGTTAAGGAGAATGGGAGGACATACTCTTCCTACATGGAGGCTGCCAGGGGCATAACCAACGTGTGCTCAACGTTGTAACGAAGATGGAGTGGATTCGGAGAGCAGTAATGACGAAGATGTTGTGACGAAGAAGGCACGGAAATGATATAATTGACCCTGTTTGGTTGGAGAATAGGCCCTGCAATAAGGGACCAATTCTCCTCTCGATACGGTTCCCAGTGGTACGACTATTCCCCATTATTCCATCTTATTTCACTCTTATTCCTATCTTTATCCCACTTTACCTACCTTTATTTCACCTTATTCTCCTTATTCTATCCTCCAGCCGAACAAAGAATAAACCCTTATTCTTCTTATTCCCCATCCTTATTCCTGCTTATTCCCAAACCGAACGCACCCTTAGGGTGCGTTTGGTACGCAGGTTAGGGCAGGTAAAACTGGTAGAGGATAAACCATTTTTGTGTTTTGGTGTTTGGATAGAGGGTTAAACTGGGGTGGGTTTGAAGTGAATTTGTTGTGATACGATTTTATTGAAGTTTGAAAAAGTGTGTAACTATTGTGATGTGATTGTATTGAAGTTTGGAAAAGTGACTAAAAGTGGAGTAGTTTGTAATTTTTATATGATATGATGGTGCAATGTAATATTTTTTGAAGGTATTGACGATGAAGAATTGATTTATTTAAATTAAAAAAAAAAAGGAAAAAATGGGGTCCACCATCTGAACGGGGCCTTAGTACGCTGCGCGGAAAAAAAAGTAATTTATCACTTTCTATTGCATGGGAAATATTCATTTTTCATAAAATCATAAAGACGTTTGTTTAGTAAGACCATGAACATGTAATATAAGTGATTGTGTGTGTGAAATTATTTTTTTGACTTTAACTATATATATTTAAAGATGAATATGAGTATTTTTTTATACAAATACATATATGCATGGCTACCACTTCTTTTTGAGATCGGGTCCAGATATTGCTATAACTTTTGAAGGTTATAGATATGGTTATTTATTCAGATTCTGAAATAAACAAGGATGTATAATACATATATCCCTGTTCATACCCATTCGTTTTTAGCTCTCAGGTTTAACACGTTGAGAGCAGACCGTCTCTTGTAATCTCATTTACAACAAACTTGATGCAATTCCTTTTTTTGCAATTTCGATTCTAAAATCCAACTTTATTGATCAATCTTATATCAATGCTTCACACATCTTCCTAATTTTTGCTCGTATCGAAGAATATTTGCTATTTTATCTTACTTGTCAAAGATCGAGGTCATACTTAAGCAGACCTGCTACAATTCCTTTCATTTTTGTTTTATTTCATAACTCTAAATATATTATTCAGAAGTGTGTATTTCTCAAATAAAAAAAAGCAAAATCATAGAATGTGAGTTGATTTTTTGCTTTTTTTATCATGGCCCCTCCTTTGTTGAATTTTTGGTTCCGCATGTTGTCGTAGATGCAAACATTCCTCCCCAGTATTGATTCCTGAAATATTGTCAATGAAGAACGAAGATCATACGATGGAGACTGCATCACTAAGGCCTGTTCGTTTGGAGAATAGGCCCCGGAATAAGGGGCCTATTCTCCATCTGACATGGTTTCCCGTGGTACGATTATTCCTCCTTATTCCATCTTATTTCACTCTTATTTCTATCTTTATCCCACCTTACCTACCTTTATTTCACCTTATTCTCCTTATTCCTATTCTCCAGCCAAACAAAGAATATACCATTATTCTCCTTATTCTCAATCCTTATTCCTGCTTATTCCCGAACCGAACGGACCCTAAGTTGCCTCGACATCGTTTGAACTGTCCTTGTGGTATGACTTTGTAGTTAAAACCATCGACGACGGTTTCGCCAACCGCAATTGCAGAGCGTCATGTTTTACGTGAGATCGCAAATATCGGGTGCGGGATAGTAAGGACAGACTATGCGAGGGACTTCACGTTTATATATTAACCTATGTTGAGAGAAGAATGAAGTTCAGCAAAAGCTGAGTACAGTTGATGAGAGCAGCAATGGGATCAACGTATAACAAGAATAACAAGAAAAATGTAGAAAAAGATCAATATAAATTTGGTGTGTTTGGGGTGGAATGTCATACTCAAATCTTTTAATTCGTTTGCTTTTGAGTCCATGTGTTAATCTTAGCATATATGAAAATTAAACTAAAATTGGCACGAAAAATGGGTGGAGAAATGAATATTAGCATATATTTGAAGATAAAGTAAAACTTGGCACCAAAATGTGTGGAGAAATTAATCTTAGCATATATGAAGATTAAACAAAAGTTTGCACGAAAAAGACAGGAGAAACGAAAAGTAGAAAAGAATAAACTCAAGTTATTTGCACAGTACGCAGCAATTCTTTTACCGTTAAAAAATGATTGTCTGGATGGAGGTCGTAGGAGTCTCTGTTTCGTACGAAATTTGAGTAGCATAATATAGGGATATAGTGATGAATATTCACGGAAGAAAGTTCAAAAAAAATAAAAAAATGAACAAAATGATGTAGGGAAGCCAAGTTAACTCCCACCAAGGGGCAGCCCCATTGAACTCTTAAAATAAGGTATATGGATATTCTTAAAGGGATTTTTGCACCATGATGTGATCGAAAAAGATATTTTAGGGGACGTGGTGTAAAAATCTCATTTAATGCGATGTAGAATGTGATGGGCATTATGTACAATTAGAGCATAACATTAGGGCCTATGCAAATTTTAGCACAAGGGAAAACCGCAACGGCTATACTTCCCCCTCTTTCAAACAACTCTCTCTCAACGGTCAAATTTTGCTACCATACATCCCCGATCATACCCTCCTCCTCCGGCAGAGGGGGGGAGGAGGAGGGCGCTGGCGGTGGCGGTGGCGGTTCTGCTGAACAAGGCACTGTTCCCCGTTAGAGTGCCGATCACGGTGGCCCTCACGCCGCCAATCGCGAGGTTCCTCGCCAGGACGAAGATCATCAAGAGCCACGTCGGTGTGAGTAACTTTGATCTGTTTGCTGTTGGCTTTGCTGTTTATAGGCAGTATTTGTTGCTGCTGCGTTGCATGAAAAAAATCGATCCTTTCGGGAAAAATGTCTGGTTTTGAGGGTATTCCTAAGGGAAATATTTAGAGAAGAAATCTGGCCTTTTTTATGTGGGAAATTCTCTCCAGGTACTCGTTGATATGACTACGCAGATGCTCAAGAATAAAACTCTTCTTTTGTTATAGTATAATTATATCTGGATTCGTGGATACAACGAAGGAGAGGGTAGAAGCCATTGGCTGACTGCATTGCTAGATGTAGATCTCCCTTGAGACTACGACGATAAACAGGAGGCCAGCACCAGGCCGCATGCCGACCCTGAATCGGGCGGCCCGCGCCAACTGGCTCCAGGCCGCCGTCCTCGACGCCAACGACGGGCTCATCTCCGTTGCCTCCCTCGTGATCGGAGTCGACGTCATCTCGAGCACCGCCATTGCGATGGTTATCTCCGGCCTCGTCACCGGCACCTTCAGCATGGCCATCGGAGAATTTGTTTCGTACGTAAAGCTGTATATCAAGACTACACAGTGAAAGTGAGTAGATTCTGCTTTGCCTTTGGTATTATTCTAAGGTAGAGGAGTTGCTTTTCCATTATATGGACAGTTCATTATCGATAATTAGGCGCAGGGTACCAAAGATTTTCCTTTTTATGTGTGTACAGGCTGTGGGGGAATAGCCTTCTGCTTAAACAATCAGATAGTTGTGAGATATGGGATTCCCTGCCGGTCTTCGTGCATCGCAACTTTTAAAATAAGGGCTTCTAAAGATACCTTCGATTGAATTGCCAGAAAGATGAGAAGGGCATGGTCTACCGTTCCTCCTGGAGGGAGCTCGGGAAGAACAGGGATCCGGATCGAAGTGGGTGGACACCAAGTAGCCGCCTCTGTGCGTGAAGATGCTCAAAGCAGGATTTGTGACATGGAAAATGTAGAGGGTGAGGTTTGGAGATCTAATCGCTCCCGCTCTGCCACCAAGTATGTTGCTTCGTAAGCTCATGTTTGAATGCAGACTTCTTATTCTTCATTTATTCATTATTTTTAACTTAATGTTAAATGTCAGACATCTTATCTTAATACTACAATGAATCCTCACCTGGTAATGATCAGTTTCAGTTGCCAAGAGTTTGCAGGACTCTAAGGAGATCTTTGCCATGGGGAGTTTGCAGGACTCTAGTAACGTTTTCTCATAAGGTATAATTAGTTTTTGCATTATTTACTTACCTCAAGTTGATATACGTACATCAGATTACGCACTAGCCATGGACGGTTATTATCGAACTGCAACAATGACCAACTATTGATCGTAGGTCATAGAGATCTTGGGCAATGTCAGAGAGGACACATCTTTGCAAGAATTACGGTATGTACGTTTACAACTTGACCATCTTTATAAGAAATACAATAAGAAGTTAATCATCATTGTTGCATGTACTTCAGGGAATTCTCGGTTGGGTGCTAATGCAAAAGGATAATTACATGGAGGCTGGTGATGTGGTGTGTGGAGCATGTTTGCTCGAGCAAGTTATTGCACTTTATATGTTGTATAGTTTGTAATATTGTCTTTATAGCGGTCTTCGTTTGAGGACTCACGGTTGTATCTATGGATTTGGACTGTGACATTATGTGGTATGTGGAGCCTGTTTCACCCGCAACCCGGGTGGGGCCTCACTTGAGTGTTCGAGCTAGTTTAGGTACGTTGCTAGGGATGAGCATCGGGATGGGCAGGGCGAGGCCCAACCCAGCCCCGTCTGATCCCGATCAAATATATCGGTCCCACGGGTCGGACCTAAGCCCGCTCAAAATCTTCACTTGGTACCCAAGCCCAAACCCGACTCGTTAGAAAATGGAAGGGGCCAGGTTGGACCGATAATTTTACATAGAAAATTCCAAATCTGATTTTAGAACCTAAAAAAAATCAAGAATTGATTCCATTACTA